>JASWHV010000020.1:40283307-40865807 GCA_030760725.1 Neostapfia colusana | reverse complement strand
CTACTACTACTACTACTACTACTACTACTACTACTACTACTACTACTACTACTACTACTACTACTACTACTACTACTACTACTACTACTACTACTACTACTACTACTACTACTACTACTACTACTACTACTACTACTACTACTACTACTACTACTACTACTACTACTACTACTACTACTACTACTACTACTACTACTACTACTACTACTACTACTACTACTACTACTACTACTACTACTACTACTACTACTACTACTACTACTACTACTACTACTACTACTACTACTACTACTACTACTACTACTACTACTACTACTACTACTACTACTACTACTACTACTACTACTACTACTACTACTACTACTACTACTACTACTACTACTACTACTACTACTACTACTACTACTACTACTACTACTACTACTACTACTACTACTACTACTACTACTACTACTACTACTACTACTACTACTACTACTACTACTACTACTACTACTACTACTACTACTACTACTACTACTACTACTACTACTACTACTACTACTACTACTACTACTACTACTACTACTACTACTACTACTACTACTACTACTACTACTACTACTACTACTACTACTACTACTACTACTACTACTACTACTACTACTACTACTACTACTACTACTACTACTACTACTACTACTACTACTACTACTACTACTACTACTACTACTACTACTACTACTACTACTACTGAATGGTTGGAAACTTGTTTTCAGGATTGGTCCCTCCAATTCTCAGTATTTTTGGGTATAATTCACTTGCATACAAATAGAAACTAACACTTGTGGAAATGGTTAGTATTTAACCCCTGCCACTATGTTGTGTTCTCATTTTATCCATTTTATGAGGTGAATTGATGGTCAAATATGACACTTAAGGACTGTCAACAAACTCCCCCACACTTAGTCCTTTGCTCGTCCTCGAGTAAAGGCGAGAAGATCTAAGTGATATCATAGTTTTGATAAAAATATGAATGTTGTATACAAAACATTTCAACTCAATCCTGTGTCCAAGAACCTTCTGGTACGGCTACCATATCATCTTGGGTGTTTGAGGGGTGGAACGATATAAATGTAGTTAACCTGGGATCATCCCGTTGAATATCTTGGAAATTCCTACAATGAAAGTTAAAGGTATTGTCATTCTTCTCAAAAGAATTTCTCTTGTCTTTCTATGTGTTTTGTTCCTCACCTTGGCATGAATTGTCACTTTATTTCCCTACAACTAAATATGGCTTTTTGTGGAGCTTGGTAGGGATAAAGGGGCTCACATGCAACTCATCCGTTACTAAGTCAAAAACTAGATCCTATGAGGGGACTATGAAATAAAAAATATTTGACAAATGAAATTTTCTTGTGCACATAAAATTGAGGAATGTGTAAAGATAACTCCCAAGTTTATACTCTCTAATTATGTAAGAATGAAGCATGGCTACTTTCCTTCTCTTCTTTTTTTTTGAGTGCATACTCTTTTGTTGAGAGTATTCTTTTTATTTTTGTTTTGTATCCATGCCTTCTACCCCTTTTTATGCATATTTATAGAGAGAAAATTTTGCAAGGAAATTATGGAGTATCTTTCTGTGGTGGATGGATGGAATGATGCTAATTTTCAAATATGAAAATTTAGCAATGATAGAGTGCACAAGAATTTCCTAAATCAAATTTTCATGCTAGTCACTCAACAGGGTCAAGAATTTGACAAAGTTCAATGAAAATGCAAAGTCTAATTTGACGAAGCAAGAAAATCGCCTCCATTGTAGACCTCCCAGGAATAAAACCAAACTGGTTTTTAGTGACATTGGTCACTTTCCTCAGGCGGTGTTCAATCACTCTCTCCCAAAGCTTCATAGTATGACTCATAAGCTTAATGCCTCGATAATTAGTACAACTTTGAATATCTCCTTTATTTTTGAAGATAGGTACTAATATACTTTTCCTCCATTCTTCAGGCATCTTGTTTGACCGAAAAATGTGGTTGAATAGCTTTGTGATCCATACTATTGCCACGTCCCCAAGACATCTCCACACCTCAATAGGGACATCGTCAGGGCTGAGGGCCTTTCCTCCTTTCATCCTTTTTAAGGCCTCCTTAACCTCAAACTCTTGTATCCTCCGCACGAACCGCCTGTTGGAGTCATCAAAGGAGTCATCCAACTCAACCATAGTGCTCCCACTCCCATCATTGAATAGCCCATTAAAGTAATCACGCCATCTATTCTTAATCTCTTCATCCTTCACTAGAATGCGGTCAGTCTCATCTTTGATGCATTTAACTTGATTGAGATCCCTCATCTTTCTCTCGCGGATTTTTTCTATCTTATATATGTCTTTTTCACCTTCTTTTGTCTCTAGTCTCTCATATAACTTATCATAGGCATGTCCTCTTGCCTTACTCACAACCCGCTTTGCATTCTTCTTAGCCTCTTTGTACTTAAGCATGTTGCTTGCGCTTCTATCATTATGCCAACTCTTGTAACACTCTTTCTTCTCCTTAATGGACTTTTGTACATCCTCATTCCACCACCAAGTGTCTTTATCTACAAGTTTCTTTCCCTTTGTCACACCGAACACCTCACTAGCTACCTTCCTAATGCAAGTTGCCATCTTCATCCACATACTATCAGCATCTCCATTTTCTGCCCAGGGTCCTTCTGTGATCACCCTATTTTTAAAGGATTCTTGTGAATCTCCCTTCAACTTCCACCACTTTGTTCTTGTGATTTTGACACCTTTGTCCCGCAAAGAGCATGTATGGAAGCGAAAGTCAGCTACCACAAGCTTATGTTGTGTCACAACGCACTCCCCCGGGATCACCTTACAGTCTAGACACTCCCGTCTATCCTTTCTCCTAGTGAGGACAAAGTCAATCTGGCTAGAGTGTTGGGCACTACTAAAGGTCACTAGGTGAGATTGCCTCTTCCTAAAGAGGGTGTTAGCTATCAACAGATCATAGGCTACGACAAAGTCTAGGATGTCCTTACCCTCTTGATTTCTATCGCCGCATCAAAAACCTCCATGTACTCCCTCAAATCCTAGATTAGTTGCACCCACATGACCATTGAGATCTCCCCCTATGAGGAGTTTCTCGGTTATCGGTACACTACTAACCATATCCTCCAAGTCCTCCCAAAATTGCCTCTTAGCACTCATGTTGAGCCCAACTTGTGGGGCATAAGCACTAATGACGTTCAAGACAATGTCCCCAATTACTATCTTGATTAAGATGATCCTATCCCCTCGTCTTCAAACATCCACTACTCCATCCTTAAGACTCTTATCTATTAGAACACCTACGCCATTCCTAGTCCCAACCGAACCAGAATACCAAAGCTTGAAACCGGTACTCTCGACTTCTCTCGCCTTTTGACCCGCCCATCTAGTCTCTTGTACACAAAGGATATTTATTCGTCTCCTAATGGCAACATCTACTAACTCACGTAGCTTCCCCGTCAAGGATCCTACATTCCAACTACCCACCCGAAATCTATGTTCCTCGGCTAGCTTCCTTACGCTTTGCACCCGTCGAGTAAGATGCAAAGACCCTTGCTCACTTATCACTACATCCGGGCGATGATGTAGCGCGCCACTAAGGTGGTGGCGATCCAGCCCTTGCTCATTTAACACCATATCCGAGTTCCGATATGGCGCGCCACTAAGGCGGTGGCGACCCGGCCCTTGCCCACTTAACACCATACCCGGGTTCCGATATGGCGCGTCGCTAAGAGGGTTACGCCCCAACGAATTTCTATTGGGTTTCATTTCCATGAGAATGGCTAAGTGTAAGTTGTTGGCTTGCCAAGCCTATCACAACCCCCTCCTCCTTTACCCGGGCTTGGGACCGGCTATGTCATTACAACATAGGCGGAGTTGCAAGTAGGTTTTCAATAATTTTATCATATGACCTTGGTGGTAATTATATTATAGTGAGGAGATAGGCAAAAGTTTTATAACTTCAAATATTGTAATACCAAAATTTAATTCAAGCTGAAGATCCCAGATTTTACTAATTTATCATATCACACAAACCAAATACTTAGATGACATGTTTTTCCTACTTTGATATTAGGTTCAAGAACTTGGTAGTGAAATTGAAATGGAATGTATGAAAATTCATATTTTTATCAAATAAAAAGAATTGCTATATTTTAGTTTCCAATTTGAGTTGATTTAGATAAATTCAACTAATGGATAAAGATTCAACTCAAATACCAGGAATTCACGTAAAAATAGGGATAGGAATATCGAATCGTACTCGTGGAGCGAAATGGGCTCGAGAGGAGCTTAACTGGTGGCAGCTGAACTGGTAAGTCCTCTTTATTGAAAACAAATGGGGGTGCTTACATTACAGAATTTTGAAGGAAATAAGAAATAAGGTAGTAAGCACCCTAGGACTTATAGGAAACCAAATTATGTGGCATGTAAAGCTCAGGTTTCCCTATAGCCTATCGTCCTTAATTGGCCGGCACAAGTTCCCCACTGAGATTGAAAGTTATCCTTGGTGCATGGGGAACAATGTCCTTGCTTCCCGCAGTGATAGTAGATGGGTTTTGGCAAGGTGAAGAGGAGAAGAAATATTTTCAGGATGGCACAAGTGTTCTCCTCTATAGTTCGGGACTTTTTATTGTCTCTGAAGTGGTATTCGATATGGTAGCACCGAGGGATTTGCTGGATACTAAAGAGGATTACACACGAGAAAACAAAACTCTAGCGACGCTTAAAAGGGGTCGGCCTAACCTACGGTTTGGCTGAACCGTGGGTGCCCCCCCAGTGGGTTATTCCTTCATGTGTAAATCCTGTGGGCCATGAGGAAGACTTTCCAAAGTGGCCCACTTATTTGGACATCAAGAATTTAGTCGGAATTTGAATAAACAACGTGAAAGTCAATTAAATTGATCACTTTGATTTCTTTTTCCGAATTCTCATGGGAATCAAAGAAGTGTTTGAGTCGGTGACCATTCACCTTAAATAGATGTCCCTCATCATCTTGGAGTATGATTGCTCCATGTGATGAGGTCTCTATCATAGCAAATGGTCCCTCCCATTTACTTCTCAATTCCCCATGTCCAAAGAGTTTAACCCTAGAATTGAAAAGCAAGACCTTATCTCCCGGTTTAAACTCTTTAGGCGTAATCCTTTTATCGTGCCACTTTTTGGTTCCCTCCTTGTAAATCTTGGCACTATGGTACGCCTTATCCCTCCATTCCTCAAGTTCGGAAATTTCGCGTAGTCGGTGCTTCCCTGCCTCCATGAAGTCAATGTTCCACCTCTTTATAGCCCAATGCGCTCTATGTTCCAATTATATGGGAAGATGACAAGTCTTCCCATAGACAAGTTGGAAAGGAGACATGTCGATAGGTGTCTTGTAAGTGGTCCGATATGCCCATAATGCATCGGGTAGTTTGTGCTTCCAACCGGTTCCCATTTCCAAGATAGTCTTTTGCTGAATATTCTTGATCTGTTTGTTAGATGTTTCTGCTTGACCACTTGTCCGTGGGTGGTATGAAGTAGCAATGTTATGCTGTACTCCAGGCTTCCTCAAGAAGTTCTAGAATGCCATATCTTTAAAATGAGACCCTCTGTCACTTATAACCATTCTGGGAGTTCCAAACCGCGAAAAATAATTTCATGAAACATTTTCCAAGCTTGCTTGGAATCAGCATGTTTGCAAGGCATTGCCTCATCCCATTTGGATACATAATCGACGGACACCAGAATATACTAGCAATCATAGGACTTCGGAAAAGGTCCCATGAAGTCAACCCCCACACATCAAATAATTCTACTCGAAGATTATATGTAAGGGGCATTGCATTGAGAAGTGATTCCTCCATGCTTTTGACATTTTCCAACATCGGTGAATGAATTCTTTTGTGTCTTCATACATAGAAGGCCAAATGAATCCACTTTGCCAGATCTTTGCCTGAGTACGATAAACACCATAATGGCCTCCATAAGGGCCAGCATAGCATTTCTCAATGATTTTGGTGCCTTCGGTTGTGGGGACACATCGTCTAAGAAGTCCATCGGCACAAACTCATAGAGGTACAGATTGTCCCATAGGTGCCTTCTACTCTAATAAATGAGTTTATTTTTGTTCTCCTCTAGTGGCACATATCCCGTGACCATAAAGTTCATGATGTTCGCGTCCCAAGGGTGAGAGTCGGTCACCTTGAGCAACATAACATCGCGTAGGAAGTCGTTTATGGGTATGTCCATGGGTTATGTGACTTCCATATGCAAGAGATGATCGCGACGGAATTCTCTACTCCTTTCTTATCCTTAATCTCCAAATCAAATTCTTGGAGTAAGAGAATCCATCGGATTAGCCTTGGTTTAGCATCCTGACAGGGTAACATACCCCGGGTACCCAAGGGGACGGTCAACCAAAGCCTGACCTCCGGAAGCGGAAGCAGCGGCCGACTTCCAAGCCCAGACAATGACACCGGAAAAGCGAAGCAATCCGGGCTCGAAGCTGTGGGGACCACCTCGTGGTTCACCCACTCCGGGATCGCAGAGGGTGGTGCCGTGTGATGCGACACCCAACAGCACATAAGAAAAGATTAAGAACAACATACCAACTTTTATTTTACATAGAAACAACGGAAGTCTTTTACAAAATTAATTATACAACGGAAGTATTATTGTTAAGTACACTCTCCTACTAACTAAGCAAAAGTGCACTCGTCCAGTCCGAGGACGCTACACACTAGCAACACTCACACAACCATCACGGCGGCGTGCAGGGCTCTAGCTCGGCCGTGTACCCCATCGGGACATCGCCTCGTCCTCGGACCCTTTCTCATAACTGTCACCTGCACACAACTCAAATATTGCAACCGTCAGCACGATGGCTCAGTAAGGCTTAACCGACAACCCTAGTCATGGAACTCTACATGCAGAAATGTGTAATATAGGAAAAAGACATTTGCGATAAAGACACGCCTACATGTTAATCCTTACTTTAAATTTTATAGCAGCAGATTAGTGTGCCTTAGGCAGCCCTCACATCGGAAGTCCACAATCAAACAAGAAACGCTTTCCTCCGATATGGTTATGCCTAAAGTGGAAGATAATCTTAATGAGCTCTACATCTACAGCATACATGGTTTAAAGATATTAATAGTTCAATGCAGCATATTTATCTGGCTTCTTTCACTTCTTACTACGTCACAACACAGTGAACAAGCGGTACTCAAATAACCGCGAGGTACGGTGATTGCAATCAGGAGACACCCGGACAATACGTCACATACACCCACTTTCAGAAGTGTGGTGCTGCACACCTTCCTACTCTGTTGTATGCAACAACCTTTCAAAGGAAACCCAAATGTTGAACCGGTCCATCCGTAACGGCAGAAGGTCCCCGCGTGGAGCGTGTCTATGCCCACCGGCAGATTTACACCTTGCTACCCTCAATCCACTCCTATGAAACGGTTGGGTAAGCCTTGGCACCCAGGTTAACCAATGACATCGGTTTCCTGCTTATGTCAGTATGCCATCCAGTACTATTCGAAACTTGTCTAGTAGGTCCGTACACGACTCGGTCCTCAATCGACACCAACAGGGCTATGCACGTGAGACCTCCGCTCATTGCATCCTATCCCCCCTGCTGGGTCTCAGTTTCACATTCTTAAGCCATTCTCTACTCTTTTCCATCCCGTGTGATACAAATCTTAACTCGCGAGTAGATTCCAACTACTCGACTTCTACCGAGATCCTAAAAACATTAGCATGACATTCTCTACTTGTCGCGTCGTAAACTACCCAGCCCTTCATAGGCTTTAAAGGTCATGCAAGTGGGGTTTCAATCACCCTAACTCTAATGCAACCATTTCAACCTAGACATAAGTGATACAAATAAAAACTTTACAAAAGGTAATTAAATGCAAACCAAGGCTTTCTTGGTTGCGAGTTAAACGAGAAGTTAGCGTCTGGTGGGAGGACGTCCAACTGCTCTGGCGTGTCCTCAACTTCTGTCACTATATGCAATGTACCAAAATATATGTGTAAGTGCTAATGAAGTATAGAAATTACACTTCTATTCATAGCTACTGCTATTTAGGTTCCTTATTTGGCTTTGGGATTTTTCCAGTGGATACTAGATTCTATAAAGATGATCTGAGCAAAATTTGGAGAAATTTCATTGAAGCTTGTGGTCTCCAAAATTCCCACAAGTACAAGGTTTCTCTGAATTTTGATCCCAAATCTGAAGTTTTGACATGGCTAACAGTGGAACATCTAATTAGAGAAGGTCTCTAGGGTTCTAACAAAATTTGTTTCACAATTTTTCGAGCTACCCACAGGGAGATATGAGTTTTTGAAGTGGATATGAAATGCTGAAAAGTTTCTGTTTAGAATTTGAATTTCCAAATGAAGGCTGAAATTCGGAAGCCAATTTAGCCTAGCAAATTAACTCCAATAAAGCTCAAATTGTTACAGGAGATCACTAATATCATGAGGAATATTCTGGCCAAATTTTAGGAAATTCCATAACAAGGATCTTCTGGAATTGATTCCCAATTGTTCAATTTTGATGAATTTTGGAGAAACTTCCAAAGATCTTGAGTTCAAATTCTTTGCATTTCTGCAAAGTACTGACTGATAGGCATTCAACAAAATATTTTTCACAAATTTTGGACATCCCTAAAGAAAGTTATGGAGGTGTGAAGTTTGAACCCTTTTTCTGAAAATTCATTCTATGATTTTTAGCTACTTTATTTAACCCTGAGATAACCTACTGATTAAGACATCTTAATCAGCTCCAAAAACAATAAGAGTTTTACTGTAGCTCAGGAACTATGAAAAGGATTTGCTGCCCAAATTTGGGAATTTTTCATAGAGAATCCTTCCTGGAATTAATCCCTAAAAAATTTAGTAAAATGAATTCCACAGAAATTCCTGGACATTTTCATTGCAAGCACTTTGTTCCTCTGTGAAGTACTACTTATGAGCATTCCAACAAAATTTGTCTCACCCTTTTTAGAGTTTTCTACACAAAGTTATGAGCATGCAAAGATTGGTCATTTTCTAGATTTAATCTCTCCACAGAAAATTCCTTCACCGGCTGACAATGGGGCCCAGAGGGCGGTCGTCTTCAACCTCTGGACAGAAGCTCGCGCGTGCACAGAGCCAATCATGGCACGGCTCGTTCTCCCCCGTTTCTCAACCAAATTTGATGTGGTTTCGTGCTACACCATCCTCACATCAAGACCTAGAAGCCGGGCATGGTTTCATCGCATGAAAATGACCAGAGGTGGGTCGGCATCGGCGGGGCGGCTCGGTAGCTTGGCGCCGGCGAGGAGCGGTGCGTCCTGAGCTTCTCCCGGTGATCTAAAGTGCCGTACACCATCCCTAGAGGTCGTAGAACAAGATCCTAACCCTAACCTGAGCCGAAAACATACACAAATGGGAGCTCGACGGTGAGCCGAGCCATTTTGGCCGGCGGCAGCGAATTCTCGTCGCCCGGGGCGGAGGAAGGCCGGTTGGCTTCGGGATTCGGCATGGGAAGGCACTAGGAACCCTAGTAGATGTGGTTAGGACCGGAGAACAAATGATCATGTGTATTGGAAGAATTTCCCTGATTGAACTCGCTCGGTTCTTCCCGTGTACCTGTGCTAAACAGCAAATTCCGGCGAGCCTGCGGTGAAAATGAGCAAGAGGGGTTCGGGAGAAGCAGATACACCTCGTGGTGCACCTTAGGGCGAAGTTTATGGTGCCGGAGAGGCACTGGAGTGGCCGGGCGACGTGGAACCGAGAAGGCGGCGCAGCTCTATTTTCTTCCGGCGAAGAACGGCTCGGGTACGGTGAGGGAAGGTCGGGGATGAGCTGAGGAGTGGTGAAAACCGTTGAGGAGTCGCCGGTGCAGCTCCTAGAGGGATCAACCGGTGCTAGGGTGACCCGAGGCTGCTGAACGATGAGCACAGAGGAGGCGCAGTGTTTGTCTCGGTCAGAGCTCGAGCCAGAAAGCTGAGGGACGCTTCGGTTGGAACGTGTAGGCAGAGAGACAAAGTTGAGTTGTGCTGCTGCTTTAACGAGTGATCAACCACGCACAAGTTCTGCCATCGGGAGAAAATCACAAGCAGCTCGGTGGAGGCATCGGGCGGGAGTTCTGCCGGGATCTGGCGCTCGCTGGTGATCAACCGAGGGAAAAACAAAGAGTTTGTTTCTGTGGGTGGCTGACTAGTGGGCCCCCTCCCACCTAATTCTCCATCGACATTTTCCCTTTTGTCTCCAAATTAACTCCTTTGCTTCCTCCCAAGGTCATGTATCGAAATGTTGAATTCAACTGAATTCATTTGAATTCTAGGGTGGATTTGAACTGAGTTTCGTTATTTCAATTTGAATCTTCCCTTTGCATTGTTCCAAAAGCATAGCAAACTACACTTAAATAATCTGAATTTTTGTATGGATGCTAATTCAAATGTGGAGAACACATTTGTGGAACTAACTTTGCAAGTTGGGATTTGAAACTGAAATTTAAATTCAGATTCGAGGGCTTCCTCTTTTAATCCCAAACAAATAGTAGAACCCCTTCAAATGAGCTGAAATTTGAGAGGCCTAATATTTGGATTATGAGACTCAAGTTATGAATTTAGGTCTCCATGTTTGGAAGTTTTCGGGACGTTTGAATCATCACTTTGAACTCACACCGTTATAATTCGAAGTTTTAATTCCCCTCATTTTTCCTAAGTATAAATTTGCTAAATTTCTTGCTACCACTTTTGGGGATTTTACATCCCTCCCCCCTTAAAAAGAATATCATACCTAGATTCCAAAAGAAAAGCAAAGTAGGGAAACTTTACCGGGTATACGATGATAGCAAGTTCGGATAATTCGCTTGTAAATAGTCCTCGCTTTCCCATGTCACCTCATCAGCGGTATGGTTACTCCACAAGACCTTGTAAAACCATAAAGTCTGGTTTCTTGTGGCGCGAGTCTTTTCATCAATAATCCGGATCGGATACTCCGTGTACGTAAGGTCCGGTTGAAGAACTTCTATGTCTTCGGTGCGGATTTCAGCCGAGGGTTGAGGCATTTCCTCAGCTGAGAGATGTGGAAGACGTTGTGAATTCCCGCGAGTGATGCCGGTAACTCCAGGCGGTAGGACACAGGTCCGCATTTTTCAATGACGGCGAACGGACCGATGAATCGCGGCGGAAGTTTGCCCTTCACTCCGAAACGATGAACTCCCTCCATCGGAGACACACGGACATAAACCTGGTCCCCGATGTCGAAGTGCATAGGACGACGTCTTTTATCCACATAGCTCTTCTGACGAGATTGAGCAGCCTTGAGGTTGGCTTGTATTACTTACACTCGTTCTTCAACCTCATTCACAAGTTCGATGCCGTATATAACTCGTTCGCCGGACTCATACCAGTTGAGTGGTGTGTGACATTTCCGTCCGTAGAGAGCTTCATATGGCGCCATCTTGATGCTAGCTTGATAGCCATTGTTATATGAAAATTCTGCCAACGGCAAATGATCATCCCAGTTTTTACCGTGGTAGATGGCGCAAGCGCGTAGCATGTCTTCAAGTACTTGATTCACCCATTCAGTTTGACCATCCGTTTGCGGGTGATACGCGGAGCTGCGGGTCAGTTTGGTCCCCAATGACGCGTGCAGCTGTTCCCAAAACCGAGCGAAGAACAGAGCACCGCGATCTGAAACAATGGAGCTGGGAACACCGTGCAAGCACAAGATCCTTGCAATATACAGCTCCGCATATTGCTTGGCCACGTAACTTATGTACGGGAATAAAATAAGCCGACTTGGTTAGTCGATCAACTATCACCCAAATCGAGCCATGCTTGTAAGACGTGAGAGGTAACCCGACTATGAAGTCCATACTGATATCCTCCCACTTCCATGCCGGAATGTTCAATGGTTACAGAGTCGGCTTTCACCCGCCGACACGTATCACATTCGGATACGTACTTCACGATTTCTCTTTTCATCCGCGTCCACCAAAACCTAGTTTTCAGATCTTGGTACATCTTGTTGCTGCCCAGATGAATAGAATACTTAGACAAATAAGCTTCGTCCAAGATTTTCTTCTGAAGCTTCATGTCACGGGGTACCACTATACGGTCTTTAAACCATAGAGTACCGTGTTCATCCCTTCGGAAGCATTTCATTTCGCCATTCTTCATTCTTCTCTGAATGTGCGACATTCCCATGTCTTCCTTCCGCGCTTCCATAATCTCCTCTCGTATGGTAGGGACGAGAGCAAGATTATATAATGCCCCATATGGAACCATGTATAGACTCGGCTCCTCCGCTTCAAGTGGGGTGATGGACAGATGGTTGACGTGGGATTTGCGGCTTAAGGCGTCGGCAACCACGTTGGCCTTACCGGGATGGTAGTGTATCTCAATCTCATAGTCTTTGATCAGCTCTAGCCATCTCCGTTGCCGCATATTCAACTCCTTTTGAGTGAATATATATTTTAGACTCTTGTGGTCGGTGTAGAGGTGCACTAAGTTCCCAAGTAAATAGTGCCTCTACATTTTCAATGCCAACACCACAGCAGCGATCTCAAGATCATGAGTCGGATAGTGCTGCTCATGGTTATGAAGTTGACGTGAACCATAGGTGACCACTCTTCCTCCTTGCATCAATACATAGCCAAGCCCGATACCGGACGCATCACAATATACGTCGAAGGGCTTGGTCATATCCGGTTGAGCTAATACCGAGGCTGGTGTAAGATGCTTCATCAATGCTTGGAAAGCTCCTTCAAATGCTGAGCTCCAATTACATTTGATCCCGTTCTTCAACAATTCAGTCATCGCCTTAGCAAGCTTGGAGAAGTTCAGTATGAATCTCCGATAATATCCCGCTAAACCGAGAAAGCTCCTGACTTCATTGTCGATGTGGGGGACTTCCATTTCAGCACTTGTTCGATTTTGCTTGGATCAACTGCAATGCCTTCCGCAGAAATAATATGACCAAGAAATGGCACTTGGCTGATCCAAAACTCGCACTTGCTGAACTTGGCATAAAGCTTATGGTCTCGCAATCGTTGAAGCACGATATGCAGGTGTTCGGCGTGTTCTTCTTCAGACTTGGAATAAACCAAGATGTCATCTATGAACACCACCACGAACTTGTCCAACTCCGGCATGAACACTGAGTTCATGAGATACATGAAATGTGCTGCGGTGTTGGTGAGACCAAAAGACATGACGAGATATTCATACAACCCATATTTCCTGGAGAAGACCGTCTTTGGAATATCCTCCGCTCGGATCTTTATTTGATGATATCCGGAGCAAAGATCTATCTTCGAAAATACACTCACACCCACAAGTTGAGCGAATAGAATATCAATGCGGGGCAGTGGATATTTATTCTTGATGGTGACGGCGTTGAGAGGTCGGTAATCCACACACAACCTCAAGGTTTCATCCTTCTTTTTCACAAACAGCGTCGAGCATCCCCATGGTGAAGAACTCGGTCGAATGAAACCCTTACTCATCAGATCATTGAGCTGCTCCTTCAATTCAGCTAGCTCATTCGGAGCCATCTTGTACGGTCTCCGTGATATCGGTGTCGTCCCGGGTACAAGTTCGATCTTGAACTCGACATCCCTTTCGGGTGGCATGCCCGGGAGATCATCCGGAAATACGTCCGAGTATTCACGGACCACACGAATATCCTCAAGCTTTGTGGCTTCCGTGTTATATGTGGCTAGAACTTCTTGAACCGAACGGTCAAGAATAAGAACATGTGGTTCATGAAGTGGAGAGTTTAAACGAACCACATGTGGAATGATGTCAAGAACAGCACCATGGCGATGTAGTCATGGCATTCCTAAAATGACATCGAGTTTTTGACTCTCTAACATAATTAGAGAAGTCGGGTATAGATTCCAACCCAATTGTAATGGTGCTCTATAGACCATCCTATCAGCTGTTATTTTCTCACCCGGAGAGCAAATCAAGTATGAACTATTTGTGGGAATGATAGGCAATTGATATTTAATAACATAAGATTGACTTATGAAATTATGGGGGGCACCAGAGTCAAAAAGTATGACTACGGGATGATCAAAATAAAAAAACGTACCCGCGAGGATGGGTTCGCCTTCCGGCACGCCTTCGATGGCTAAGTGGTGGACGTTGCCGGGTTTTGGTGCTGGTTTCTTCGGCTGGTTGCGGGGCTGATTTGCACCCTTATACGGTACTACACCCCTGCCCTGTCGCTGCTTTGGGGCAGTCCTTGGCAATATGCCCGGCACGGCCACACGTGAAGCATGTGTAGGGTGTCGGGGTCCCTCCAAATTGAGGACGGAATCCCGGTGCACGTGGTTGAAATGGAGGCGCACGCGGGACCATCCTTTGCTGCTGCTGTTGCTGTGGTATATACGACGGTCGGAAACTTGGCGCATTAAGTTGTCGACCGCGAAACTGAGGCGGTCGCGCCGGTGACTGCCATCTCTGACCGTATGGTGAGCAATACACCACGCAGTATTTTTGTTGCGCCTCACCACTGCTGCTTGCCAGCGTGCTACGTTTCCTCTTATTAGAACCGTGCTCGCGTTGAGTATTTTCTTGTAAAATCATGGCATTAACAAGGTCGTTGAATGTGCCGCGGTTACATTGGGCGAGATGGACTTTCATTTTAGAATTCAGGCCCCGGAAGAACGTTTTTCGCTTCTGCTCTTCCATTCCCGCAAATTCTGGCGCATATTGCGCCAGCCGGTTGAATGCTCTGGAGTACTCATGAGAACTCCTCTAGCCCTGTTTCAGCTCCAGAAACTCCTAGAGCTTCCTCTCCATAACTCCGGGAGGTATATGATAGGCACGGAACGTCTCCCGGAACTCTGTCCATGTGACGGCATGGCCAGCCGGTAATGAGGTGATGTAGTTTGCCCACCATGTACCGACTTCTCCTTAAAGCTGTTGCGCTGTATACAACGCCTTCTGATGTTCGGTGCACCAAAGTAAACCGAACATTGCCTCAAGAGTGCGGATGAAGCTTTCCGCCTTCAAAGGCTCTTCGGTCTCTGTAAAGACCGGTGGATGGGTCGCCAGGAAGTCCAAATATGAACTCTGTTGGGGCTGGAGTTGCCTATTGTTTCGGCGTCCTCCCTGACAGGACGCATTCTGCTGCACCAGCATCTGCAGCAACTCGGTGTGCTCGTCGCGTGAGCCGAGTACTGCGGCGAGAACCTCCGCAAGATTTCTTGGAAGTTCTGGCGGTGGAGGAGGTGGTTGCTGCTGCGTTGTGGTTTGCTCCGGGGGTGGAGACTCATCACCACGAACCTGACTTGGACCTCTCTCCTCTTGCGTTGAACGTGTACGCACCATTCTGCATTCATACCCTTCAAACGATTAGCACATGTTTGTTTACTTCCTCCAGTCTATACAATAGTAGTGCGAGAATGGAACAAATAATACGCATAACATTCACACATATGGATAAAGTATTAACTTTATATAACATATACATCCCTGGACCATGTCACCATAATCGAGTTCCAAAGTAATGAACTTTATGGATTGAAAGTTCATTTCGACCATCGTGGGTCGCCACGGGATGTTAAGTGTGCTAGCATGCATAATTCCTCGCTATTGTACTGGACCCAAACTTGTCCTCGCTCGAAGTGATATGTTGAATGCATAAAATTTTTGACTCCAACTCTCTGTTTTACAACAGCCGCTGGATATCGAAATGTGAAACCAAATGTTTTGATTCAAAACTTCAACTATGGTCTTCTCTGTCCAGCTTCTGGTCCAGCAGACCAGTAGGAAGAATTCAACTGTTTTGGCCACCTTGGAGGCAAAATCTAGACTAGAGTTCCACAACAAAGTTGTAGTAGACTCAAAAAGGAATCCAAATAGTATTTATTTGCTTCCATAGCCTTCCTAGTTTATGAGTTATGATTTTTACACGTTGACAGAATTTTCTCAGGAATTTTGACAGCACCTCCTTTGCAAGTGGCTGTTTTGTTCACAAAATTCTAACTTTTTCTACCCCCAACCTAGGAAAACACTGAACTACAAAGTTGTAACACATTTCCTACACTTTCCAACAAAGTCTTACTTGACCATTATAAAGTTTTCTACAAGAAGTTGTGGTCGCAATACAGAAAATTCTAGAGAGCATTTTTGGGCTGTCCTGTTTCTGGACAGTGCATACTCATCTGAGATTTTCAGCCATTTGGAGGAAGATTTTGTTCTGGTGCTCTGCATAAAAGTTGTAGAGGACTTTAGAACCTTTCTAGAATAGTATCACACACCTCCATTGGTTCAACCAATCCTAGATTATACCCTGTTTAAGTTCAGCAAAAATTCTGCCGAAAACAGGGGAGGTTGCTCCTAGGTCGTTGGAAATGAATCAACACTCCCAATTGACTTTTAGTTCAATATAGGACTTCACTAACTCACAAATGGAATCCTAAACTCCAATTTGACTCTTTTCTTTAAAAATATACTTTTTATGCACTAATAACTCATCTCGGAACTACGTTTCTTCACCAAAGAAAAATCCTAAGCCGGTATTTCGGCATATACGTGTCAAATGGTGGAAATAAGAACGTCACTCACAAACGATTTCTAAGCGTCATGCTCTAACGTGGTTAAGGTACCTGCAGAAGACCACACAATAATGGTGCACACAAAGGTTTTGACATTTCAGGCAGGTTCATATCATAATAAAAATATACGGTCCGTATCATTGCCATACGGATCGTCCTTGAGTCAAGCCATGTCAAAAGGTACATGGTCTTATTTTCACACCACACGACTGGAAACCCGAGTAGAGTGTGAACGGGTTGTCACAGTTGGGAATTTTATAAACCCAACAGATACCACCTACTGCCTCATGACTGTTGAGACACGCCGATGGCGAGCGCTGCGTATGGCTCTTTGAACATTGAACGTTCAAGAGTTGCATACTATCGTGTTGCTTACCACACAATGGGGTATTCTCACTTTTGCCTAAAGCACGCTGGAGATCAGCGTTTTTATATGCTCTCAGAACCATGAGAGGGTTCAGAGACACATATTAACTACCGTGCTAAGTGACACGACCCCAAAGGTCTTGTCGAGCCAGGATCACGCTGAGGGGTGCTGCGTTGCACAGCACCGGATAACACACGTCAAAGGTACAAAGCGGAAGTGAAATTTTATTACATAAACAAGTTTATTAACATGTTTACATCAAAATAGTTCCAGTCTACACTCACGGGCGTAGACTACGCATCAAGTCCACGTTCAGCCCTTGAACGTGTCCTTGCTAGCACACACGCACACTAACTCTGCGGCGTGCACGACTCCCACTCGACGGGGTTCCCCTCCTGGGGTTCCGTCTCCTCTTCGGGAGTCTCTTCCTCATAGAACCCTGCAAAAGCTTCAAACACAAGCAGTGAGCACGAAGGCTCAGCAAGTCTGACCCGTCTCACCTAAACATGGAACTTCTAAATGAGGGGTGGTGGGTTGCATGAGGTAAAAAATCATTTGCAAGGACTCGCCTAATTAGTAGAACCTTACTTTCAAGTTTTAGCAGCAGGTTGTGGAGAACCTTACGCTAAGGTACATGAGAGAGCCGCAATCAAACAAGAAACACATTTCTCTCATGTACTTTGCCCAAAGTTGAAATGAACTTTAGTTAGCTCTAAACTACAGCAAGTCATTAGCAATCAAGTCCATCTTTCAATCAACAACATTTTAACATGTAACTAGCCTGTTCTTTCTACGTCACGGTACAGTGAACAAGTGGTACTCACTGACCGCGAGGGACGACGATTATAATCGATTTACACCTGCAGGGTTACCCGAACAACCCGTCACGTATGCCCGTACTCGATGTTGCCTACAACAACCATCACGGACGCCGTACGCGACTACCTTTCACCCGTTAGCTAAATGTTGAACTGGTCCAATCGTCCCGAGCAAGAGGTCTCTGCACGCGCATCTCAGTGCCGCCAGCTGATTTACACCTCGAGCTCTCAACCTACCCTTTGAACGACCAGCTATGCCTCAACACCCAGCTACCCGAGTTACATCAGTTTCCCGGTTCCCATATAGCCGGTAGGTCTTCGGTACTATTCTAACTTGTTCAACAGGCCCGCACACGGCTCGGTCCTCAATCGACACAAGCGGAGCTACAGCACACAGGCCCCAAAGTCCTGATGCCCTTACCCTCCGCTTGGTCTCATTTTCTTGCCATGTGTTTCATGTGCTATCACTACCCGAGTCAAGTGCCTCTAGCCTATGCTCGCGAGTAGTTCCAACTACTGGACTTGTACCGAATCCTACTCTATCTTAGCAATGCAGTGGCTAACGAGGTTTTCAATCCTAATCCCAACCCATGGCTTTCTTGGCTATGCACTTGGGTTTCCAAACAAGACTCTAATGCAAGGAACAATAGTATTCATGTATGTGCTCAAAACAATAAAAATTTGTAAAAGGTTAATGCAAACCGGAGCTTGCCTTGCTGCTCTTGGTCGTAGGCTGCTGTTCCTCCGAAGTAACGAAGTCTAGGACTTCGGGTTCCTCCTCGACCTTAGCGACTACATGATAGAGGAAATACATGTATCAATTTAAATGCATTTGTATTAAGTTTGAACTTGTGAAGCTTATAAGTCCCACTAGACAGGCTCACTGACTATGAAACTTTTACTGTGGCTTGGTTACAACCTAGACAGAGACTTGGTCAAGTTTTAGTTGCAGCAAAGCTCATTTGAGCCCTCCACAATTAATTATGTACTTGACCTTAATTGAAGGCTTTTAGGGTGTTCTAAGGATTTTCATGAAACAAACTATGACTTTCTGAAAAATAGATTTTCAGAGGGTTCTAATGGAGTTGGTCTCACTTAATTTGAAGGTTCCTAGCTAAGGATATGAGCTAAAAAAATTTCAGAGAAAATTCTGGAAATGTTTCTGAACATTTTCTATTTTCTCTGGAACAGTTTCACTAATCACACCATTAGGTGGATCAAATGAGCTCAAATGGGTCTGAAATGTTTATGGTAATTCAGGGATATTTTGGTGAACATCCCAGTAAAATTTCAGGATTTTCCTCCAAAGGATTCTCCAGTTAAAATTCCAAACAATTTAAATTTTGAGGAATTAATTCTGTAGAAATAAGGATTTTCATGAAGTGAAACTTGATTTTTTGGAAAGTGCTCAGAGAGCTGAATCCAACAAAATTTGGTTCACTCGATTTGGAGCTTTCTAGCCAAAGTTATGAGGATTTGAAGTTTGGAAGAATTCTGAAAATCGGGGGAAAAAGTTTAAACTCTCGGGGGCCCACGGGAACACGTGTTGAGCGCGGAGGTGTCCGGCACACCGAGGCCCACAGGGTATTTGCGCACCAGCACAGCCTATCCCGGCCACACCCGATCCCAATTTAAATTCTTCAGCAGCTGACACGTGGGCCAGCCGGCTTCGTCTTCCTCCCGCCGCTCTCTCGCGCCCGCGTCGCCGACCTCGCCGGAGCAGACCCGGAGCTCGCCGGCTCGCTGCTGCCGGACCTCCCATGGTCTGAAACTCGCCGCCAGGGGGTTGTCGACGTCGAGGAACACGCCGGTGGTGTCAGGTCGGGCTGGGGTGACCGGAAATAGCCCGGCGACGTGCCGCGGCCTCGGTTGAGGTTCGGCGCTGTCGACCGTGGGTTCTAACCCGCCAACACCTCGAACAAACGGTCCTACAGCATCAGTGTACTTCTAGGAAGCTCGACAAGGTGTCAAAAGGGTTCAGGGATGGCGGCAAGTCGGTCGGCACCGTGTGACCGATTGTGCCCGCCATGACCGCCCTTGATTGAGCTCGAAATTCATCACTCCTAGACAGTTTCACGCCACGGATGCAGAAAAGAACTTGATCGCCGGCTAGTCCAGCGTCTATGTGCAAGATTTGATAACCACCGAAAGATCATAGAGCGAGAATTTGAAGAATCCGTACCGGAAGCTCGGTTTACGGTCGCCGGAGCAAAAACTGGAAATTCTCTGTGGGTTCTTCACGGTTTGCTTCCAAACTTGGAGGAGAGAAGCACGGTGGTCGCATGCTCCTGTTGCCTCTCTTGCTGGACCGTGAAAACGCCTGTGGAATGCTGTCCACAGGCGCCTGACTCTCGGCTGAGGCTAGGTCGCCGCGGTGGCGATCGTTTTCGGGCAAAGGAGGTCGGAACTCGGGGTTTTTGGCGTTGGGGAGGTGGAGTGCGACCTCAGGTTGCTGTCTAGCAGCTCAGGAACGAAGGAGGAGATTGTTTTGCTGGTTTTCCCGATTGAGCAGAGAGCTGCGGCGAGAAACAATGCCGCTGCTCGGGTTTGCCCGCGAGAAGATAAAGCCGGCCGACTCCTGCTCGGCTAAGGCGGTGCCGGTCGCGTGGGGGCACGAGCAAGCCGCCCTGGGCGCCAGCACGCGTAGAGGGGAAGCAGCTGGTGGCGCCGGTGGCTGCTCGGTGGCACAGCCGACAGCTGCTCGGTGGAATTTCCCACCGGGGCTGTGACTTTGTGTGCAAGTTTTGCCTCCTTCTCTCTATGACATGTGGGTCCCATCCGGGGTTTTAACCTCTTATATTTACTCATAATCACTGTTGTAAACAGTGAGCCCCATAATACCCCTGGTGATTCAAATTATTCACCCATGAGCCATTTGAATTGATTAGAATTCAAATTGGGTTTGGTTTGAATGAATTTCAGCACAAGTTCAGTTTTGAATTCAAATAAAGTTTGAATTTGTCCCACTTAGCTCATGTCAAGATCAACTCCAAATGGAGTGAAAATTGGTGTGTGAGCTCACAAAAATGTGCTGAATAAGAATATGCCTCCCACTTTTAAATTCATGGGATAAAACAGTTTGAATTTGAATATGGTTTCAAACTGCCCTCTTTCTAGCTATACCCAAAATGACCTAAAAAAGGTTTTGAATTTGGTTGAAACTTGGCATGGACATCCTTAGCAATGTGTAGGAGTTTTCATATGTCCAGCCCACCTATATCACATGTGGGAAATACCACTTTTGCAATATGTGAGTTTGTTCTCTAATGAGCATGTTGATGGTGGTTACTTGCTCTTCATTTGTGGTCATTATCTTTCCTCAAATGAGGTGTGTGTGTATGGTGATGAACACTTCAACTATGTGTCACAAACTGAGGCCCTTACATTCCTCCCCCCTTAAAAGAATCTCGTCCCGAGATTATAAGGTGAAAATGAGAGAGAGGACGGTGGAAATTACCAGATATGCGACGTGAAAAAGTCGGGGTAGTTAGCGCGAAGAAATCCTTCGCTCTCCCATGTCGCTTCGTCCATGGAGTGATTACTCCATAGAACCTTATAGAACCACAACGTACGGTTGCGTGTGGTTCGGACCTTTTCATCAATAATCTGCACCGGTTCCTCCCGATAGGTGAGATCCGGTTGCAGTTCTTCAATATCTTCCAGCTGAACGGTAGTTGATAGCTTAAGACACTTCCTCAGCTGGGCAATGTGAAAGACGTCATGCACACCGGAAAGTGCTTCTGGTAATTCCAGCCGGTATGCCACTGATCCACATCTTTCGGTAATCTGGAATGGACCGATGAATCGGGGTGCCAACTTTCCTCTCACCCCAAATCTGTTTACACCCTTCATTGGAGACACCCGTAGATATACGTGATCTCCAACTTCGAATTGTAATGGGTGCCTTCTCCGGTCCGCATACTGTTTCTGTCGAGATTGAGCGCCTTTTAGGTTTGCTTGAATCAGTCGAACCTTTTCTTCCGCGTTGTTGACAAGGTCAATCCTGAAGGTAACCCTTTCGCCAGACTCACACCAGTTCAATGGTTTGCGACACTTCCTACCGTATAGCGCCTCATAAGGTGCCATCTTGATGCTGGCTTGGTACCAATTATTGTACGAGAACTCGGCTAACGACAAGTGATCATCCCAATTCTTGCCGTGGTTGATAGCGCAGGCTCGTAGCATGTCTTCTAGGATCTGATTTACCCGCTCGGTTTGCCCATCCGTCTGCGGGTGGTATGCTAAACTACGGATCAGCTTCGTTCCCAAGGCAGCGTGTGGATGCTCCTAAAAACGGGACACAAATAAAGTGCCCCGATCCGATATGATGGTACTGGGTACGCCGTACAAGCATAGGATCCGTGAGATGTACAGTTCAGCGTACTTCTTGGCGTTGTAGTTTGTGTTGACCGGGATGAAATGGGCAACTTTGGTGAGCCGATCGACGATCACCCACACAGAATCATGTTTTTGCAAGGTGGTGGGTAAACCGACGATGAAATCCATGCTCACATCCTCCCATTTCCAGGCAGGAATGCCCAGTGGTTGCAGCAGTCCCGGTTTTCGCATATGGTCTGCCTTCACCCTTCGACATGTATCACACTCGGACACGTATTTTGCAGTCTCCCGTTTCATCCGTGTCCACCAAAACTTGCTTCTGAGTTCTTGATACATCTTGTTGCTGCCGGGGTGAATAGAAAATTTTGATAAGTGAGCCTCATCAAAAATTTTCTTCCGTAATTCCGGGTTACGGGGTACGACGATCCGGTCCTTGAACCATAGGACGCTGTCTCCGTCCTTCCGGAAACATTTCAGCTCCCCACTATCTACACGTCTCCGCAAATGCGACATGCCCTTGTCATGTTTCTGAGCTGCCACTGTCTCTTCACGGATGGTGGGGATCAAAGCTAGGTTGTAAAGAGCTCCGTGTGGAATCACATGTAGTGGTGGTTCGCTCTCTTCTAACGGTGTGATGGTCAGATTGTTGACGTGTGACTTGCAGCTCAGCGCATCTGCCACTATGTTTGCCTTGCCCGGATGATAATGTATCTCTATTTCGTAATCCTTTATCAGTTCTAACCATCTTCGCTGCCTCATGTTCAGCTCCTTCTGAGTGAATATGTACTTGAGGCTTTTGTGGTTGGTATATAAATGTACGAGGTTATCGAGTAGGTAGTGCCTCCACATTTTCAGTGCAAGTACCACGGCAGCGAGCTCCAAGTCGTGGGTTGGATAATTCTGCTCATGGTTTCTAAGTTGCCGTGATCCATACGCGACCACTCTTCGGTCTTGCATCAGCACACATCCGAGCCCAATGCCGGATGCATCACAGTACACATCGAACGGTTTTGTTGTGTCTGGCTGCGCCAAAACCGGTGCTGATGTCAGGTGCTTGACTAAAGCCTTGAATGCTGCTTCACATGCTGGACCCCAAACATATTTGGTAGCCTTCTTCAGCAGCTCCGTCATAGGCTTGGCAATCTTCGAGAAGTTTGGAATGAACCTCCGATAATATCCCGCGAGTCCGAGGAAACTCCGTACCTCGTGAACAATCCTCGGGGATTTCCAATTCAGCACTTGAGTGATCTTGCTCGGGTCTACAGCGATACCCTCCGCTGAGATGATATGCCCGAGGAAAGGCACTTGCGATATCCAGAACTTGCATTTGCTGAATTTTGCGTATAGCTTGTGATCCCGCAGCCGTTGCAAGACTATACGCAGATGCTTCTTGTGATCTTATTCCGACTTGGAATATACCAGGATGTCGTCGATGAAGACCACGACAAATTTGTCCAGCTCCGGCATGAATACCGAGTTCATCAAGTACATGAAGTGAGCTGGAGCATTGGTGAGGCCGAAGGACATGACCAGGTACTCATAAAGTCCGTACCTTGTCGAGAAAGCTGTCTTTGGAATGTCCTCAGCCCTTATCTTAATCTGATGATACCCGGATCTTAAATCCATCTTGGAAAAGATCTTTGCTTCGACCAACTGATCAAACAACATGTCGATCCGTGGCAACGGGTACTTGTTCTTAATGGTTACGGCATTTAATGGACGATAGTCCACGCAAAGCCGTAACGTCTCATCCTTCTTCTTGACAAATAATGCCGAACAGCCCCATGGCGAGGAGCTCGGCCTAATAAAACCCTTCTCCAGAAGGTTGTGAGCTGAGTCTTCAATTCAGCCAACTCCTTGGGCGCCATCTTGTACGGCCTTCGGGATATTGGCATGGTTCCTGGTGCAAGTTCAATCTTGAACTCCACCTCTCTATCAGGTGGCATCCCCCAAATTGTCCGGGAATACATCAGGGAACTCTCGGACCACTGGAATATCTTCCAATCTGATGTTTGTGGCTTGATAGACACTTGGAAGTTTTATTTCTGGACTGTCCATAAATAATGAGTGAGACTTGTGCACTCCTGAATTCAAGTGCACAACTCAGAGGACGGTGTCTAAAACAGCGCCGTGGCGGGTTAACCACGACATCTCTAAGATGACATCGACCTTTTTTTCCTCTAAAATTATGAGAGACGTAGGGTAAACTCTACCCTCTAAGCACAATGGCGTTTTTGGGACCATCATGCTTGCTGAAATTTTCCCACCCGGTGAACAGATCACATAAGGACTATCGGTGGGTAGTATTTGCAAGCTATACTTATCAATGAAAGCTTGGCTAATGAAGCTATGCGTGGTGCCTGAATCAAACAATACTATAGCGGGATGCTGGTGGAGTTGGAACATACCCGCAAGGATTGGCTCGCCCTCCGGCACGTCCTCTATGGCAAGCTGGTGGACAGTGCCGGGCCTAGGGTTTGCCCGCCGCGCATTAGTAGGGTTCCGGGGTTGATTCCTCCCCGGAAACTGCGGTGCCACTCCACCGCCTTGCCTCTCCGGGCAACTGCTCATGAAGTGTCATGGACGACCAGACTTGTAACATGTGGCCGCTGCTGGTGTAGTGCTCGGGGGACGAAAGCCCGGCATGCGCTGCTGAGGTGCATACGCATGCGGCATCGCCCGCTGCTGCTGTTGTTGCGGAGGTGGTACTGGCAGTGCCGGCCTGAATGCCGGTGAAGAGTACGGCCGACTGCGGAATGGCATCGACCGCTGTGGTGGCTGCCAGCGTGGACCTGATGGTGGGCGATTCACCATCCGAAACTTCTGAGAAGGACCGCCTCCTTCTCCGCTGCTCTACGGCGCGCTTCGCTTTCGCTCTGCCGCCGCCAACTCCTTGCCGGAGTCCTCTTGAACAATCGCAGCGTCAATGATGTCGTATAGGCTGCCGCGATTGAACATCGCCAACTTGTCCTTCAGGAGCGGGTTAAGCCCCTGGTAAAAGTGGTTCCGCCGCTTCTCGTCGGTATCGGCGTGATACGACGCGTAGAGCGCGAGATCGTTGAACGCCATGGAGTATTCCAGCGCGTTCCGGCTCCCTTTTTGCAGGTGTAAGAACTCCTGCGTCTTCCTCTTCATCAAACCTGGCGGTATGTGATAGGCCCTGAAGGCCGTACGGAACTCCGTCCAGGTCATTACTCGGTCGGTGGGCTGTGAAGCACAGAAGTTGGCCCACCACGCGCTCGCGGATCCTTGGAGCTGCTGGACCGTGAACTGAGTCTTGCGCTGCTCGCTTATCTGGAGCAGCCCGAACTTCATCTCTATTGCGCGGAGCCAGTTGTCCGCGTCAAGAGGTTCATCCGCCCTTGAGAATACTGGGGGATGAGTCGCCAGGAAGTCGGAGTAGGAGCTCTGTTGACGCTCCTCATGGTCTTGACGTCTCTCTGGGCGAGACGTATTGGCGATAAGCGTTTGCAGCAACTCCGTGTGCTGCTGATGTGAACCCGCCATTGCCGCGACGATGTCGGCCAATGTAACCGTTGGCAGTGGCGGTGGCGGTGTTTGCTGTTGCTGTTGCTGCTGCTGTTATTGTCCCGAGGAATCCTCAGGAGGTGGTTGGGAGGTCTCTCCCCCTTGGCTGGCACCCCCAACATCAGGGTTGGCACGAGTACGCGTCATTCTGAAATTCAAAACAGCAGCAATTAGCACATGTCTTACTTAAAATTCCATATGCAACAGTAGGTATTGAAGTGACACATGATTAACTTGCACAACTTTCACATATATTGATAAAGCATAAACTTTATACAAGATACATTATTCTCGGGTCTCCGAGAAGTCGTGCTCATGTCGTCACTACCTATACATATGCTATTGTCTACACGACATGTCACCGATTACAAAATTTGGGCTACACTACCCTAGCTGCCCTACATGGCAACTGTAACCCCCTACTCGGAGTAGAACTCGACCTCCTGTGGGTCGTCCTCTTTCGATACCTCTGCTGGTGGCTCTGGATCTACCACCTCTTCTCCCATCCCGGGTTCTCCCGTTGCTGGAAGACCCAAGACCACCGGTATGCCCAATACCGGAGGTACGAGGTCCTGCAAAGCATGCACCTCGTCCATAGCCTGGTTGTAATCTTCTTCCCAGCCTTGCCCTTCCTCAATAGCGTCATCCCGCTCTTGAGTAAGTTCCTCTTTTCTGCTGGGTCAGATTCTGTACCAGTTCTTGCAACGCCGCGATGTCAACACGGCTCTTCTTCTTTGCCTTCTTCAGACGACACAACTGATTGTGTTGCTCATTCAGTCGCTTGATCGTCGGAAGGAGCACATTACGGAGTGCGCTGTGAGCACTCTGGAAATGGTCTCCACGGCTCGTGCTCTCCTTGAGCTTTGTGGCGAGATGCTCCGTATGAACAGCTTGGCTGTACATCACGGCATTTCCCGCCCTCATCTGGAGGCTGAGATTTGCCTCCGTGGGGTTGTACCTTGGGCAACTCGGGTCCGTTGCCTCCAGGTACCTCTCTTCCCACACATGCTGAGCCTGTCCCTCCACCGGAACGAGCGCGTATGGAGTGCCCTCCATAGCCTGCACGTGTAGTTGGCAGAAACGTGACATGGTGTCACGGGCTGCCACTTGCCACATCCCTTCCGGTTGCCTACCTCTCACCGTAACGGTGAAGGGCACCCAACCAGGTGGCGTAGGTCCTGCAGGGACTTCGACATGGACTGTCCACGTCTTGTTCCCCTCTTCGCCTTCTTCCTTGCCGAAGTACTGCGGCATCTGGTTATATCCGAAATATTGAAGCATCTGCCTCAATGTTTCCGGATAACCGCTGTGGTGAGAACAGTGGGATATCACCCACCCGTTCTCCAACTGCTTATCTGCTGTCATCTGTAAAAATATATTTGAGAAATATCAAATATTTATTTAAACAGTAAACTATGGAGTTATAACATAAGACATGTCATTGAACCCATAAACTTGGAAACATAGTTCAAATTTTAAGCAAATTTGACTGCTGATCTGCTGTTCAACATGACAGCATTGACCCGTTTCCATATCAACCTGATTTAGGCCATGCTAAAAGCAAAACTAGTTCTGGAGCTCAACATCAAAGTTAAAGCTAACTTCAATAGCTTTCCATAAAGTATTTTCTTGGCCTAAGATCTGTCCTGGGTCAAAAGTTATGAGATGTCAAAGTTAGCAGAATTTCTGGAAACAATTGGACAGCACCTCCCTGCTATAGGTACTGATTTGATCCAAGAATTCCAGTTAATTCTGTTCCTAATCTGACAAAACTTTCTGTTACAAAGATGTAACCCACCTCATAATCTTTCCAGAACTACCTCATTTTCTATTTTTGGATTTTTAAGCAGGAAGTTATGCTTAATTTACAGAGAGTTTACAGAGAGTCTTTACCCTGTCCTGTTTTCTGGACAGTTTCAACTCTGCTGCATTTTTTGAGTGGTTAAGGGATAAAACACCTCTGGACCTCAACAGAAGAGTTGTAAAGCTCTTCCAAAACTTTCCATAAATGTATCATATGACCCCAACCTCGAAAGAACTCAACCTCTAACCTCTGATTAACTTCAGACTTGATTCAGCTGAAAATAGAGCGCTCTGTCCTTAACAACCTATAAGTTGAAAGCTTGTTTACTTTGAATATCCTGATTAAGAGAAGAGGTTACACCAAAGTTTTACTGCTTTGGATCAAAATCTTCAAGTTTTTATAATGAAGTTGTTCATTTAGTTGGGTGTGACATCGATGCGTCACCAGAGCATGTCGGTACTACGTCCTCACAAAGAAAAACCTATACCGGACTTAGCCGGCTTCGTTAATTCAGTGGCACTAAACGTCACTCGCACACGGATGCTACACGTCTACCATTTCGTGGTCAGGCTACCTGCAGAAACTCCAACAATCGTCAGACTCAGCTGCACACCGAGCCTGGAATCCATACAGTTCGTACACCCGGCCGTCATCACTCGCCCGGATGTTCTCAAGCCAAACACGGTCTGAGTTACGTGTTCACGTTTCAGACCACGTGACGGGGTCTCCCAAGTTGCACCACGCACGCCAGGGACAGACGTTGCTCGTATACCCCAAACGACATGAAGAGTCGTAGAGGATATCAAAGCGGGTTGGGTTACCTGCCACCCGTGGGGCTCCACCCTTCAGCTAGTGCGCACTGGTGGACAGAGCTTACGTGTACCCCCCAAGACATAAACGTCCCGAGATACATGATTTTCCGACATAAGCAAATAGGTTAGTATGCCACTTTCTATATGCTAATAACATCCTTATATGGGCTACTAACTCGTTCCTCACTGGATTTTTGAAAAAGATGACCTTTTTAGTGTGTTAACCTCAAGCGAGCTCTCATACCGCGCTGACACGACCCCAAAGGTCTTGTCGAGCCAGGATCACGCTGAGGGGTGCTGCGTTGCACAACACCGGATAACACACGTCAAAGGTACAAAGCGGAAGCGAAATTTTATTACATAAACAAGTTTATGAACACGTTTACATCAAAATAGTTCCAGTCTACACTCAAGGGCGTAGACTACGCGTCAAGTCCACGTTCAACCCTTGAACGTGTCCTTGCTAGCACACACACACACTAACTCTGCGGCGTGCACGACTCCCACTCGACGAGGTTCCCCTCCTGGGGTTCTGTCTCCTCTTCGGAGTCCCTTCCTCATAGAACCCTGCAAAAGCTTCAAACACAAGCAGTGAGCACGAAGGCTCAGCAAGTCTAACCCGTCTCACCTAAACATGGAACTTCTAAATGAGGGGTGGTAGGTTACATGAGGTAAAAATCATTTGCAAGGACTCGGCTAATTAGTAGAACCTTACTTTCAAGTTTTAGCAGCAGGTTGTGGAGAACCTTACGCTAAGGTACATGAGAGAGCCGCAATCAAACAAGAAACGCATTTCTCTCATGTACTTTGCCCAAAGTTGAAATGAACTTTAGTTAGCTCTAAACTACAGCAAGTGATTAGCAATCAAGTCCATCTTTCAATCAGCAACATTTTAACATGTAACTAGCCTGTTCTTTCTACGTCACGGTACAATGAACAAGTGGTACTCACTGACCGTGAGGGACGGGGATTATAATCGATTTACACCTGCAGGGTTACCCGAACAATCCGTCACGTACGCCCGTACTCGATGTTGCCTACAACAACCATCACGGACGCCGTACGTGACTATCTTTCACCCGTTAGCCAAATGTTGAACCGGTCCAATCGTCCCGAGCAAGAGGTCTCTGCACGCGCATCTCAGTGCCGCCAGCCGATTTACACCTCGAGCTTTCAACCTACCCTCTGAACGACCAGCTATGCCTCAACACCCAGCTACCCGAGTTACATCAGTTTCCCGGTTCCCATATAGCCGGTAGGTCTTCGGTACTGTTCTAGCTTGTTCAACAGGCCCGCACACGGCTCGGTCCTCAATCGACACAAGCGGAGCTACAGCACACAGGCCCCAAAGTCCTGTTGCCCTTACCCTCCGCTTGGTCTCATTTTCTTGCCATGTCTATCACTACCCAAGTCGAGTGCCTCTAGCCTATGCTCGCGAGTAGTTCGAACTACTCGACTTGTACCGAATCCTAATCTATCTTAGCAATGCAGTGGCTAACAAGGTTTTCAATCCTAATCCCAACCCATGGCTTTCTTGGCTATGCACTTGGGTTTCCAAACAAGACTCTAATGCAAGGAACAATAGTATTCATGTATGTGCTCAAAACAATAAAAATTTGTAAAAGGTTAATGCAAACCGGAGCTTGCCTTGCTGCTCTTGGTCGTAGGCTAGCTGTTCCTCCGGAGTAACGAAGTCTAGGACTTCGGGTTCCTCCTCGACCTTAGCGACTACATGATAGAGGAAATACATGTATCAATTTAAATGCATTTGTATTAAGTTTTAACTTGTGAAGCTTATAAGTCCCACTAGACAAGCTCACTGACTATGAAACTTTTAATGTGGCTTGGTTACAACCTAGACAGAGACTTGGTCAAGTTTTAGTTGCAGCAAAGCTCATTTGAGCCCTCCACAATTAATTATGTACTTGACCTTAATTGAAGGCTTTTAGGGTGTTCTAAGGATTTTCATGAAACAAACTATGACTTTCTGAAAACTAGATTTTCATAGGGTTCTAATGGAGTTGGTCTCACTTAATTTGAAGGTTCCTAGCTAAGGATATGAGCTAAACAATTTCAGAGAAAATTCTGGAAATGTTTCTAAACATTTTCTATTTTCTCTGGAACAGTTTCACTAATCACACCATTAGGTGGATCAAATGAGCTCAAATTGGTCTGAAATTTTTATGGTAGTTCAGGGATATTTTGGTGAACATCCCAGTAAAATTTCAGGATTTTCGTCAAAAGGATTCTCCAGTTAAAATTCCAAACATTTTAAATTTTGAGGAATTAATTCTGGAGAAATAAGGATTTTCATGAAGTGAAACTTGATTTGCTGGAAAGTGCTCAGAGAGCTGAATCCAACAAAATTTGGTTCACTCGATTTGGAGCTTTCTAGCCAAGTTATGAGGATTTGAAGTTTGGAAGAATTCTGAAAATCGGGGGAAAAAGTTTAAACTCTCGAGGGCCCGCGGGAACACGTATTGAGCGCGGAGGTGTCTGGCACACCGAAGCCCACAGGGTATTTGCGCGCCAGCACAGCCGATCCCGGCCACACCCGATCCCAATTTAAATTCTTCAGCCGCTGACACGTGGGCCAGCCGGCTTCGTCTTCCCCCCGCCGCTCTCTCGCGCCCGCGTCGCCGACCTCGCCGGAGCGGACCCGGAGCTCGCTGGCTCGCCGCTGCCGGACCTCCCATGGTCTGAAACTCGCTGCCAGGGGGTTGTCAACGTCGGGGAACACGTCGGTGGTGTCAGGTCGGGCTGGGGTGACAGGAAATAGCCCGGCGACGTGCTGCAGCCTCGGTTGAGGTTCGGCGCCGTCGACCGTGAGTTCTAACCCGCCAACACCTCGAACAAACGGTCCTACAGCAGAAAAGAACTTGATCGCCGGCTAGTCCAGCGTCTATGTGCAAGATTTGATAACCACCGAAAGATCATAGAGCGAGAATTTGAAGAATCCGTACCGGAAGCTCGGTTTACGGTCGCCGGAGCAAAAACTGGAAATTCTCTGTGGGTTCTTCACGGTTTGCTTCCAAACTTGGAGGAGAGAAGCACGGTGGTCGCGTGCTCCTGTTGCCTCTCTTGCTGGACCGTGAAAACGCCTGTGGAACACTGTCCATGGGCGCCTGACTCTCGGCTGAGGCTAGGTCGCCGCGGTGGCGATCGTTTTCGGGCAAAGGAGGTCGGAACTCGGGGTTTCTGGCGTTCGGGAGGTGGAGTGCGACCTCAGGTTGCTGTCTAGCAGCTCAGGAACGAAGGAGGAGATTGTTTTGCTGGTTTTCCCGATTGAGCAGAGAGTTGCGGCGAGAAACAATGCCGCTGCTCGGATTTGCCCGCGAGATGATAAAGCCGGCCGACTCCTGCTCGGCTGAGGCGGTGCCGGTCGCGTGGGGGCGCGAGCAAGCCGCCCTAGGCGCCAGCGCGCGTAGAGGGGAAGCAGCTGGTGGCGCCGGTGGCTGCTCGGTGGCACAGCCGACAGCTGCTCGGTGGAATTTCCCACCGGGGCTGTGACTTTGTGTGCAAGTTTTGCCTCCTTCTGTCTATGACATGTGGGTCCCCCCGGGGTTTTAACCTCTGAAATTTACTCCTAATCACTGTTGTAAACAGTGAGCCCCATAATACCCCTGGTGATTCAAATTATTCACCCATGAGCCATTTGAATTGATTAGAATTCAAATTGGGTTTGGTTTGAATGAATTTCAGCACAAGTTCAGTTTTGAATTCAAATAAAGTTTGAATTTGTCCCACTTAGCTCATGTCAAGATCAACTCCAAATGGAGTGAAAATTGGTGTGTTAGCTCACAAAAATGTGCTGAATAAGAATATGCCTCCCACTTTTAAATTCATGGGATAAAAACAGTTTGAATTTGAATATGGTTTCAAACTGCCCTCTTTCTAGCTATACCCAAAATGACCTCAAAAAGATTTTGAATTTGGGTGAAACTTGGCATGGACATCCTTAGCAGTGTGTAGGAGTTTTCATATGTCCAGCCCACCTATATCACATGTGGGAAATACCACTTTTGCAATATGTGAGTTTGTTCTCTAATGAGCATGTTGATGGTGGTTACTTGCTCTTCATTTGTGTTCATTATCTTTCCTCAAATGAGGTGTGTGTGTGTATGGTGATGAACACTTCAACTATGTGTCACAAACTGAGGCCCTTACACTAAGCCACGGTAAACCATTCCATACCATTACTCGTATGGAGAGCTTACCGCAATTGATCCTCCTGCGGTGGCGTACCTTACCTCTTACCTGACGTCGGAGCGTCGTTACAAATCAATAACAAGTAGGTTATCATTTCCACCTTAGTAACTACTACTATGATAGACCTTATGTGGGCATAGTAACAAATCCTCACTTGACTACTTCTAAGTTTTCAAAATAGGCTCTTTTCGAGCATGCTATTCCCAATACGGCTCTGATACCACGTTGGTGGGAACCACGGGAGTTCACCCACTCCGGGGTGGTGCCGTGCAATGCGGCACCCAACAGCACACAAGAAAAGATTAAGAACAGCATACCAACTTTTATTTACATAGAAATAGTGGAGGTCTTTTACAAACTTAATTATACAGCGGAAGTATTATTTTTAAGTACACTCTTCTACTAACTAAGCAAAAGTGTAGTCGTCCAGCCTGAGGACGCTACACACTAGCAACACTCACACAATCATCACGGCGGCATGCAGGGCTCCAACTCGGCCGTGTACCCCGACGGGGGCATCGCCTCATCCTCAGAACCTTCCTCATAACTCTCACCTGCACACAGCTCAAATATTGCAACCATGAGCACGATGGCTCAGCAAGGCTTAACCGACAACCCTAGTCATGGAAATCTACATGCAGGAATGTGTAATATAGAAAAAATACATTTGCGATAAAGACACACCTACATGTTAATCCATACTTTCAATTTTATAGCAGCAGATTAGTGTGCCTTAGGCAGTCCTCACATCAGAAGTCCACAATCAAACAAGAAACGGTTTCCTCCGATGTGGTTATGCCCAAAGTGGAAGATAATCTTAATGAGCTCTACATCTACAGCATACATGGTTTAAAGACATTAATAGTTCAATGCAGCACATTTATCTGGCTTCTTTCACTTCTTACTACGTCATAGCACAATGAACAAGCGGTACTCAAATAACCGCGAGGGACGGTGATTGCAATCAGGAGACACCCGGACAACACGTCACATACACCCACTTTCAGAAGTGTGGTGCTTCACACCTTCGTACTCTGTTGTATGCAACAACCTTTCAAGGGAAATTGAAATGCCGAACCGGTCCATCCGTAACGGGCAGGAGGTCCCCGCGTGGAGCGTGTTTGTGCCCACCGGCAGATTTACACCTTGCTACCCTAAACCCACTCCTATAAAAATGGTTGGGTAAGCCTCGGCACCCAGGTTAACCAATTACATCGGTTTCCTGCTTATGTCCTCGAAACTTGTCCAGCAGGTCCGCACACGACTCGGTCCTCAATCGACACCAACAGGGCTACGCACATGAGACCTCCGCTCACTGCATCCTATCCCACCTGCTGGGTCTCAGTTTCACATTCTTAAGCCATTCTCTACTCTTTTCCATCCCGTGTGATACAAATCTTAACTCGCGAGTAGATTCCAACTACTCGACTTCTACCGAGATCCTAAGAACATTAGCATGGCATTCTCTACTTGTCGCGTCGTAAACTACCCAACCCTTCATAGGCTTTAAAGGTCATGCAAGTGGGGTTTCAATCACCCTAACTCTAATGCAACCATTTCATCCTAGACATAAGTGATATAAATGAAAACTTTGCAAAAGATAATTAAATGCAAAGCGGGGCTTTCCAGGTTGCAAGTTAAACAGGAAGTTAGCGTCTGGTGGTAGGACGTCCAATGGCTCCGGCGTGTCCTCAACTTCGGTCAACATATGCAATGTAGCGAAATATATGTATAAGTGCTAATGAAGTATAGAAATTACACTTATGTTCATAGCAACTGCTATTTAGGTTCCTTATTTGGCTTTGAGATTTTTCTAGTGGATACTAGATTCTATAAAGATGATCTAAGCAAAATTTGGAGAAATTTTATTCAAGCTTGTGGCCTCCAAAATTCCCACAAGCACAAGGCTTCTCTGAATTTTGATCCAAAATCTGAAGTTTTGACATGTCTAACAGTGAAATATCTAATTAGAGAAGGTCTCTAGGGTTCTAACAAAATTTGTTTCACAATTTTTCGAGCTACCTACAGGGAGATATGTGTTTTTGAAGTGGATATGAAATGCTGAAAAGTTTATGTTTAGAATTTGAATATCCAAATGAAGGCTGAACTTGGGAAGACAACTTAGCCTAGCAAATGAACTCCAATGAAGCTCAAATTTTTACAGGAGATCACTAATATCATGATGAATATTTTGGACAAATTTGAAGAAATTCCATAACAGGGATCTTCTGGAATTAATTCCCAAAGATTTAATTTGATGAATTTTGGAGAAAATTCCAAAGATCTTCAGTTCAAATTCTTTGCATCTCTGCAAATTACTGACTGAGACGAATTCAACAAATTTGTTTCACAAATTTTGGACATTCCTACAGAAAGTTATGGAGGTGTGAAGTTTGAACCCTTTTCTGGAAATACTTTATTTAACCCTGAGATAACCTACTGATTAAGCCCTCTTAATCAGCTCCAAAAATCCTAAGATTTTTACTGGAGCTCAGGAACTAGGTAAAGGATTTTCTTACCAAATTTAGGATTTTTTCATAGAGAATCCTTCCTGGAATTAATCCCTAAAGGATTTACTATAATTAATTCCACAGAAAATGCTGGGCAAGGGAAGGCCAGGAAGGCAGTTTTCGCAGACCTCACCGGAGCTCATCGCCGCGCGCCGCCACCCATCCTCTGCTGTCGCGAGGTGGAAGAAGAAGGGTGGGTCCCACTGTCAGCAATTTGAAAATTTCCCCAAATTTCTGTTTAGATTTTCCTCCAACTTCATTTGCTCATAACTTTTGATAGGAACCTCCAAATATTGTGAAATAAATTCTATTGGATTCTCCTAAGTGACTATTATCTAGGGGTTCTCCCTAATTTTGATGAAAATCCCTAGATTTGGCTCATTAATCCATTTAAGGAAAATCTTGCAGGAATTTTTACAGGAGTTCTGTTTATTGGAAAATTCCCAAATTTGGGCAGGACATTATTCCAAAAATCCTTGAACTCCAGTAGAAATTTCAGAGGCATTGGACTTCATTTGATTTGCCAAATATAGTGTCAATTCTCTATGTCTCTGAAAAATGGGGACAATGAATAGAGACATTTTCAGACTTTCACCCAAGTTTGTAAAATCAATATTTCTGTGTACGAAGCTCCAAAAATGGTGAAAACAAGTCCTATATATTCATAATACTCCCAATTTTCTGAAAAACCAAATTTGGAGCATGCCAAGACCCTAGAATTGCCATATGAATTCAGAGAAGCCAAAGAGTTAAGAAAATTCTTTAGGCCACCTCTTACATCAACTTTGTCTGAAATTTTGCAAGCCATACCTCTGTATGATCTATGGACCACTGTAAAAAGTTCAGAGCAAGTTGTGATCATCTTCTCCAGTTTCCTGCCAATTATGTCCAGCTTCATACTTATATCCATTATATGGTCCTTTGAACTTTATTCCAAAACCTCCAATGCTAAAAATGTTATTTTCCCTGTTCCAGCACATAGCTAAACCAAAATCTCGATCCGTAGTTGATCTGAACTCTTCTTATGTCATAAAACCTTTTGTTTTATAATTCCTTATTTGCAATATGAACTTGTGCATATTCATATCGGTAGGAAAAACGAAGAAGGAGCTCAACGAGGCATTCGACTCAGAACAGCAAGTTAGGCTTAACTCGTCGCCAAGTTACTTACTTCAAAGTAGAACTAAACCTGCAGCAACATAAGGCAAGCTCTGGTTTGCATTTAACAACTTTTACTTATATTTTACTTTGTATCACTTTTATGGGTCTAGTATGTATTGTGCATTAGGTCAAGGTGATTGATACTCCAAATGCATGACCCACACACCCTTGGAGTTAAAGGGTAGGACAGGTTACCTTCGTGTAGTTTTGGCTAGGCTTAAATTGTATAGGATCCGGTACAAGTCGCGTTTAGGATGTTGGTTTAGCGGGGTATGATTCTAGAGAATGGAATAATTGGAATGGAAAATGAGACCAGGCAGAGAGTAGGAGCAGCAGGAAGTTGGGCCTGTGTTGCCGTAGCTCTGTTTGTCTCGGTTAAGGACTGATGCGTATGCCGCCCTGCTGAGCAAGTTTGAACAGTACCGGATGCATACTGGAATTATAGGGTCCAGGAAACCGATGTAACTCGGGTACTCTCGTGTCAAAACTTATATGGCCGTCCTTTGGGGGTTGGTGTCAAAGGTGTAAACCCGCTAACGGTGAAACTTTGACATGTTCCGGGTAGTGACTCTTCTGATGGGTTGGCAGAACTGGTTTGACATTGTAGTGACGGGTGAAAGGTTGCTGCATACAACGTAAGAAAGAGCTCCTGTGTGAGTCTTTCGATGCGGGTGTATGTGTCGTGTGTTCCGGGTGTGTCCTGATTTGAATCACCGTCCCTCGCGGTTATATGAGTACCACTTGTTCATTGAGTTGTGACGTAGTAATTATTTCTAGATGAAGTGAGATGAATCATTGCTGATGTGAAGTTCTTAAATTCATTGTATTGCCAACCATGTATGCTATAGTTGTAGAGCTCACTAAGTTTATATTCCACTTTGGGCATCACCACATCGGAGGAAAGTGTTTCTTGTTTCATTGTTGACTTCTGATGTGAGGGCTGCCTAAGGCATAATAATCTGCTGCTATTAAATTGAAAGTAAGGATTAACATGTAGGCGTGTCTTTATTACATCGTACTTTTTCCTATGTTATTAATCCCTGCATGTAGAGTTTCATGGTTTAGGAGTGTCGGTTAAGTCTTGCTGAGCCATCATGCTCACGGTTGCATTATTAGTGTTTTGCAGGTTATAAAATTTGCTATGAGGATGGTTGTTCGGTGATCCATCAGGGACTCACCGGAAACCCTGCCGCTGCACTCATCTTGGTTGAAGCTAGTTAGAAGCATCCGTGGGCTGGACATCTTCTCTTTTGCATAGTTAGGACCGAGAGTAAGTGTGTATGTATATTCCACTGCGTGTACCCTCGTGGTACATTCTTTTGTAAACAGCCCTATGTTGATAAATAAAAGCCTTTGTACGTTTATGGTTCTTTTCGTGTATGCTGTTGGATGCTGCATCGCACGGCATCACCCAATGTGTATCCTGGAGTGTGGATCCCGGAAGGGGTTCCCCACAGGCATGGTATCAGAGCCGCATTAGGAATAGCACGCATGAAAAGAGCGTATTTTTGAAAAAGTATACGAGTGAGGAACTTATAGTATGCCCACATAAGGACTATTAGTAGCATACTTACTTAAGGTGGCAAGATAACAGTGTTTTAATATTCAGTATTTCAATTATGTCACGACGCACCTACATGGAGGTAAGAATGGTAAGGAACGCCACCGAAAGCGGATCAATTTCGGTTAGCTCCCCCATACGAGGAAAGTAGTGTGGGATGTTCCGTTCAGCAATGGACAGGAAGTGAATATGTTTTCTAAGACTCTTCATGTCTTAGAGACATATGAAATGCACTAGCTTCCAGTGCGCAAACCTAGGGGTAAGAGGAGGAGACCCCATCGTGTGGTTTGTAACACGAAGTATGTTCTGTAGGACTCTTCATGTACTATGAGGCTTACGAAAGCGTTGTTCCATCGGTGTGCTTTATTGCAAAGGTGTGGAGCCCCTTTCGGATGGTGAATAACCCGATCATGTACCCTGAGACGTGGCTTGCGTCAAGGACGGCCCGTATGGCAATGATACGTGTCGTATGTTTTTACTATGATATGAACCTGCCTGAAATGGAAAACCTTTGTGTGCATCACTATTGATTGTTTTTCTGCAGGCATCTTAACCATGTTAGAACATCTCGTTTAGAAAACGTGTGTGAGTGATCATTTTAGTGCCACCACTTGAGATGTATATGCCGGTGTAACGCCGGTTAGGATTTTTGATTTGGTGAGGAAACATAGTACCGTGATATGTTCCTAACTGCATGAAAATGAAATTTTCAAAGAAAAGAGTAATTTTGGAGTTTAGGATTCCATTAAGGGTTAATGAACTCCTATACTGAACTAAGAGTCAATTGAGAGTATAGAATCAATCACAAAGACTTAGAAATAACTTCCCCTGTTTTCAACAGAACTTTTTATGAACTTGAACAGGGAATAACTTTTGATTGGTTGAACCAATAGCGGTTAGGGATACATTTGTGGAAAGATTTTGAAGTCCTCTATAACTTTTCTGTAGAACTACAGAACAGAATATCTCTCCAAATGGATGAAAATCTCATATGAGTGTTAACTGTCCAAAAACAAGGCAGACCAAAAATGCTCTCTGGAATTTTCTGTATTTCGACCATAACGTCTTGTAGAAAAATTTCTAAGGGTCATGTAAGACACCGTTGGAAAGTTTGTGATATGTGCTACGACTTTGTAGTTCAAAGTTTCTACAGATTTGGGGTAGAACTTTATGAAATCTTGTGGACAAAACAGACACTTTTAGAGGAGGTGCTGTCAAAATTGTTCCACATTTATGTCAACTTTGAAATATCATAACTCCTGATCCAGAATTGATATGAAGGCAAATAAATACTCGTTGGAAATATATTGAAGTTATCTATAACTTTGATATTCAACTTGAGACATGAAACTGCAATTTTCATAATCAAACTCTGGGATTGAGGCCAAATGGTCATTCTGAACAGAGCATTGCTCATTGCCCATGTAACTTGAGACTTGTTGTGTACATGAAGGTTTTTATACTTCTCTAAGTTCCATGACATAATCATTAGTTATATTTCATCATTTCTTTTTGTTGGTTTAAGTGTTTGACAAACTTGAGCAATCATTGGTTATATTTCAGATTTGTCAAAAACCTTGTTCCATTTCATGTATGCTGCACTGTTGATGTGATGCTTTTGCGGTTAATAGTTTTGAATTCAAGTGAGTACAATCTTGGATATTAACCGTAAATTGCTCGCTCTTGCAGTATGGATCATACTCATTCCGGGTGTGAGGTTGGTGGTTCCAGCCGGGATGGAAATGATTCGTCGCAGCGACGATCACCGTCATCATCAACCGAACTGGCGGAGGTGTTGGGAAGAATGGCTGAGTCTCTTGAGATGTTGGTGCAGCAAGGCATCCGACAAGAGACCTCACAGAAAAACCCCACACTGAACACTTATTTGGATTTTCTAGCAAGACAACCACCGGTATTCTCAGAAGCTAAAGAAGCCTTGGAAGCAGATCATTGGCTCCGGGTTATTGAAACTAAACTGGGAATGCTCCAGTGTGATGAATATGAAAAGGCTTTATTTGCCGCTCAGCAACTTCATGGATCCGCTGGGGTTTGGTGGTCTGAATATCTTGTTAAGATCGCTGAAGGCCATCGTGTGACGTGGATGGAGTTTCGTGATGCTTTCCGTGCACATCATATCTGTGAGGGCATCATCCAAACCAGAGTTGAAGAGTTCTATGAACAAAAGCAAGGAGGGATGAGTGTTATGGAGTACTTTATGGAATTTAACCGTTTAGTACAATATGCATCCTCTTATGTGGATAAAGAGACGATGAAGTGTCATTACTTCTTCCGAGGCCTCAATGTGAAGCTTCGGGCGAAAGTGGCACAATGCAATAAAGGGAACTATAGCGAGTTAGTCAATGCCACTATGATTCAAGAAATAGCTGAACTCCAGTACAGGGAAAGTAAGAGGAAGAGAAACTTATCACCGGCAAGTACGGATGATTATCCTCAAGAACAACCGGTGATATATTGCTTACCATCCGGGGTGGAAATTCAGTCCTTTGACGGACCACCTCAGATCCAATTCTATCCATATTCAACCATGGATGTTCAGCCACTGCTGCAACAGCAGCAAATGAGTATTTGTGCACCCCCACTTCAGCAAGGTGCACAAGAATATCAACCACTTCCATATTATGAAGATTCTGGGCTCGCATCATACAGTACTTGTAGCGATGTAGAGCATATTCCTCAGGAGTTTCCTGTGACCAAGCCGAGCAGCAGTAACATATCATTGCAAGCTGCAAAGAAATTCCATGGTCAGCCAATGAGGACAACACTGAAAGTCGGAAATGTAAACTATATGGCAGTTGAAGACGTTCCCGTGGGAGAACCCGTGTTTGCAGGCATGTTCAACCTACGTGATCAGCCCAGTTCGTGTTGTTCGACTCGGGTGCCACACATGATTTTATCAGCAAAGATTATGTGGTTAAGCACCAAATACCCTCAACTACCTTGGCCGCATCATATCAAATTAATTCACCGGGAGGTAGTAGGACAGCGGGTAGGATTGTTGCTCGAGCGCCTATATGTTTGGATAGGTGGATATATCCTACTACTCTTATCATCCTGGAAGGCTTGCAGATTGACATCATCTTAGGAATGGCTTGGTTGACACATCACCAAGCTATCTTTGATATTAGTTCACGAATGGTGCAGCTGAATTCAAAGAAGCACGAGCAACACATGTTAATTCTGAGAAATGTTGCACCGGAAGTTACTGCTGTACACTATGTTGAAGCTAAGAAACTGGAGGACATTCCAGTGGTCCGGGAATATCTGAACATGTTTCCCGATGATCTACCGGGCATGCCGCCCGAACGTGAAGTGGAGTTCAAAATTGAACTAGCACCGGGAACCACACCGATCTCTCGGAGGCCATATAAAATGGCACCGAAGGAACTCACGGAGCTGAAGGAGCAGCTGAATGATTTGCTAAGGAAAGACTTCATTCGACCCAGTTCATCACCGTGGGGATGCTCCGTGCTGTTCGTCAAGAAAAAGGACGAGACTCTGAGGCTTTGTGTGGACTATCGTCCGCTAAATGCCGTAACAATCAAGAACAAGTATCCACTACCACGTATCGATATGCTTTTCGATCAACTAGTGGGTGCTAAGGTTTTCTCGAAGATGGATCTTTGGTCCGGATATCACAAGATAAAAATCCGGCCGGAAGACATACCCAAGACAGCATTCTCGACGAGATACGGGTTATATGAGTATCTCGTCATGTCATTCAGACTTACTAATGCTCCGGCCTATTTTATGTACTTGATGAATTCAGTCTTCATGCCGGAGCTGGACAAGTTTGTCGTGGTCTTCATCGATGATATCTTGGTATATTCTAAGTCAGAAGAAGAACACGCCGAGCATTTGCATATTGTGCTCCAACGCCTACGGGATCACAAACTATATGCAAAATTCAACAAATGTGAGTTTTGGATCAACCAAGTGCCATTTCTTGGGCACATTATTTCTGCCGAGGGCATCGCAGTTGATCCAAGAAAGATTGTCCAAGTGCTGAATTGGAGTTCGCCAAAATCAGTCCATGAAGTCCGTAGTTTTCTCGGTTTAGCGGGGTACTACCGGATATTCATTCCGAATTTCTCCAAGGTCTCTAAGCCGATGATGGAACTTCTGAAGAAAGGCAAGAAATATGTGTGAAGTGAAGCATGTGAGGAGGCGTTCAAAGCATTGGTAAAGCACCTCACAACAGCCCCAGTATTGGCGCAGCCCGATACAACTAAGGCTTTTGATGTTTATTGCGATGCATCTGGCATCGGCCTTGGCTGCGTGCTTATGCAAGAAGGGCGAGTGGTCGCGTATGGATCCAGGCAGCTTCGGAATCATGAGAAGAATTATCCGACACATGATCTTGAGCTAGCTACTGAGGTCCTTGCTCTAAAATTGTGGAGGCACTATTTACTTGGAAATTTAGTCCACCTCTACACCGACCACAAGAGTTTAAAGTACATCTTCACACAAAAGGAGTTAAATATGAGGCAGCGAAGATGGTTAGAGTTAATCAAGGATTTTGAACTATAGATTCATTACCATCCTAGAAAAGCGAATGTGGTTGCCGACACACTTAGTCAAAAATCACATGTTCATAACCTAACCATGGCTGCAATGGAAGAAGAAGAACCGAGCCTACGCTTGGTTCCCTATGGGTCATTGTTTAACCTTGCCCTCATTCCTACAATTCGAGATGAAATTGTAGAGGCTCAAAATAAAGATAAGGGCATGGCTCATATCCGGAAGAGAATAGACAAAGGAGAGGTAAAGTGCTTCCGGAAAGATGAGAACGGTACGTTATGGTTCAAGAACCGTATAGTCGTACCGTGGGACATGAGGCTTCGTAAGAAAATATTAGATGAAGCTCATTTATCAAAATTTTCCATTCATCCAAGAAGCAACAAAATGTACCAAGATTTGAGAAACAAGTTTTGGTGGACACAGATGAAGCGGGAAATAGCTAAATACGTATCCGAGTGCGATACGTGTCGGAGGGTAAAAGCCGATCACATGAAGAAACCTGGTTTGCTACAGCCCCTCCATATTCCGGCATGGAAGTGGGAAGATGTGAGTATGAATTTCATTGTCGGGTTGCCACTCACATCTCGGAAGCATGATTCAGTTTGGGTAATCCTTGACCGATTAACCAAGTCAGCACACTTTATACCGGTAAATGTGGGATTCAACACCAAGAAATATGCGAAGTTATACATTGAACGGATCTTATGCCTGTGATATCCTGACTCCCGGCTTAATAGGACTGATAGAGTACTCATACCACCAAGGTATACCTTCTTTTCCGGAAGCCCACCTGCAAAGTACTCCGAGGTTAAGCGTGCTTGACCCAGAGGAATTTGGGGATGGGTGACCGACCGAGAAGTTTTCCCGGGTGCGCACGAGTGAGGACAAAGTGCGCAAAAAAGACGAGTGGTGGTATGTGGAGCCAGTCTATGATCCTATAGAGCTGTCACAAATGGTATCGGAGCCGACCCTCGCAGTTTCACGGGTGCATACGGGGCAGTGAGAAGGATACGGTAGCGTACGGGTTAGGGACGTGGGTTCGTACGCATGACGCGTGGGTCCTCTGTGTGGGACACGGTATGGTACGTATGCTGCTAACCGTATGTACGGTATGCGTATGCCAGTACTGAACGTACGGACGTGGCTAAGAGGGGACGTTCCTGTCTTGGCGTTGACCGACGAGGACGTCGGTCTTCTAAGAGGGGTGGATTGTGTGATATCCTGACTCCCGGCTTAATAGGACTGATAGAGTACTCATACCACCAAGGTATACCTTCTTTTCCGGAAGCCCACTTGCAAAGTACTCTGGGGTTAAGCCTGCTTAACCCGGAGGAATTTGGGGATGGGTGACCGACCGGGAAGTTTTCCCGGGTGTGCACGAGTGAGGATAAAACGCGCAGAAAAGACGAGTGGTGGTATGTGGGGCCAGTCTATGATCCTATAGAGCTGTCACAATGCCAGCATGGAGTCCCAAGAACCATAGTTTCAGATCGTGGTGCACTGTTTGTTTCTCGTTTCTGGGAACAGCTGCATGCATCTTTGGGAACAAAATTGCTTAGAAGCTCTGCATATCACCCTCAATCCGAGGGACAAACCGAGAGGGTGGATCAAGTCTTGGAAGATATATTGAGAGCGTGTGTCATCCACCACGGTAAGAATTGGGATGCTTATCTACCGTTGGCGGAATTCTCATACAACAACAGCTACCAAACGAGTATCAAGATGGCACCGTATGAGGCTCTCTACGGCCGGATATGTCGCACACCGTTGAATTGGTGCGAATCCGGTGAAAGAGTTACATTCGGGATTGACCTTGTCAATGACGCCGAAGAAAGAGTTCGGGTCATACAAGCAAATTTAAAGGCTGCTCAATCTCGATAGAAGAGTTATGCAGATCAGCGACGTCGAGCACTGAACTTCAATGTCGGAGAGTACGTATATCTCCGCGTATCTCCAATGAAGGGAGTTCATCACTTCGGTGTAAAAGGAAATCTCGCTCCTCGGTTTATCGGTCCATTCACCATCACAGAGAAATGTGAACCCGTAGCGTACCGGCTTGATCTACCGACAAATCTCGCTGGGGTGCATGACATATTTCATGTGTCCCAATTTCGGAAATGTCTCAAGAATACCACTGCTGTCCGCACTGAAGATCTCGAGACATTGCAACCGGATCTGTCCTATACCGAGCATCCAATCCGGATTATTGATGAAAAGTCTCGGTCAACAAGGAATCGGACGCTCCTATTCTATAAGGTGTTATGGAGCAATCACACTGTAGAGGAAGCAACATGGGAGAGTGAAGAATACCTCCGTTCAAACTACCCGGACTTGCTGTCCGCTTATATCCGGTAATTCCTTCTCTACCGCTGTATCTCTTTTTTATGAATCTCGGGACAAGATTCTTTTTAAGAGAGGAGGGATGTGAAATCCCAAAATTCTAGCAAGTGGAGCTGCAATTCACACCGAGAAAATGAGAGGGAATTTAAACTTTTGAATTTAATGGTGTGAGCTCCAAGTCTAAACTTGAACTTGCAAAAATTTCCGAACACAGAGATCTAAAACTACAAATTAGGTCCCCACACATCCAATAATAGCCCGGCAAAGTTTCAGAGCATTTGGAAAGGATTTCCTATTTGTTGCAATTAAAACGGGAGAAAATTTGAATTTGAATTTAAACTTCAATTTCAAATTCCAACTTCACTGAAATCCAAATTCGAGTACACCATTGTGTTCCTCATATTCCTTTTGGTCTATCCTCCAAGTTTGATCAAATTTGGAGCTCGTTTGCTATTTTAAACAGAATTGGGGGATAAGGGGGAGAGGTGGACCCCACATGTCAAACACAAAAGGCTTCAACGGAGTCTGTTGTTACCGGGCGCGCGCCATCTCCTGCTCCCGCGCCCGAGCAAAGAAGCCACCACACCCCCCTCGTGCTAAGCCGTGGAACCGTCGGCTGAAGTGATCAATGCGTGCTTGTCCACATGAACCATTTCCTCTCGTGCCCTCCATAGTCCTCGCACAGCCGAAACAAAGCCGCCGCCTGACACCCTCTCTGTTCCCCGGTGACTACCGCTAGAGGTTTCTTCGTGGCCGACGGTCTACACGAAAAAGGACCGCCCTCACGTTTGCAAACTGACGGTGCAACCCCCTCCTCTTTTCGTGCATCGCCGGGGATGAATTTTGCCATTTATTGTTTCGGTATGCCTAGAATCGAGCCGCACCAAAACCCAAAATTCATCATAATCAATCTACCATCACGTGTGCCGAGCTACAAACATGATATAGACACTCCCACGCTCCTCTAGGATCAAGAACCATCGAATTTTATCGAGTTTTGGCGCTGTTCTTCGAGATTTTTGAGCCAGCGCCGGTTTTTCCCCTAGGTCACCGATGATCACCTATTTACGACCACTTTTGAGCTGATTTGAGCTCATGCCGGTGATGAGGGTTCAACCATGGTGCTCTAGGAAGAAGAACCAAAGAGTTTGAGCCATTCTAGTGTGCGTGCAACATTACCAAAGTCGAGCCGCCGCCGCCGCTCGTCGCTGACACTTTTCCGATGGTCGCGGGCCTCGGCCGACCACAGGGATGAGTTGCCCGTGGTCCAAAAGGGGGAGGCGGCGATTTTGGGGGCAAGGGAAGGCTGAGAAGGCAGTTTTCGCAGATCTCACCAGCACTCACCGCCGCGCGCCGCCACCCAGCCTCTGCTGTCGCGAGGTGGAAGAAGGGTGGGTCCCACTGTCAGCAATTTGAAAATTCCCCAAATTTCTGTCCAGATTTTCCTCCAACTTCATTTGCTCATAACTTTTGATAGGAACCTCCAAAAATTGTGAAATAAATTCTATTGGATTCCTATCAGTGAGTACTATCTAGGGGTGCATCCCAATTTTTATGAAAATCCATAGATTTGGCTCATTAATTCATTTAAGGAAAATTCTGTAGGAATTTTTACAGGAGTTCTGTTTATTGGAAAATTCCCAAATTTGGGCAGGACATTCTCCCAAAATTCCTTGAATTCCAGTAAAAATTTCAGAGGCATTGGACTTCATTTGCTTGGCCAAATGTAGTGTCCATCCTCTATGTCTCTGAAAAATGGGAAAAATGAACAGAGACGTTTTCAGACTTTCACCCAAGTTTGTAAAATCTATATCTCTGTGTAGGAAGCTCCAAAAATGGTGAAACCAAGTCCTATAGACTCATAATACTCCCAAGTTTCTGAAAAACCAAATTTGGAGCATGCCAAGACCCTAGAATTTCCATAGGAATTCAGAGAAGCCAAAGAGTTAAGAAAATTCTTTAGGCCACCTCTTACGTCAAATTTGTCTGAAATTTTGCAAGCCATACTTATGTATGATCTATGGACAACTGTAAAAATTTCAGTGCAAGTTGAGATCATCTTCTCCAATTTTCTGCCAATTATGTGCAGCTTCATACTTATGTCCATTATATGGTCCTTTGAACTTTATTCCAAAACCTCCAACGCTAAAAATGTTATTTTCCCTGTTCCAGCACATAGACAAACCCAAATCTCGATCCTTAGTTGATCTGAACTCTTCTTAAGTCATAAAACCTTTATAATTCCTTATTTGCAATATGAATTTGTGCATATTCATATCAGTAGGAAAAACGACGAAGGAGCATGGAATAACTGGAATGGAAAATGAGACCGGACAGAGAGTAGGAGCAGCAGGACGTTGGGCCTGTGTTGCCGTAGCTCTACTTGTGTCGGTTAAGGACCGATGCATATGCTGCCCTGCTGAGCAAGTTTGAACAGTACCGGATGCATACTGGAATTATGGGGTCTAGTAAACCGATGTAACTCGGGTACTCTCGTGTCGAAACTTATACGGCCGTCCTTTGGGGGTCGGTGTCAGAGGTGTAAACCCGCTAGAGGAGCAACTTCGACGTGTTCCGGGTAGTGGCCCTTCTGATGGGTCGGCAGAACTAGTTCGGCATTGAAGTGACGGGTGAAAGGTTGCTGCATACAACATAAGAAGGAGCTCCTGCGTGAGTCTTTCGATGCGGGTGTATGTGTCGTGTGTTCCAGGTGTGTCCTGATTCAAATCACCATCCCTCGCGGTTATATGAGTACCACTTGTTCATTGAGTTGTGACGTAGTAATTATTTCCAGATGAAGTGAGATGAATCATTGCTGATGTGAAGTTCTTAAATTCGTTGTACCGCCAACCATGTATGCTATAGTTGTAGAGCTCACTAAGTTTATATTCCACTTTGGGCATCACCACATTGGAGGAAAGCGTTTCTTGTTTGATTGTGGACTTCCGATGTGATGGCTGCCTAAGGCATAATAATCCGCTGCTATTAAATTGAAAGTAAGGATTAACATGTAGGTGTGTCTTTATTGCATCATACTTTTTCCTATGTTATTAATCACTGCATGTAGAGTTTCATGATTTAGGAGTGTCGGTTAAGTCTTGCTGAGCCATCGTGCTCATGGTTACATTCTTAGAGTTTTGCATGTTATAAAATTTGCTATGAAGATGGTTGTTCGGTGAGCCATCAGGGACTCACCGGAAACCCTGCCGCTGCACTCATCTTGGTTGAAGCTAGTTAGAAGCGTCCGTGGGCTGGATGTCTTCTCTTTTGCATAGTTAGGACCGAGAGTAAGTGTGTATGTTATTCCGCTGCGTGTATCCTCGTGGTACATTCTTTTGTAAATGACCCTATGTTGATAAATAAAAGACTTTGTACGTTTATGGTTCTTTTCGTGTATGTTGTTGGGTGCCGCATCGCACGGCACCACCCAATGTGTATCCTGGAGTGTGGATTCCGAAAGGGGTTCCCCACACCGGGCCCCCGAAAAAAGGCTATGCAGGTCTCTGATGCACGAGTTCAAACACGTAAGGCCGAAAACCGCGGAAGATCTGCCCGACGCCGCCTCCGACCTCGCTGCGGGGGAGGAGGCCGCCGGTGCATCGAACGACCGGGCAACGCCAAAAGCCCTTGACTCGAGGGGAGCGGTGGCGCTCCATCAAGGGAGCAAAGGACGGATTAGGGTCGGCATCGGCGAGCAACGATGACGGGCCAAGGAAGGCCCAGACCCAGTCGCGATGACTGAGCAGCACGAGGCTCGAAGCCTAGCCTACACGCAAACCAAACACTTTGAGAGGCTACTGGAGAGGCCATGCACTAATCACACTCTCCGAACCAAGCACGCCATCAAAGGCATAAAGTTTTGAGTTGGTTATACCAGGATTTCGTGTAAGGCATGAAGTAGAGTTGTTTTAAGAATGTTTGGGACGTTCCTAAGGTGTTTGGAAGTCTTAAGATTGCTTCTATTTGCGTATAGAAGAGTCTTGAGCAGTATTGGAAAATTACAGTTTGAATCCAAGTAGAAGTAGGAGTCCTAGTTTGAATTGGATTGGCCATAGAGCTGGTTATATAAGCAAGGGAGGCCAAGGCTCATGGAGAGCACGACTTTGGGGTTGTTCCTCTCGTGTTTTGATAAATAAAATTCGTATTCTAAATGAACTTTTGTGCCTTGTTCGTCCGACTTGTTTCAGACAAGTTTTTCTCGTCGAGTTTCTGTTCAGCACTACCTTGCTTTGGGTTGTGTTCACAACTTGATTATCTATCATCTGTAAAAATTTCACGGTCATTAAATTTGTGGTTTCTGATCTACACGAGTTTCTTTGCAGTATTCCAGAACTGTTTTTCTCGCGTAGGACAGATTGACCTCTGTTCGATCTTTCGATCGTAACTTGAGTTTCTCTCAACGGATTTTCATGATTTTTGTTGTGACGTATTCGTGACTTGATTCTCTACAATCTATACTAGTTTTGTCACAGTTGACCACGTTTAGATTAGTCGCACAAACGGTTTCTTTAACAGATCGGTTTTCTGTTGAGGGGTGTTTTGTTGCTTCCGCTGAAAAGTTTTTATTTACCATTCACCCCCCCTCTGGTAGCTTTACACGTGTACTTTGATCCTACAATTGGTATCAGAGCCAGGTTGCTCTAATCTTTGTGATTTGCACGTGTTTTGACTAATCATCATGGAGAAATACTCCGCCAAACCTTGTGTGTTTAGTGGTATTGATTTTCAGGTTTGGAAGGCACGCATAGAAGCTTTCATCCAGGCGCAAGGCTTTGCAATATAGGAAAAGGTGTACAAGCCTTACGATGTGCCTTCAAACGACCAAGTATCGGCTACAAACATGAGAGATGTCGACAACAACAACAAGGCTCGGAACTTGTTCATACAAGGACTAGCTCAGAGCGACTTCGACCGTGTTGCACACCTCCGATCGGAGTATGATGTGTGGAGAGCACTTTGTGACTACCACAAAGGATCCAACACGATCAAGGAGGTAAGACAGGATATGTTCAAGAAAGAATACATGCGCTTTGAAATGCAACCCGGTGAGTCCATTGATGACCTCTTTGCTCGCTTTAATGTTAATGTTAGGCAATGTTAATTTTTCAGATGCTGAAAATGCTAGGCAATTACTAAGTGCATTAGACATGTCAACTTGGGAGATGAAAGTAACATCCATACGTGAATCCACTGTCATGAGTACTCTTACATTAGATGTGCTTTATTCTAAGCTAAAAACTCATGAAATTGACATTATATCACGTAAGAACCCAAATAAGACTATTGCATTTGTCTCACAACGTGATATGCCTAACTCCGGCCAATCATCTAGCAATACACTTGCTTTGCTGTCTTCACTAACCCTGGAACAGATTGAGGAGTTTCCAGAGGAAGAGCTAGTACTTCTTTCTACTAGGTTCACAAAAGCATTGCAAAATGTGAGAACTAGAAGGAGAGGAAGCTCCGGACCTCAACGATGCTTTGAATGTGGTAAGACAGGACACTTTCGTACAGATTGCCCTAATCTTTCAGGTCCTTCTAACCGTGATGAAAAGCAGAATAAAGTCAAGTCCTCTTTTGGCAACACCAACAAGAAAAGAAGGGTTTTACAGGACGCAAACTGATAAACAGTTTCATCATCGCACTTCAAGAACTTGGCTCGATTGATGTAGACATTGAAAGTGATGAAGATGAAGATGATCTGGCAAACTTGTGCTTCATGGCGGGCAAATCAAAATCAAGTATAGAGGATGCAGAACACAACAGGGACAACGAATAGGTATGTCCTACTTGCGAAGAAATGTGTGATGCTATTTCTCGTGCCACTATTATTGTTAAGAAAAAGGACAAAAAGCTTAGCGACAATGCTGTTAAAATTGAGTCACTAGAATCTGAAATTAATCATTTAAAATCCTTGATTCCTAGTGATGATTCTTGTTCCTCATGTGATTTAATATATGAACAATTGTCCTCTCTAAGAAGTGCACACACCTCCACACTTGATAAACTTGAACTTGAAATCGAAAAGAACAAAAAGCGTGCTGCACTTAATGATAAAAACTTGAAAGATACTTGTTGTTCTACAATTGATTTGCATTATTCTACTTGCGATGATCTTCATAAGAAACTACAAGATGCTATGAAAGAAATTTCTATATTGAACAATGCTTTACGTTCTCATGAAGTTAAATATTGTTCCAATTGCAAAATAAAAGGAAAAACTTCATGTGAAAATTGACTTGATCTATCAAATAAACTTGATAACATGCATAGGACATTAGATCGGTTTTGTAATGGGAATAAGAACCTAAACTTGCTGCTGAATTCTTCCAAGTCTTGCAATGATAAAACTGGTTTAGGTTTTGATTCACATGCTCATGCTAAGTAACATCCACCTAAAATTGTAAAATCATTAGGAAGTGGTTTGATTCAAACAGTTCCTAAACAAAAAGAAGTGGTTGTTAAATCTGCAGGAGTGTTGTCACATTCGGGTTCAAATAAGCATACTGCATGCTCATCTAGACATGAACACAAAGTTAAATTTCATTGTACCTATTGTGGTAGAGATGGTCATGTCATAGATTTTTGTTATAGACTAGCTAAACAACATAAAAAGGAAAGAATGCAATCTAGATCTTATAACTCTCATGCAAAATTTGCTGCACATACTAAACCGAATGTCAGGAACATGCAACCTGCTGTTATGAGTCAGAAATATTCAAAGTTTACCTCCGGAGCTTCAGTTTTTGCCTCCGGACCTACTGATTTTCGTGCTACACAAGTAACACCTCATAGGTCAGTAGTTTAGAACAAAAAAATCTCAAAGTTTGACTTATAAACCTGCTGTTTTATCTCAGCTTTCACATGTTATTCCTGCTGGACGTCGTGTGACTCAGTACTGGATTCCTAAATGCCTTTTAACTAACCCTAGTATTGAGTCATCGACGTATTGTGCTTCTATGTAGGTTACACGCTTGAGGAAGGAGAACATTTGGATTGTGGATTCAGGTTGCTCACGCCACATGACCGGTAACAAAGAATGATTCTCCTCTCTCTCTTTTGTGTTACGTGTAGAGAATGTTACTTTTGCCAATAATTCTTTAACTCCTATAATTGCTAAGGGTTCGGTTAGAGTAAATGATCACTACACTTTGAAGGATGTGGCACTTGTCAAAAATTTGAAATACAACTTGCTTTCTGTTTCACAATTGTTAGATAAAAATCTAGAAATCATTTTCAATAAAAACTGCTGCAAAGTTGTAGGTTCAAATAGTGTGCTTATTTTTAACATGTCTCGGTTTGGAAGAGTTTTTAAAGCTGATTTTGATATGTCTTCCTCTAAGCATAGATGTCTAGTTGCAAATGATTCCAAAGATTTATATTTTTGGCATCGTAGACTTGGTCACGTAGGCTTTGATCATCTCACGCGTGTTAGTGCTCTTGATCGCATACGTGGGCTGCCTAAGCTTAAAGGGGACAAAGAAATTGTGTGCTCTTCTTGTAGACATGCTAAGATGGTTGCAGGTTCACATGCTCCTCTCACAATGACCATGACAACTGAACCGGGTCAACTTTTACACCTTGACACCGTAGGACCTTCACGTGTTCAATCCTTCAGAGGTAAATGGTATGTTCTTGTGATTGTTGATGAATATTCTAGACACTCTTAGGTTTACTTTATGGCATTTAAGAATGAAGCTTTTAGTCACTTTAGAACTTTATTTCTTAGATTATCAATTGATCACCCAGGATCTTTAAGAGCAATTAGAAGTGATAATGGAACCAAATTTAAAAATCAATCGTTTGATCACTTTTGTGCTGGAAATGCAATAGATCATCAATTTTCTTCACCATATGTACCTCAACAAAACGGTGTTGTAGAGAGAAAGAACAGAACCTTAGTTGAGATGGCTAGGACTATGCTTGATGAATATCAAACTCCTAGGAAATTTTGGGCTGATGCAATTGCAACCGCTTGTTATGTCTCAAATCGTGTTTTCTTGCGTGCTAAGCTAGGTAAAACACCATATGAGCTCAGGTTTGGACATAGGCCTAGTGTCACACACTTTAGGGTCTTTGGTTGAAAATGCTTTGTTAAGAAACATGGTAATCTTGATAAATTTGAAGCTAGATCTGTTGATGGCATGTTTCTTGGTTATCCATCTCATACTAGAGGCTACTGTGTGCTTTTACTTGATACTAACAAAATTGTGGAGACCTGTGAGGTTTCTTTTGATGAAGCTAGCCCAGGTACTAGTTCAAATATTGCATGTCCGGATCCATATCCGCAGGGGGGAGTATTTTCGTTGAAGAAGAGAAAGAATTGGTGCTGCTGCCCGAAAATTCAGCAGCTAATGACATTGTTCCAGCTCCTGATCTTGATTCACAGCCAGCACCGACGACCACCATTGCTGGTCCAGATCCTCCTCACGTCACAAGCTCATCTATTTGTGATGAACATGAAGAAGAAGAAGCTTGTGAAGTGTCCACTCCCCTCCGGATTCTCAAAAGTCATCCTCCACAACAAATTATTGGAAGCTTGCATGAACGAGTTACAAGATCCAGGTTTTTCGACCCCAATTCTCATGCTCATTCTGCTTTTTTTGCTTATTTTGAACCCAAAGATTTATCACACACACTCACTAATGAATCTTGGATTATTGCCATGCAAGAAGAGTTAGAAAATTTTGAAAGAAATAATGTTTGGAAACTTGTACCTCCACCTCAAGGTCACACTTTAATTGGAACTAAATGGGTGTTTAAAAATAAACAAAGTGAGGATGGGGTTGTGGTTAGGAATAAGGCTAGGTTGGTTGCTTAAGATTTCACACAAGTTGAAGGTCTAGATTTTGATGAAACGTTTTGCTCCCGTTGCTAGATTAGAAGCCACCACGCACGACAATCAGGTCGCAGGTCTTGGCAGACTTCGTTGCCGAGTGGACAGAGACCAAGGTCGCCATCAAGTCAAATACGCCAAAATACTAGACGATATATTTCGATGGGCCACTAACTCTGAACGGGGATGGGCCCGACATGGTTCTCGTGTCCCTCGAAGGGATCAACTACGATATGCATGGAGGCTCCACTTCAAGGTAACCAAGAACGTCGCGGAATATGAGGCCCTCCTCAACGAGCTCAAGATAGCCATCAGACTTGGCGCTCGGTGGCTCTACGTACAAGGTAACTCCGAGCTTGTCATCAACCAAGTGATGAACGAGTCAAGCTGCCAGGACCCGCGCTTGACTCATATTGCTGCGAGGTTCAAAAGCTAGGAGATCGATTCGAGGGGCTCGAGCATTGCCATGTCCCCAGGAGAGACAATGAGACGGCCGGCCTACTGGCCAAGATAGCCTCAAGCCGGGAGGTCCCTCCTCCCGACATCTTCATCGAAGACATCCACCAGCCGTCTGCTCGAACCAAAGAGGATGGCGCAAGCTCCCAAGCGAAAGATGAATCCCGAGTCGAGGAGAACAAGGTCGGGGCTATCATCCCTTCGACCCCTCCGTTCTCGCTATCGAGCAAGGCTTGGAGGCGCCCTACATAAGCTACCTAAAAACACAGCGAGCTCTCGACCGAAGAAATCGAAGCCCGTCGCCTCGCTCCAAGAGCCAAGTCGTTTGTCATCATAGGCGATGAACTCTTTCGACGGAGATTCACGAGGATCCTCCAGCAATGCATCCCGAACGACCAAGGACGAGCCCTTATCCTCGACATCCATGAAGGCATTGCGACCACCACACGGCGCCCCGCTCCTTGGTCAGAAAGGCGTATCGTCAGGGCTTCTTCTGGCTGACCGCAATCTGCGACACCCATTATATCGTACGTTCTTGCAAGGGTTGCCTGTACTTCACTCGCTAGACGCACGTACCAACGCAAGACCTCTAGACCATCCCCATAGCGTGGCCCTTCACCGGATGGGGGCTCGACATCCTCGGACCCTTCAAGAAGGCGCCTGGGGTTTCACCGTTCTCCTCGTGGCTATTGACAAATTCATGAAATGGATAGAAGCAAAACCCTTTGTCCTGGTGAAATTCGAGCAAGCGGTGAGTTTCTTCCGCAACATCGTGTACCGCTTTGGGGTGCTGAATTCCATCATCACCAATAACGGGACACATCTTGCGGGGAAGAGATTTCTGGAGTTTTGCGACGAATTCAATATTCGGGTCGACTGGGCCTCAGTAGCTCACCCCCAGACCAATGGGCAAGTCGAACGAGCTAACAAAATGATCCTGCAAGGGCTCAAAACCTGTATCTTTAACCAACTCAACAAGTCTGTCGGGCGATGGGTAGCTGAACTGTCGTCCGTCTTCTGGAGCCTGCACACCACACCCAATCAGACGACCGGTTTCACGCCCTTCTTCATGACGTATGGGTCAGAGGCTGTTCTCCCAACCAAACTCGAGTACAGCTCTCCCCGAACAAAAGCTTACAATGAAGCCCGATCCGAATAAGCCAGGCAGAACTCCGTTGACCAGCTGGATGAAGCTCGTGACGTCGCCCTCCTGAGAACGGTGAAGTATCAACAGGGAATTCGCCGCTACCACTCGTAACGGGTCCAACCCCAAGACGTGGTGGCAGACGTCTCAAGGCACGGCGCCTACGATTAAAAGACGCCGACGGGAATGTCTTCCCTAACGCTTGGAACATCGAGCATCTAAGGCGGTTCTACCCCTATCCATCCCGACCTTTGAGCAAAAGGAGATGACTCGAAAGAAGAAAGATAGGTACCCTCACCCAAATTTTCACTTCCATGCAAAGTATGGCCCCGCCTCCCAGGCTCAAGCCTGGATACCACGCACAGCTCAGGGGCTACCTACCCTTGAGACACACACAAAAATTTTCTAAGTACTTCCTTCACACTTCGCAACCCACGGCTAGAACTGCGGAAGTTCTCAAAGCTTCGGTTCAAGCGAAGGAATAGAACAAAAGTGACGCGCTGTTTTTTTTTCCAACCTAGTGTTCACAATCCCCGAACGCAGAACCGCCAAACCGAAAACACAAGGAAAAATCTTCATGTGTATAGAAAGATTTTTTTTCTGTTCTTTCTACATTAGAAGAGCCACGAAGGGCTAAATACATTTGCATTATAAGGAAGCACATCGCTTTTATTCTTTAGAAGAGCTACAAAGGGATGGTACATTGGCAACACAAGGCAGAAAAGGGGAGCTCATAACCGAACAAAGGCCTACATGAGGATGGGCGATGTCAATAAGAAAATTGACTACAAGCCACATATACAATTCAGCGTTCTTGCAAGTTTGCTTACCCTCAGGCAGCACCCTTGCAAGATTCACCCGCCTTTGGGCACCCCTACTGCTTGTGGCACCTTGGCTTCCACCTGAACTACGACAACTCGCCGTATGCACGCTTCGACGGCGTCCCCAACACAGCTTGTCTCAAACGACAGGCGTCTGACTCATAAGAGATGAGAGTGCCAAACCCTTGTCGTGAAGATAGAGTTGTCCTTGTCGACAGTTCTCCACGGACTAAGGCAGCAGCGGATCGAAGCACCAAAACCACGCCCACCAAGGGAGGACATAGGGACCTCCAATCGCCGGGATCAAGAAGCAGACGACCGAAGACCGCGTGCAGAAGAAGCACAACCATGGCCCGAAGCGAGGCTCGGCAGAGGGGGAACTGCACACATTATCTTTCGACCCTTTCTAACCCACGCTACTAAAACTTGCAGGAAAGCGGGAGCGTGAGAAGGTTGAAGAGGAAGAGGCAGGCATAAATATCTGCACCCCAAGGGCCGCTTATATAGCCGGCGTGCGACGGAAACGAATAAAGGTATCGGTAGCCACGAACACACGCGTCCCGCAGCAACGCCTCCCGTCCGCAAAGTGGTTACACGCCTCCCGAGACATCAGGACGCGCTGCCCACCATAATTACGGTCAGACAAATCTTCCCCTTCGATATCTGCGACAATTTGAAGAGCTGCGCGCCACCCTTTCCTCTTCCCAAGACCGCCTCTCCTCCGCCACGTCCCTTCGCTTACCATTGACGCAACATCGACGGGCCACAAGAATGAAAGGCCCAGGTAAGTAGGTAATTTTTTTATGGCTCACTTTTGGGGCTCGATCGAAGTTCGGGGTTCTAAGGTATACATACCAAGTAGGTTGAAAGGATTGTTTGGAACGAACCAGAGTGAGGGACAGGCGATACGATATGGTCATCAATGGCGCACTCGGGAGCCCGGAAGGTCCTGACATCTCTTAGTCTGATATCCGAGTCCCGACTTGGCGACTCAATGGTAGCCCCCGCGAGGGGCCGACATCGAGTCTCCTAGGCCTACGAACGGCCCTAGATTTGTGCGAGTGTATCAATAGGATCTTATGGAACACGAGCATCAAGCCTCGATCAGGTCAACCTGATTCCCCTGTCCTTGTAGAAAGGTTGTGGGGCTCCATTTGGATTTACCCGTTAGGAATTTCACCGAGCCTGTGAATTCAGCCATTACGGCAACTTCTTGATTGGCTCAAACCCTCCAAAACCACGGACGATTTGCGGATAGGGAGCGAAGAGGATTCTCTGATCAAACCGAGCCCGACCCGCGGAGGGGGGCTCGGGGGCTATTTGGTGTCTGAAAGTCACCAAAGGCTCGGCGCCTGAGGCTTTCAGCTTGTACTTAGCCAAGAACTGAAACAAAACAACGATCTCACACAACTTCCATTTTCTCTTATCTTTTCAAGTCCCCTGTCAATCAAAGAGATATGCCCCCGACCGATTCTAAAGAAGCTTGACCGAAGGCCTGGGGGCTACTAACGGGGTAACGTACCCCGATACCCAAGGGACGGTCAACCAACCAACCACGACAAGATATGTGGTTCCACAAAGACCGACCCCTAGGAGTGGAAGAAGCAACAGACCTCCAAGCCCGGACGATGAGACCGGAAGAGTGAAGCAATCTAGGCTCGGAGCCTGGACCACAGGCAGGCGAAACACTTAAATCACGACATGACGGAACGACAGAAGGGATTTAAGACAAAGTGGGAGGCCACCCACGACGGGACATGCACGATGGCTATCCATCATCATCTCCCGTCCCCTTCCGCTTGGCGCGGGTGTATAGAGACGGAAAGTAGACGTAGACCATAGACTAGATGGGAGCAGGTGTACTCATCGCTCCTGTACCTCTTTGGGTCGCCTTAGTGGCCAACACGCCATGTAAACCCCCGCCCCATTTATGAGGAGCCGGTGGGCAGGTATGGGCATCCAGGTTATAAAAGGGGAGGCTCGGAACCTCCCCTCGCATGGAGAAATGACTCATGCACACACGCGTCACTTAGACTTCCTCCTCGTTATCGCATATGAGGAAGTCTCGCTTGTAACTACGGTTCCTCGAACCGTCTGAGCTAATACAAGGCCAACGAACACTCCAGACTGGATGTAGGACACGTTGTCCGAACCAGTATAAATCCTTATCTTTATTAGATGGCCATCCAAATATAGAACATAAATCATTCAATTACTAGCGAGTGGTAAAAACACCGACACATCCTTTTTGCTATGCAAAAAATTCAATGCAGCATTTTTCATGTAGACTATGACCTTTTCTCCAACCAAGTAGGATCTAAACTTGTCAATAGAAAAAAAACTACTGCCAGGAGCTCCTTTTCCGTTGTGGCATAATAGATTTGTGCTCCTATCAGTGTTTTGCTATCATAGGCTATGGCATGATGCTTTTTATCTTTGGTTTGGCCTAAGGCCGCACCAACCGCTTGGTCACTAGGATCACACATGATTTTGAATGGCAGCTTTCAATCTGAGGGTTGAATGATTGGAGATGAGGTGAGTTCCTTTTTTAGGGTATCAAAGTATTTGTGGCACTCTCCATCGAAACAAAGGGTGCATCCTTGGGTAATAGGTTAGTGAGGGGTCTAGCGATTTTGGGAAAGTCCTTGATGAATCGTCGATAGAACCCCGCATGTCCTAAGAAGCTGCGGATTCCCTTGATATTGATGGGAGGTGGAAGTTGCTCAATAACTTCAATCTTTGCTTTATCCACCTCTATCCCCCTCTAGGACACTAGGTGCCCGAGGTCGATGCCTTCACGGACCATAAATTGACACTTTTCCCAATTAAGTACTAGGTTCTTCTCTTGGCATCTTTGTAAGACCTTGTCTACGTTTTCCAGATAGTGATCAAAAGTCTTCCCATAGATGAAGTCGCCCATGAAAACTTCCATTATCTCCTCAATCATGTCGGAAAAGATAGACATCATGCACCTCTTGAAAGGACATTCATTGGTAGGCGTATATTCCATATAGGCATGTGAATGTGGTCTTACTTTGATCATCGGGATGGATAGGAATTTTATGATATCCCGAATACCCATCACGAAAACAAAAGAAGGAATATTTTGCCAACAGCTCAAGCATGTCATCGATAACAACCAGTGGGAAGTTATTTTTCCTTGTTGCCTTGTTAATATTTCGATAATCTATGCACATCCTCAATCCCGAAACAGTCTGTTGAGGAATTAATTCATTCTTTTCATTCTTAACGAGCATCATTCTTCCTTTCTTTGGCACTACTTGGACCGGGATTACCCACTCACTATGAGGGACGGGATAAATAATCTCAGCGTGCAAAAGTTTCAAGAACTCGTTTTGACCACCTCATGCATCACATTATTTAACCTCCATTGAGGTTCCCTAGAGGGTGTACTCTTGGGGTCAATAGGAATGCGATTGGTGCAAAGAGCAGGGCTATTCCCTTGAGGTCTTGGAGTGAGTAGCCAAACACGGTCCTATGCTTAAAATAGCTAAGAGTTTGAATGTCTTCTCATCTGAAAGTTTGTCACTTATGATGACAGGGGATCCCAGATCACCATTTAAGAAAGCATAACGTAGGCCAGAGGGCAAGGTTTCTAGCTCAATCGGAGGTTTTGGTGGGAGCTCTTTTATGGTCAATTCAAATGTTTCCAGAAATTCATTCTTTACTAGGATGAAATCTTCTTCCATTAATTTTAGGAGGATTTAGATATTGAATAGTCCTTACCTCTTCGATTGGCTCATCTTGGAGGGGAGGTTATCCTGATGTGTCCTTTGAACATAGAATGGGAATGGACAATTTCCTCTCTTCGAGATTGATATTGATTTGTCCTTTTAGTGGTATTTCCATTAAGAATTTCTTAATGGGTATCCCTATCATGATGTTGAAGTCTTTGACTTTGAACACGTGAAAATCAAGGAGAGTCTCAATATCTCCATGTTGAATTGACATGTTTTTGCAAAACCCCATATCCTTCAACAATATTTTCAAAGGAATCTCGAAAAGATTTTCTGGTTGGAGCCAAGGGCACATCGCTTAAGATGGCTAAAGCACAGGTATCAAAAATGATATTGGCTCCAACAATGAGGCTATAAAGCACATTCATCTTCACTCTCCTAATATGGCATTCAATGGTTGCTAGGGGAGACATCATTGTGGGTATTTTAGGTGATATCTCGACCTCTGCTGTCCATTCTCTGCTCATTATTGAGGTCAACTCCTTGAACGTCTTCTGAAGGAATACTCCATCAGGTGGATCAGGTGGAGTGGGAGGTGATGATGGATTTTTATATCAACAACACTTTGAGGTATTTCAATAGTCATTGAAAAGCTCTTTCTCGAAGTAGAATGGAAACTCTGAAGGTTGAATTTTTTCATCCTTCTTCGTTTCAGGTTCGGATAAGGTTTCTATAGGCAAGGCTGGAGATGGGAAAACCACTGGTTCATCCTTGCTTTTATATATATCCACATTACTCGACATGGATTCCTCTTGCGGAGGTTCATCAAGACCCATAATGAAGGAAGCATTTACTAGAATTTGATCTAGAAGTTCCTTTCCTTCTCTTGGAGTCTTATGGAGGAAAGATCCTCCCGTAATGTCAAGATGTAAAGTAGACTTTTTGTTCAATCCCATATAGAAATGCTGCAATAGTAAGGGGTCGAGGAATTGAAAATCTAGGCCAGAATTTTTCAAAATTGAAAATCTATCCCAGGCTTCACCTATCGACTCCTTCTCCATCTATTGGAAGCCAAGTACTTCCATTCGTAATAAAACAATTCGGGATATTGGAAAGAATGCAAGACAAAATTTATCTTGAAGTTCTCTCCAATCACCTTTTGGTTTTTCGTTGGTATGGGTGTACCATTGTTTCACGTTATCCTTGAGGGAAAAAAGAAATAGCTTCCATCTGAGAGTTTCGTGGGTCATACCTTTTATCAAAAGGCACGAACACAATTGTTCAAACTCTCATAGATGGTGGTAAGGGTTTTCACAACTCGTTCTTGAGAAGGATTGTTCCCGAACCATGGTTATAAAGCTAGTGCGAATTTCATAGCTGGTTGAGCAAATTGGTTCCGCCGATGGCGGAGGCTCATAGAACTCACCCTTGGGGGCAGAATATGATAGAATGGTGGGCTGCTCAATGATGTGGTTGGTGACGGGACAAGGAATAAAAAAAGATAAAATAGATACGAGGGTGAACAAGGTTCGAAGCTCAACGACAACCGTTCCCCGATAACGGCACTAGAAATGCTTGTTGGTATTTCTTAGGAAACAGATGTGATGTCCGCAAGCGCACGGAATACCGTCTTAGCACTTCTCCTTAAGAGTATTCCCAAGGGTATCAAATCCAAGAAACGTGTGGGTTAATCTTCTAACCATCTCACCCAAGGACATAAAATTTGTTTGGTAGGCAAGGGGTAGAGAGGAATTCCTAAGGATTGTCCTAAATTCAAAGTAATCTAAGGTGGTTGTTTGCTTTGGGCACAGGCTTACCCTTGGTCTAATAGAGCGACTACCACTAAGAGCCTATGACATAGCTGAACGTGGAGGATTACAAAGGACGGGTAGGGCTGTCACCACCTACCGCCTACCTCTTCAATCTGTGGGTCTACGAGATATCCACTGGTGATTTCTAACCTAAGCACCTCGCTTACGTTCTAAATTACCACTCTAATCTTTTCGAACACAAAGCTAAGACTAGAGCGCCTAATTGAATAGAGCAATGAACCCACAAACAACTACTGAAATAAAGTACTTTGAATCTAGGAACAAAGCTTAAATAGATTTTACGAAAGCTTACTCATTTGAAGAGAACTTCCATAGAGGTACAAGTGTTGTAGAGGAACTTGATAAGCCAAGTCTCCTCCTCATCCTACCTTCTCCTCACTCTCCTCCTATCTTGTCACCCTCTAAGGCAGCACTAAGCTTATGGAGTTGAGTACTAATCTCAAACTTGTGGTGTGTGTGTGAGTGAGGGGGGCTATTTATACATGAGTTTAGGTCGGTTCCTGCCCGGATATGCGCGTCAATCAGTTACCACCGCCTTTAGGGAGCCACAAGGAGTCGACACGTGAAATGAGATCAAGTTTGGGGGCAACAAAGGGTCGCCACATGTCCCGTTTGTCATGTGCCTTCTCGTGGAGACTGGCAGGTGGGCCCTAGTTCCTTCCCCACGTGAATTGCCCTTGGATTCCTTCGGATAAGCCTTAGAATGGGTCTATGAATCCATGTGTTGCCACATGGCGACTTATGATTTGTTTGAAACTTGTTTTCAGGATTGGACCCTGCAATTCTTAGTATTTTGGGGTATAATTCACCTGCATAGAAATAGACACTAAAATTTGCGAAAATGGTTAGTATTTAACCCCAACAAGTATGTTGTGTTCTCATTTTATCCATTTTATGAGGTGAATTGATGGTCAAATATGACACATAAGGACTGTCAACACACACCCACACTTCTCTCATGTCAAACCACACGTCAAATACCATGTGTATGATCAAAAATCTCATTTGAAGCACACTTTTCCAATGTGTTCCTTACACCTAGGTTTCACTCTTTCATAATAGATTTAACATAAATTTGCTCTCATGAAACACTCCTAATATTATAGGGGGTGATTTTAATATAATTAAACACTCTGAAGATAAGAATAAAGATAACTTCGATACAAAATGTCCAAACCTCTTTAATGCGGTGATTGAATCACTTGATCTCAAATAGATTCTCATGCCTGGACGAAAATACGCATGGGCAGATCTAGGTGATGATACTATCTATGCACAACTCGATAGAGCGCTTGTGAGCATAGAAATGGAGATAAATTCCCACTCTCAATAGTTGAGGCAAGGGATAAAATATAATTTGACTAGACACATCCTATCCTTAATACTGTCGCTTTTAACATATGGTAATAAACAATGAACTTTTAAATTTGAGAGGGGATGGTTAATGTAGGATGGATTTTCTGATATGGATGCTAATATATGGCAATCCAAAAACTATATTTACACAACAAAAAATGGCAAAATGAAATAAGACATCTACACCAGTATTTAAGAGGATGAGCTAAACATACGACCGACTCATATAAAAAAGAAAACATGATATCTATGTTGAATATTATATGAAGGGAAGATTGGTCCTACTTTGAGAGAACAAGCGATAAAGTGGTATGAAAGGGCAACGGTAAAAAAATTAGAAGGTTATGATAATACAAAATTCTTTCATTTGATAGCTAATGGCTAACACCACAAATAACACATCTTAAATTAGAATAGGAACATGGAGAAATTACGGGTTACACCAAATTAAAAAAAATACATGACTGACTACTATAAACGCCTTCTCAAACAACCATTCAAAAATAACATATATCTTGTAGAGAGTTGAATTGATTACATTCCACGGGTCAATGAAGTTTTGAATGATATACTCATCTAAAAATTCATTGAAAAGGAGATAAAGGGCGCCATTTTCAAAATGGAACATGGTAAAGCACTAGGTCTAGATGGTTTCTCTAAGGAATCCTACCAAATTTTCTAGGAAATAACAAAAGATCTGATTGCATTATTCAAGGAGTTCCATGAATAACATCTACAACTATTCACGGAGTAATCACCCTACTACTAAAGAAAATGATTCAAAACAAATCCAACAATATAGACCTATCTATTTACTAAATGTCAACTTTAAGGTTTTTATGAAAGTTGTTTCAAACCGAAGAAATCGAGTAGCCCAGATGGTAGTCAGACCATCACAGACAACCTTCATGATAAAGTGTGGTAATTCTACATGAGACCATTCATGAATTACATATAAAAGTTTGATAGGGTCATCCTCAAGATTACTTTTAAAAAGGTCTATGATAAAGTCAAATGATCCTTTCTACAACAAACCTTAAGAACTAAAGATTTTGTACCCACATAGTGCAGATAGATTGAGAGCTTCATTACCGAATGTAGTGTTGGAATCAAAGTTAATAATTACGTAGGACATTGTTTTCAAAACAATAGAGAATTATGCTATGGAGACCCAATTTCACCAATTTTATTTAATATAGTGCATATATGCTTGCGTTCCTAATTAAAAGGGCAAAGGGGATGGACAAATAACGGTGTCATCCCTCATCTGATAGATGGCGGTCTCTTGATCCTACAATATGCAGATGACACTATCATTTTTATGGATCATGATTTCGAACAAGCAAAAAATAGGAAATTATTATTGACAATTTTTGAACAATTGTCCCGTCTAGAAATTAACTTTCACAAGAGCAAAACCTTTTGCTATGGCAAAGCAAAGGAATTTGAGAAGAAAGAGTACATAGAGCTCTTTGGATGCAATGCAGGTTAAAACACATTCAAATATTTAGGTATAGAGATGCATCATAGAAAACCCCTGAATGGATATTGGAGCAATATCAAAGAGCAATTTGAGAAAAATTTAATCTATTTAAAAGGTAAGCAAATGTCTTATGCAGGTGGATTAGTCCTTCTCAACTCAATGCTTAGTTTATTACCCATGTCTATGATGTCCTTCTTTGAAATACCGAAAGGTGTACTTAAAAACTAGATTATTACAGGTCTAAATTTTATTAGCATGGTGAAAAAAAGATAAAAAAGAAATATCGGATCGATTGGATATCCATTGTCGTACTAGGGATCAGGGAATACTTGGTATAATAGATCTTGAGATTCATAATAAATGTTTGTTAAGCAAATGAATAGTAAAACTGCTTAACTAGGAAGGGACTTGGTAAACAAGATTACAAACAAATATCTGAGCTTAAAAATCTTTTTCACATGTTAAGGGTAGATCCAATGACTCTCATTCTAGAGGGGACTGATGAAATTAAAAATGAAGTCATTACATGTGGTTCCTTTAATATCAAAGACGGACACAAACAATATTATGGGAAGATACATGTGTTATTGCTTGACCATTCAAAGACTTTTATCCCATCTTACATAATATTATCCACGACCAATATGCTCTAGTGGCTATTGTGGCGAGTTCAAATTTACTAAATATATCATTTAGTCGTATTTGGTCCAGTTGTAGATTTTTGAAAGTTTTATTTTAGCTGTGAGCTATGAAAAAACTGCTATGAGCTGGGAGAAATAAAAAGAAAGAAAACGAGTGTGTAACTTTTTTGATAAAGGAGTAAGAAATCTGTAAAAACCTACAACTCTTCAAGAATCTATTTTGCAGGGAAAACCTTCTTGGATCGTATTTCAGATTCTTAATAATGAATCTTTTTTATAAATCTGAATTAAGGAGGCCCTTACAGTTCACCACATGTTGATCAATATAAATCTTGTGTTACTACTAATTAATTTTAGGAGAAAGTCCATTTTACTACCCTCAAGTATCTCAGTTGTCCACTTAATCCCCTAAACAAAATTTTAGTCTAATTTACTTCTTCGAACTATTTAGATTAGTTTGATTCACCACCTTGTGAGATTTTACTTTTTTGTTTCTCTATGTTTATGTAATGTTTGAGGGTAAAATTTTATAAGATTATATGTTAGAACATAATGTATGTCAAAAAAATAGTTCAAAATTTTTTTTGTAGTTTTTGTACGTTGGAAGCATGTAATTCAAATTTGATATAAAAGATGAAATAATGCAAGAAAACATTTATAAAAAAATTCAGAAAAATTATTCTAACATTGTGTATGATGTAATAAACCATCCTACAAAATTACAACTATAAGCATAACCCATACAAAGAGAAACAAAAAAGAAAAATCACACAAGGAGGTAAATTGAACAAATTTAATAGTTTGAGGGGGTAAATTGAACCAAAATTTTGTTTAGTGGTTAAGTGGACAATGTAGATGACTTGAGAGTAGTAAAATAGATTGTTTCCTTATTGCGTGTTAGAGACTGAGTGGAACGAGGTTTGTCACCGTGGTCGTCCCGGAGCCATGCCGTGTTGAAGGCACCCAGGTCATCGGATCTGGGTGCTCAAGACCCCACGTTACTGGATTCAAGCCGATGCCATAGATTTAGGAAATGGCGCAACAAGAGAGAGGGATGGAGGGCTGCTGCCGCGCGCATGAAGAGGAGGTGCCGCTAGTGTGGAGAAGGTCCTGCTTTCTGTGGAGCTAAGAGGGAGCAACATCGTCATGATGGTAATGGATATCTATTATCCACGTGTGCATGGATATTCGACTCATGGGTGCGGATGAAGATTTTATCCTAATTCCATAGGTAAAATATTAATGGACGTAAAAACACATATCCGTTCCCTCCGATCCCTCGGTGGCGGCGTTCAGGCTCCCAAGCTAGGCGGTGTGCATGGGGGCCTCCTCAGCAGCAGCACTCCTCTCCCTCGATGGTGGCATGCGGCCACTCGGTGGTAGTGCAGGGTCCCTCAGTGGTGACCCTCCTCTCACGAGTTAATTGCTATTTTAAAACTCTAATCGAGCGGCTTCAATAAAATAGCACTTACGTTGTGGGATTCGATAAATGATAATTTTAATGTTGATACACCGTAAAAATAGAATTATAGTTTAATTAACCCTTTTTAATAATTTCCGTTTTTTTTTTATTTTTAGAGCACTTGAATTGACCATATTACCCCAAATCTATTTTTCCTCTTCTTTCTCTGGTTCTCCTCCAATAAAACAAAACCTCCGCTGCTTGGGACCAACCTTTTTTCGCCTGATTATTGCCACTTCCACGCGTATTCTTGTCCTGAGAAGCACCGGGCTTGGACGTGCGTAGGAACGCAGTCACCACCATGCTCTCCATCGGTGATCACTTGGCCAGCGGTCACCTGACCTGAGTCTGCCTGTTCGTTACGCCCATTCCATCACTTGGCTGGAAATGGCCGGGGCGCCCGCTATGCTAAGGCAGCTCACAGCTGCGCGTGCTCTTCGACCGGTAGCTTTTGAGCGAAGCCCTCTTGCCAGTGGCATTTTCAAGCCGGCATGAACTGTCCACGAGCCACGCGCGGCAGCAGTGCTGCTTGTCCCAGCCTATATCATGTCTCGGTGCGCTGCGGTCACGCTGATCTTAATTCTCCTGGCCATGGCGGTAAACAGCCGGCAAGCGGTGCTGGTTCGGGAGGTTATGGTGAGAAGACGGGCATGGCCAAGTCAACGTCTGTGACCACCGCTGCTTGCAGGAGCACGAGCAGACCAGCTCACGCTCCGCAGCTGCCTGCAGGGACTGCAGCTTGGCACAACTGCCAACCAACAGTCTCCGACATGATGAACACTGTTGGGAATAAAAGCTTCTAGGTGTCAAAACTGATCGGAATAAAATAGATTAGCGGAGGAGGATTTGTTTCACTGGAGTAGAACCAGAGAAAAGTGAAAAAGTGGATTTGGAGTAATATGGTCATTTCAGGTGCTCCAAAAATAAGAAAAAAAAATAAAAAAATGTTAAAAGGGGTTAATTAAACTGTAAATCTATTTTAACAATGTGTCACTAATATAAGTGTCATTTTATCGAAGCCCATGATATAAGTGTTATTTTATCGAAACCGGTAAAATAGCAATTGCCTCTCCTCTCACTTGGTGGCGGCGCAGCTGTCTCTGATTCGGTAGAAGTTGCAGGATACAGTGGAGGCGAGATGCATGCAGAGGCAACACGGGAAAGAAGCAGAAGGAGGCGGCATGGGTGGGTGACATATTCATGGGCCGGGGGTGTCGGCTGTGGTAGATAAGAACACGGGGGCGGTGGTGGGAAGCAGCACAAGAGCCGCGGTGGCACCTGGGAGGGAGGAGGACAGCTGTGGGTACCGGGAGTGGCGAGGCGGAGGCGTGCACAGTTGTGTTGTTCCCATGGTCCACCGGCTCCCAGCCCTCCACCGACCGGAGCCACGGCTTCAAAGTTGTCCATAGATGCATCCTCAGGCTCTGGATCCGACATTCTGGTGGTAAGGACCCTAGCTGCTTCACCTATGTATGTGATGTGTTTAATGAAATGTAACAGTACCAATTGAGTGCATAATGATCCAATTCGATGATGCACGGTGCTGATTTCTGTTTGACATGGGCCTTTTCTTCCATTCATGCACACACTTTGTTATTGTTGTTGATTGTCAGCTCATCGTGTGAACTGCTATGAATGTATTAACTATGTTCAATAAGGGAATTGCATAATAATAAATGTTGTCAGCCTGTGTAAAATGAATTGATGGTTGATGCTTTACTTAAATACTACACCGTGAAATTCTCTCGCTTTCCTGTAACGGGATGCTCGTGAGTAAAAAAATATACCTGGGTAATGGGCGAGGGCAGCCTTTTTTGCCCAGTGTGGGTAACGAGCGAGACACACACACACGCTCCCTCAGTCCATCAATACTAACCCCACTCCATTGTGTTGCATAGCAATGGGTAAAATGTTTCTAATAGATACCGCTCCGTCCATACCCGATAGGTAGCCGCGGTTACTGCAACGAGAAATATATGGGTCCAATTGTGTAGTGGCAGGTTTATTTGAGCCTATTTTCAGATTCTGTTATTATAGTGAGCAATATCACTATCATAGAAAATGATTTATTTTATACTATTTTGTCATAAATATTTTTAGTGCAATAAGAAATAGAAATTACTATATCTTGGATTATTACACTCCGAGCTAAAATCTTGGCTGATTAAAATGCACTTGGGCCCTGGAAACAAAGAGAATATAGCTCTAGAGAGTAGTTGGGCTAGACACAGAGTTTCTAGGGATGCCTTTCATGCACAGAAGGCGTCGCCAAGCCTTTTATGCTGGGCATGAGGCCATTAGTAGAGTAGGTGATCTTGCAGTCTAGGTTGGCGCCAAAGACTATAAACCTCAATCAACTTCGCTTATCTCGCAGTCTTTGGCTCCACGAGAAGATTATTTTTTTTTCGAAAACTTTAGGAGCAGCTCGGATGAGTGCTTCGTATTAAGAGAGGAAATGGTCCGTCTAAAAGTGTTACAAGCACAAGAAGTGCCTAGACCCTGCCTAATGTTTACATCCATAGCAACGGCCAAGTGTTTTGCTCCCGCATCTGCCCCCAGAGCTCAGCTTGGCCATTGATCTCCGCAATGAATCTTAATTTCTGTCAACTTCTCCGCACGAGAAGATTATGACCTAAGTACATGATTTCGGTCCAACAGCAGCCATTCTCCTTGATGAAAGAACTTGCTCAAAACTATGACATGTAAAGGCCTATTAATTGTGGTCTTGTATATATATATATATATATATATATATATATATATATATATATATATATATATATATATATATCAGATGGAAAAAAATCGTGAACCCTGATTAAATCTGCATGACGAGAAGAAATTTATAGAGCATAGCGGGAAGCATTTTGCGATGCAAGCATGCCTTTCTATTATCTTTCATTTGATCCATCGATTTTATGTTCACAACTGCTAAATATACATCACACTGAACAGATAAACCACGAACAATCTCTGGAAAATAAAAGTTAGTAAAAACGCCGTCCACAGTGCAGTGCAGTGCCTTCGCTTTGAGTACACCACCTGCAGTCTATCAGAATACAGAGGCCAAGAAGAGACTGCATTTGTAATGAGTGACCATAGACTTGATATATATATTTCATTAGACAATCTGGCAATGCATAGACATGATATTCCATTATTGGACAATCTGGCGATACAGGCAGATAAGATTACACACAGGCAGATCGATCACAACAAACAAGCACCCGTCCCATCTCCGGCAGTACGTACCACTGCAGCTGCATGTATAGCTAGCTGTTGGGGACGGAAGTGCTGGATCGTGGTGGGACACATACACACATGTAAAGTTACAAACACGTAAACATGGATACAAAATACGAAACGTACATCTCCCACGCGGAAATCGATTATGTCTCCGACTTTAGCGAGGACAAGGTCACCTTCACAGTCATCATGATGACATGTGGATCTAGTGCATATAGGGCACTTGGTGCGTGGTCGAAACCGATAGGTACTACATGTGCTTGAGGCTGTGGATGAGGGTTTGGGGTTATCACTGGAGCTGAAGCTGGAGGTACCTCAGCAGCCTGGAAAATTGAGAAAATATAATCATTAGTTAGCTAGTGGCTATTTCAAATGTGGGCAATACAAATTGCAGGCAGTGTTAAGATTCGGTTAGCGTGAAACTGAATCCATTTGGTTTTTGAAACACATGCTCCCTCCATTCCCAAAATTGTTATTGTTAGGATAACAACTTTAGTTTATTTTGAACTAAAGTTACCGTCTTAAGAGCAGCAATTTAAAAACCGAGGGAGTAGCGGTTTAAAAGTAATAATAATGAAAAGGTTTGGATATCCTGTGTGATGAAAGAGTGATGGAGACAGAAAGAAATACCCTCTTTCCCACAAAGATTTTGATTGGCCTAAACAGGAGGATCTAGGGACGTACAAGGGAAAAAGCTAAATGGCATTGATCCATATGCGAGAGAACAAAGGGTCGACTGTTAGGAGGTAGAGCACCTTGTGCCCGTTGAAAGGACGGCAAGCTTTAGGGGACTTGGGTGGGGTCTGACTGCACTGCATGCTTTCTCAATGCAAATCTTTGGAAAAAAAAAGTAAGGTCTACCTTATGCAGATGCCGTTTTATATTATCCTTCCCTATGGCCTCACCATGCATCCTATCTCAGTCATTACGATTCAGCATAGTTAATTTGCATGTTTATTTGGATCGGTCCTACCTTAAGTACCAAAATGACCGAGACTGAAAAGAAACAAAGCTGCTTTTGAGTGAAATGGACCTAAAAAGGATCTGTTCAGTAGGCGATTAAGCAAGCTGACCATATTATAAAGCGATTAGTGTAGAAAAAAGGAATATTACAGAACTCGAACTTGAAATCGAGGAGATGTAGAGTAGTTAACTACCTCTGCTCATCACTGCTGCTACCATCACCATGCTGGGAATCTCTGCGGCCTTCCCACTCAATGCTGCTCACATCTTGAAGCAACTTCTCATAGTGTCTCTTCACGTCGTCGACAGTCTTTCCAAAGCCCACGGCTCGTGCCACGTTCTGCCAGCGGTCTGGTGTGTCTTTGTCGTACGTCGCCAACGCCCTCTCAAACAGCTTGTTCTGCTGCTTGGTCCATTCTGAATCCATCGTTAGATATCTCTCAAGGCTATTGTGAAGCTAAGGTGTTATGTGATGACTACAACCGCCACTGGTTTAGCTGCAAGGTCACTGGATGGCTTGTGTTTCTATGCAGGAAGAGTGAGGGGCAACGGTGCAGCTTATATAGTGGAAGCAGAGAAGCAAGTTGGGGAATATATCTTGGCAACGATCGAATTCAGGGGGACGGCACGGATAGACATATGACCGGTTTCATAGGAGCCACAACAAGAAACAGAGAGGTCATCACTTTGGAGCGTATGAATTGTCGGGAGGAATCGGAATCACCTCGATCAGGAGCTGCTGGGGAGGCCCCTTGCATCTCTTTTTGGTCTCTCTACCGTCCTAGAGGCTATTTGATTCTTCTCCTGATTGCCGGGGTTTAGTCTGGCTAATGATTACTATGATTAGTAATTACCTTAGGGCGTAGGCCAAATATACCTAAAACACTACTATATGAACAATGCGTAAAGAGCAAGTTGTTCGTTTATAGGGTCGTTCCAGCCATAACCGACCTTATAATATTATAATATATGCACCATATGCACTTATCATAGGCTAAATATACGTAACAAGTAATTTGAACAATGCCCAAATGGGAAAGGTACCTCTCTTGGCTGTACTCTGACCTTAAAATTAGGATGTCACTAACTACTATTAGTAGTAATCTTCAGTCTACATATACCTAATTGAAGAACACTACTACAAAAAGGTGCACTAGGCAGCCTCCCAGCAATTATTTTTATTTAATTTTAGCCCATAGCCATGTCTACAGCGAGTGACATCACCATCTTAGATTGAAGAATAGTACTTAGCATAATAAAGGCATCCCTGCGTGATATGCTGGAGCATTTTCGCGTACACTGATTGAGTGTTCGTTGGAGACAGGATGCATAATATGCACCATCAGCTGCAGCCGAATATCACGACTTATCTGTACGATGATTCCAATTTTTAAAAAAGGATCATTTTTCGAAATTTCAGTGCATATTATTGTACCTAGCTCTAATGTAGGCAGCTAGGGAACAATGCTAGCTAGTTGTATTCTGTTGACAATCATCCTACAGGATATGATGTGTGCAAGATTCTTTCTGCAGTCCATTGCAGATGTACCACAACTTGTTTTCGTTACCTTTGAAATTTTCTCTTTTTTTGAAGGAAAATGGCAGGTGCCCTGCCTATGCATTAAAGAAGGAGAAAACTAAAGTACAGATATAACAGAAAAAAAGCAGGAAACAAGATATTCCTGCTAAAAAGGTTACAGGGTGAGGAAGAACAAGCCACCGAAACAAGCAAAGAAAGAAAAGCGGAACCTCCTTCTAATAAGACGGAGCTGCAACCGCCAGGGTATACAGTGTTTCGTCCAATGCTGCGCCTGCTACGCGTTTAGCGAAGGAGCTGAGCTATTTCTTCTTTAGTGAGTTGTGCAACAGCTCTTGCATTCTTCTTCTATCCTTAAAAATAATTTTGTTGCTCTCACAAATGTTCCACCAAATATAGAGTAAAATACCCGTTCGTACATGCTTGCTTAACCTTCTCTCTTATGTTATATACCCAATCTGAAATCCTCTTTTATTGCCTAGCAGCATTTTGTAAGTTGTCATAAAATGCGAGCCAGTCTGCTACTAAGCTTGCTACTTGCTTGGCGAAATGACATTTTAGAAGGTGTGACACGGTCTCTCCTTGGTCTAGACATAAAGGACATATTATGTTATTATCAAAGCCTCTTCTTTCTAGGTTGTCAGCCGTTAAAAATTTTCATATAGAACACCAGGCCACACATTTTAATCAGCATAACTGTAACGACAAAGTGTGGAAGACCACCCAGCTTCATAGATTTTTTTTGTTCTTTAATGACGATACAGGGAAATAATATTTTACCGCTCAGAATAAAAAAATTATCAGCTACTAGACTATTGAATTTTTTTGCATATCCACCAATTTTGATTCAGATTGATTACCCGAATTAATATGGACCTACAGCAGCAGCAATCCAGTAGTAGTATGGGGAAGGGTGTGAGGAGTCTCCTTCATTTCAAGTCTCCATACAGATAGGAGTATTGAACTCCAAAACCTTTGCGTGGGAATCTCAAGATTTGAATTTCCTGGTCACCACTGCCGTACTATAAGAAAACATCAACTATAGTACAGGTGTTTGAAAATCAAAATATGTCATTTTTTTACCCGCCTACAAAGAACCAATTGTAAGATTCAAGAAAACATGGAGTCGAGGAATATATTAGTTCTCACATCACTTGTTTAGGTGGGTGAGGGGCAACATATAATCTTTGTTGTTCGAACCATAACGTCTTTGAGTTAACCATTTTATATGAAGATATTATAAAAGCGTAAGAGGGGTGCTATGACTGCGACATTTTAGACCCTAGACGTTACATTTATGTACTGCGGGATTCTTTTTCCGGAAAAGCTGTACTGCCAGATTTTACTCAACACGAAAAGGGGAAGCCAGCCTACCAATCACGCCCGTTTAGATAGACATGAAGTAGCACGGCTCTACAGATTTAGAGGTGCAGCCCACCACGTGTTTGGTTGCCCGCTCACCTTGCGTGGCAGGCTTAACTCGTACATGATTCCCTTCGGAGCCAGGCTCCATGGAAAATGAGTTTCATAACAGAGCCAGGCTGCAGTGATGCATTTATTTGGATACTAATAATGTAATGGATTTGAGTGGAACGGAGTGGAAAATGAACAGATTTTTTCTTCAATCTCCCTCACCACTTTAAATGGAGAGTATTGCACTGTATCCAAACAAAGCCTCAGGGCACCTTTTTTTCTCGTCCCATGTGCATACACTATAGGAATCGAGCAAAAGGTCGCCGGCCTTATAACCGTCGGTTACCTACTGTAGCCGACGGTTTTAGCCTATGTCCTTCGGTGCACCGATGATTATACCTGACGACTTAAAGTCGACGTATTTAACTCATAAGACCGTCGGTACCGACGACTTTACTGCTTATGACTGTCGGTACACGTGGACCGACGGTTTTAACTCATCGGTGGACGACCGACGCCCTTACGTGGGGTTATAACCGTCGGCCGCCGGGACCGACAGCGTTAAATGTAAAGCCATCGGTGTGGACCCTAGACCGACGACTTTAATGCCTTTATGACCGTCGATTCAGCAAGTCAACCGACGGCTTTAAGTACATTATGACTGTCGGCCGGTTTAGGAACCGACGGTTATAACGTATTTTTTTAAAAACCGCCGTATTTCATTCCTCCACGGCTGAGGAGCCTCCAGTTGCAAAGCAGCACCACCAAATTTCATACAGCACCAGATTTCACGGCAGAATAGCAACAAAAATAGCAGAAACACCAGGTAAGAATTGACTTAAAAGTAATAATATTCAGTTAATTAATGTAACAGATTTTATGGTAAGCATTATTCGATCTCGAATAAAACTGACATATGTACCTGTGACATTGGGTCGAACTGAGACTGTTGCAACATACCGAACTGAGACCTGGTATTACCATGAGACAAGTATTGCATCAATAAAATTATTTATAAGATGTTAAGTAAAACTATACTAAATCAAGTAAATTGCGCAATTGTTAAAACTACATGTTACCTGAGTCATATATAAATTATGTATATGTTGTTGCATCTGTTGCATATGCTCGTGGGTGCGTCTCAATTCTTCCCTCAATTTATTCTCAGTATTAGACCGACACCGACTAGAAGTAGAAGTGGAGGACCGGCGTTTAGCATAAGCCACAGGCTCCACAACCGTCGCCCAACCCAAGTCTATAAAAGATGCAAGTGTTAAAAGTCTATAGTCATTAACCTATAAATTAACCATGAATATATTTACACATACCTCCCATGTGGTAGACCTCCGCCGGCTTCGTACGCGGCACCCACATCCAACGGCTCTCTGACGAAGTCCACGTCATCTCCACGTGTTTTCTTTGAACACTCAACATATTTTCCCTGCAATACATTTAGTTGACAGATAGATATAATAAAAGAGAAATTAACTTGATGGACAGATATAACAAATGGTGAACATAGATACCGATTTTTGTGTTGATGCCTCGTCACACAACTATTCTAGTTAATTCGGATCTGGACCTTTGTGCCCCTTAAGGTAAACCTCAAAAAAAGTAGGAGGCACACCAGTTTTAGCTGCCTGCAATACAAATATCCATCATTTTAACCAATATATGTATTTTAAGCAATCTAAGTACGGTGGTAAGAGTTCATACCATCCTTTGCTCCGTCCGCACAAATCCGTCCGGCCCAAAGTAGTGCTTTTCAGTCTTGCTCTTCCGATTCTTTCAATTTATATCAGAAACCTTTTTGAAATCTTCTGAAGCCCAGTACTCGCACAACCATCTGCAGACTCTTTTAACTTTGCATGTCATGCCATTTTCTATTCGCTTGTCAATCGACGAGGTGGTCCTTTCGTAACTCTTACGCCTTTCCGGAATGATTGTGTATCACTCCTGAAAGGATGAAGAAGCCGACTTTTTTTCCATACTTCAAGCTGATGGTATCGGTGTCAGCCACACATATGGGGCAACACAATTGTCCGTGGACACACCAACCAACCCAAATACCATATGTCAACAAATCATGTATTGACCATAGATATGCGGCACGTAAGGTAAATTCACATTTCAGATGACTGTCATATGCCTTGACACCTTGCCATAACTCTTTCAGCTCCTCAATCAACGGTTGCATAAACACATTGATTTTCTTCCCAGGATGTTTAGGACCAGGAATGATGGCCGTGAGGAATATGTATCCTTTTTTTATGCACATGTTGGGAGGCAGATTGTATGGCATGATAAATACAGGCCAACAAGAGTATGGGCTGCTACTAGTGTTGAAAGGAGTGGAACCATCTATTGACATCCTAATACGAACATTTCTAGGATCTCTTGCAAACTCCGGATCGAAACGATCTAGAGCTTGCCAAGCCGCGCCATCTGAAGGATGTGTCATAATATCTTTGTCATCACTCTCACGTATCCCTTCAGAATGCCCCCTCATCTGCTTCGTTGTTTCTTTGGACAGAAACAATCGCTTAAGCCTTGAAGTGATAGGCATGTATCGAAGTTGTTTCATAGGTACTTCTATAGTTATTTCCTCTCCATCATTGTTTATAACCTTCACATATCTAGATGCTTTGCAATGCAGATAATGAGTATCATTCTTGTGTTCCTTCCAAGATAGCATACAACTATTCTTGTACGCATCAATCTTCTCATAATTCATGCCCAGATCATTCAAAAGCTTCTTAGAATAGTATATGTCTGTCGTCATGTTATGATGATTTGACGGAAGGAGATCACTGATCAGCTTCATGATACCATTGTAGCAATTGTTTGAAAAATTGAACTTCGACTTCAACGCCATAAGTCGTGTGGCCGCCTCATGCACTTTTTTCTCTGAGGCAGCAAGAAGCTTGTAAAACTTTTGCACCTCCTACGGATGTGACTTTTCTTCGTACTCTCTGCCAATGTACATCATCATCCTCATTCATCCGATCATCATCATCGCTTTCGTCCGACTCACTAGCGTGATCCATCTCGCCATGCTCGCGCCACACTAGATAGTCAGACATAAATCCGTACTTGCAAAGTTGTAGCTCTATTTTAGACTTAGACAAATGCTGATGATTCCAGCACTTGGTACACGGACACTTCGCAACATGAGCACCACTAGCAAAAGCTTGATTCACAAAAACAGTTGCGATATCAGCCCATTCCCTACTGTGCGCTCCAGCTGAACTCCATCCATCATACATTGCCTTACGGTCGTCACCCATTTCAGCTTATACCTTCAAAGAAGACAAATCATTATTAGTTCAGTTCGGTTCGAACGGGCCCACGTTTATGACCATCGGTTTCCCTAGACCGGCCGACGCTCTTAATATATTCGTTAGTTTTAACAGTGAGGCCGACGGCTATATATAGTTATGGCCATCGGTTGTTTCACTGAAACCGACGGTTATAACCATTTGTTGACAATTGCACACGTTAAATTGGTCATACTCATTGTCGACGTACGCCTCCGTCGCCTAGAATCAACATTTACGACACGAACGCACTTAACGTGTGTCGTGCCGGGTCGGTACATACCGTGCATTCATATAAGATAACCATTTCTAATCAAGCTCGCATATACAAGATAACCATTGCTAATTCATACAATTTTATTTATCATATTAACAAGTTAAGCATTGCCAAAATCATTAACAAGTAATCAAGTTCACATGATCGTATTAGTGCGACGCATTAATAACACCATGTCCATTTTCCAGATTGCTAAGATCTTCATTTATACAAGTTAAAAATTTACTAAAATAGGAACTTAGTCATCAACAAATAATCATTTGTACATTTAGATACTATCATCTCTAGCTAAATAAGAACATTCACTACATCGGAAACACAATCGTCAACAAATATTCATCCACAATGTAAGGAATCAGCAAGATTTTACCTTCGAACACCGAAAGGCGGCGCCGCTCGGGGACAGGAGGAGGTTGTGCGCGTGGGCTAGGGGAGAGGCGGTGTGGGGCTCCGAGAGAGGCGGCACGTGGGGCTCCGGCCAGGAGAGGCGGCGCGCGAGGCACGGAGGCGGCGGCGGGCCGGGCTCAGAGGCGCCGGCGCACTCGGAGTTACAGGAGTCGCGTGGTCGGAGCTCGAGAGCTCGGGAGTCGCGTGCTCGGAGCTCGGGAGGCACGAAGGACGGGGAGGAGCCGGCGGGCAAAGTGGAGGTGGCGGCCGGCTGCGCGGGCGAGAGAAGAGGATTAGGGTGAAAGAGAAAGGACGTGTGCGCACGCGGGCGCGATGTGACGGGCACACGTTTATGACCGTCGGTTTCGGCCAACCGACGGCTATAGTTATGGCCGTCGATTGTGTCACTAAAACCGACGGTTATATATTAAGTGCGTCAGGGCCCGCAAACCGACGGCTATAATTCATTTATATGCATCGGCCCCGACGACTTTAATTTCCCCGACGGTCTATTGACTGTTTCCTGTAGTGATACTAGCACAATTTTGAGTGTGGATCTTGGGCAGACCGAACTGAATGGATTAGGGGAAAAGTTCGATCTGGCCAACACAAACTTTTATTGAAGCGGTTATGGAAATGGAATTGGCAGAGAAATAAAAAGTGTTGTTTTTGTAACTATGACGAGACAATCAAACACATATTTTTCTAATGTCAGTTTACTCGTTCTATATGGTTAATCACCCAAACAGCTTCGAACTTGTACCCGCCAAATTGTGTTGATAATATTTTTAGTAATTGGTTAGAGGGTGTAAATCAATGGTACCAGTTACACATTCGGATGGGAGCGATTGCCACTATTTGGTCGCTTTGGCTATGTAGAAATGATATAGTTTTTAATGGTAAAAATACATCTCCGTCGTAGGTTATTTACAGGTGTACTGCTTTGTCCGTTCATGATCTCATTTATAGCGTTCGTAGGATAGACAAATTTATATGGAGGCGTGTACATGGTTGAAGCTGGTGACGAGGCATATCTTTACCCGACATAGATGGCAACATAAACTATGGATCAGCTCCTCATTACATTAGACACTGTTAAGAGAATTTTCTTTTATGATGTCGTGGTGGTATCTTTTATTATATTTTAGTAGTTGTGTGCATCATAATGATGCATAAGCGGGGTGTTGACTTTATTGTATCATATTGATACTTCTGAGATCAATAAAATGCTCATTATCGAAAAAATAAAAATGGAATTGGCGGGTGGCACAAGTTTCATTGAGGCAACAATGGAGATGGATTTCTGGGTCAAGCGAGCCCAATTGAAGCGAAGGCCGAACTTGATTGGCTTTAGGGTTCAATTTGGTGGCAACTGAGCTTGATTTCGAAGGCGCACACTTGATTCCGCAGTGAAACTCGAGGGACTCGGTTTGATAGGAGGATGAGTCCCGATCTTCCAAGAGGTAGGGTAAACTTGATTGGGTGGAGATCTTGACGTTGATGATCCAAGGCTCCGAACGAACGAAACCCCGCAATCACTACACCACTGCTTCGTTGGTTATCACCCGTGTCACACGAATGACCTCGCCACGAAGGCTTATCCCTGCAAGCGCAATCAAGAACACAAGCAAGAACAGAGAAGTTGCAATCAAAACTGAATTGATCACGAATTTGGGGTCTCACAACCGATGATCGGTGACACTATTCAGTGACAGATTGTAACTAAGCAAAACCCAGCTGTTTGTGACGGCGGCTAGGGGGTATAAAGGAGGTGGAGGACGACCAGGGGGTGCTGGGGTCGTGACCTAACCCTAAGACACGTACATAATGGACTTGGACTCGATACAAGGCCCAATGGCCCAACTAGGTGATGCAACACCCTGACAAACTCTAAACTTTATATTGTTTCGAAGTTTCCCATTGACTTAGAGGGAATTTTGACGTGAGGCCAGTTCCATTAGAAAGTTTATCCTCTCAGCTTTCCGTGCATATGTAGAACGTAAAAAATGGAGTCTGTATGCCTCCTGTGCATCCATTTTAAGATGGACTGCTCCTGGGCCCGAGTTGGACTCGAGTTTGAGTTGGGCTCGGTCTCTAACTTCTTGTTGGCGTATTTTCTGGTCCTCCACGCCTCCAAACCCCTCTCCATGTATCTCCATGTCCTCTCCATGGTTCCTAATCATAATTAATCCATTAGGTAGCAACATACTCTCAAAATTCACATATAAAGAATTGTTCAGGAACGAGCTCACCTCTAAATTCAATTGTCGTGCTCGAGCTCTAGTAATTGTACCTTGCATGTCTACCATGTGAGTGTTGTGTATATCTGCAGGAGTGATGTCCACATCATCCTCCCCCTCTTGCTTTGGAGTCGTCCTCGACTCAAGCTCATCTTCTTCTCCCAAGTATGGATTTAAATCTAAAATGTTAAATGTGGGACTAACCCCAAACTCGGGAGGCAACTCAAGTTTATATGCATTGTCATTTATCTTCTCAAGAACCTTAAAAGGTCCAGCAGCACGTGGCATGAGTTTGGAATTTCTCAAATCCGGGAACCTATATTTTCTCAAATGAACCCACACCAAATCACCGGGTTCCAATTTTACCTCCTTCCTACCTTTACTAGCAGCAATGCGATACTTTTCATTCATTTTTTCAATTTGTAACTTAGTAGTTTCATGCAACTTAAGAATAAATTCAGAACGTTGTGTAGCATCTAAGTTCACAATTTCAGTATGTGGTAAAGGCAGCAAATCAATTGGAGCACGAGGATTGAAACCATAGACTACCATAAATAGACTTAACTTGGTTGTGGAGTGAATAGACCTGTTATAAGCAAACTCAATATGTGGCAAACACTCCTCCCACAACCTCAAATTGTCTTTCAAAACAGCCCGCAACATAGTATATAAGGTACGATTAACTACCTCCGTTTGCCCATCAGTTTGTGGATGACAAGTAGTAGAAAACAACAACTTTATTCCCAGTTTATACCATAGAGTTCTCCAAAAGTGACTTAAAAATTTAGCATCCCTATCAGAAACAATAGTATCGGGAACACCATGCAAACGCACAACCTCATTAAAGAACAAATCAGCAACACGTGAAGCATTATCGGTCTTGTGGCAGGGTATAAAATGAGCCATTTTAAAGAAACGATCAACAACCACAAAGACACTATCCCCCCCTTTTGTTCTAGGCAATCCTAAAACAAAGTCAATAGAAATATCCTCCCAAGGTGCACTAGGAACTGGAAGAGGCATATAAAGACCATGTGGGTTAAGTCGAGACTTAGCTTTGTTGCATGTCGTGCAACGTGAAACATAGCGCTCCACATCACGCCTCATTCGTGGCCAAAAGAAGTGAGCGGCCAGCACATCCTCTGTCTTTTTAACACCAAAATGTCCCATCAAACCACCTCCATGTGCTTCCTCCTTGAATTAGCACTCCTCCAATGCCAATGCCGCTCGCGTCATATTCAAGCTCGAAGGTCTTCTCAAAATCAGGAAGTTGCAGCAATGGTGCTTGTGTGAGCTTCGACTTGAGAACATCAAAAGCTTGTTGTTGTGATGGTCCCCATCGAAACGGCACTCCATGCTTTGTCAACTCGTGGAGAGGTGCCGCAATGGTGCTGAAATCCCGCACGAAACGCCGGTTGAAACCTGCGAGACCAAGAAAACTCCGAACCTGTGTGACCGTAGTCGGAAGTGGCCAGCTCGTGATGGCAACAATCTTTGCCTCGTCCACCTCAATGCCCTGCGAAGTAACAACATACCCAAGAAAAGACACACGATCGGTGCAAAAGGTGCACTTCTCAAGGTTACCATATAAACGTGCATCGCGCAAGACATTAAAAACAGCACGCAAATGTTCAATATGCTCATCATATGACTTGTTGTAAATAAGGATATCATCAAAGTAAACCACCACAAATTTATCAATGAAAGCACGTAAAACCTCATTCATCAACCTCATGAAAGTGCTGGGCGCATTAGTTAAACCAAATGGCATGACTAACCATTCATAAAGTCCGAATTTAGTTTTAAAAGCAGTTTTCCATTCATCACCTAAAGCCATATGAATCTGATGATACCCACTACGCAAATCAATCTTGGAGAAAATAACAGAACCACTCAACTCATCAAGCATGTCATCCAATCTAGGAATAGGATAGCGATAACGAATGGTAATGTTATTGATGGCTCTACAATCAACACACATGCGCCAAGTGTCATCTTTTTTTGGAACCAAAAGAACAGGAACAGAACAAGGACTAAGACTCTCACGAATGTACCCGCGGTCCAGAAGATCTTGGACTTATCGCTGAATTTCCTTAGTCTCGTCGGGGTTGGTCCTGTAGGCAGCACGGTTTGGCAAGCTCGCTCCTGTAACCAAATCAATTTTGTGCTCAATGTCTCGCACAGGTGGTAATCCAGGGGGTATCTCTGATGGAAAAACATTCATATATTCCTGCAAAAGGTTAGCAACAGCAGGTGGCAAGACAATGGATGTATCCTCAATGGAATATAAAGCATGTTTGCACACTAAAGCATAGCAAGTTCCATTAGAGGTATATAAATCATCAAGATCAGATTTAATTGCAAGCAAAATAGGATTTTTCAACTTAATAGGTTGCTGAATTTCAGAATTGAAAACACCCTTTTGCTTAGCATTATTCTTTTTCTCCTGCTCAAATTGTACAATTTCAGTGGGACTCATAGGAAGCAACACAATTTTCTTTCCCTTATGCATGTGAGTATACTTATTAGATCGACCATGGTGAATAGTATCAGTATCAAACTCCCAAGGACGTCCCAACAAAAGAGAACAAGCATTCATACGTACCACATCAAAATCAGTAAAATCATGATAAGAACCAATGGAAAATATATCCTTGCTGTTTGTGTTACCTTAACCTTACCATTGTTGTTAAACCATTGAATGTGATAAGGGTGGAGATGCTCCCGTGTGGTCAAGCCAAGCTTCTTGACCACCTCAACATTCACCAAATTGTTGCAGCTACCACCATCAATGATGGTATGCACACGACAGTCCTTGACGAGGAGAAACATGTTGAAAAGGTTGTGACGTTGGCGGTTATCGTCCTCTCAAACCGTGGCACTCAAAGCTCGCTACACAATCAAAGTCCTATAGTTGTTTGTCGCAGATATACCAAGAACCTCCTCAGCACCATCATCCAAACCTGAAATGTTAGTTGCAATAATATTTTCATCTTCAATATCAGAAGCACTAACATACCCACCATCAGCAGTGGCAATGATCGCCCGTTTGCTGGGGCAATCTCGTTGCATATGGCCAAGTCCCTGGCAGCGGTGGCACTTGATGTCGGAGCTGCGACTTGTCGAAGTGTAGGGTGCAGCCGCCTTTGCTGCAACACCTGGAGGCATCTGAGACTTGCTGTTATCTTGTCCCCGTGATGTAGAAGGTGCGATGCTGCTGCGTACAACACCCGTGGAGGGTGGTGTAGAAGCACGTACGCTCGAGGAGGGCACTGCTTTGGATGGCACCGGAAATTGTCGTGGCGTGAAGGTGTTGTTTCGCCGCTGCTGTTGGCGACCCTGCACTTCTTTTTCTGCTAACATAGCAAGTTAAAATAAATGTTGAATAGAATGATATTTCTTGTAGTCAACTATGTACTGGATCTCACGCCGCAAGCCCCCATAAAACCTAACAATTTGATCTTCCTGATCCTCAACTACCCCACAACGAAGCATACCTTTCTGCAACTCTTGGTAGTACTCTTGGACAGTCATGTCACCCTGATCAAAGCGTTGCAATTTCTTAAGAAGATCACGTCTATATGAAGGAGGAACAAACCTAGCGCGCATCTCTTCTTTTAACGCAGCCCATGTCTGTGGTGCATTATGTGTATTGACAAGTTCATTCCACCAAATTATATCAAAATCTTTAAACTCACTAGTGGCTTGTCTAACTCTATGTCGCTCAGGAACAAGATGAGAGCTATTTTTTTGTTCTACCGTCATCTCCCAATCCAAGTAAGTCTCAGCATCATAAGATCCATAAAATGTTGGAATAGAAAACTTAATCTTAGCATAAGGATCATTATCTTGTTCAGGAGCATGAGGACGAGGTCTACCTCCCATACCTTGACGATTTCGTCGAGGGCGACGGCGCTGCTGTGCATCAACCTCATGGTTATTGAAGTCATCCTCTGTGTCGTAGTGAGCATGTGCATCACCATCAAGGATGATAGAGGGTGTAGCTTGTTGGGGAAGACGAGTCTCCATCTCGTCCAACCGTGTGGTCAGACCAGCACCACTTGTATGGAGCCTCTGAAAGGTGGCTGTTGTAGTGGTCTGGTAATTGTTGAAAGCTTCGGTCATTGCCCGCATCATGTCCTTTAGTTCCATATGGGACACACACTCATCATCATCCGGAGGTGTAGAACCAGAGGTCTTATCCATAGGCTTCTTTCCTGTCATTGTTAGTACAAAACAGAAACGAAGACAAAAAGATCGTGAAGAACCCTATTACTACGCTCTCCGAAGTGGGTGGAAAATCGATCAGTAAGATGCGTCTTACCCCGCTCTTACAAGTTTCTTACCAGCACTGTAGGTGGCCAACGGTGACCGGTGTGAAACAAGCAGAGAGTGGGTGTGATTGCAAAGGTTACCTGTTCTGTTCGAGAGAAGGTGGAGCTTGGAAGGCTCAAATACAGTATATGTATGTGGCACACAAGTTAGTAACAGATAGCAATGCTGAATAAGTGTCCAAAGAATTTCACCTAGTTGCTGGCCTAAGAATGTATTAGAACAGTTGTGGTAACAAGCAAGGACAAGGATGAATGATGATGAACAACAAGAATAATATCAGCAAGTATCCAGCACTCACACAGAAATAGTACAACTAGAAAACCCCTTAGCCTCCTGTTTTTGTCTTGAAGCACTAGTAGAAATCAAAATCTTTTTTTCTCTTTATTTTTTTGATATTTTTTTCTCAACCAGGGGCACAAGAATAGAAACAGCACCAAGTATTAGCTCAAACCGATGAAAGATGAGATCGGCACAAATTCAGGAGCGATTGGAAAAAAAACTGGTGCTGGAACTTCGGAGTTCGAAACGAGGGCCTTCTTAAATATTTTTTTTAAGCGCCGTATGTGGACTTTTTCGAGACCTTTCTGGGAAAAAAATGCGCCTCAATCGGAGTTACGAGCGAAAAGTTATGCCCGTTTTAAGGAGGATACCCCGAATCAGGTTTTGGTGGTGGTGGAAACTGCAACAGAAACGAATCGGTGGATGAAATTTTTTTGTAGATTGGTTTTTTGTAGATGGCAGCGGATGGAAGAAACAAAACTGAACCAAAACAAATCTAAACCAGCAACCAGACTCAACCTAGGATACGAACTCAGAACTACGGACTCCGAAACTAAATTGTGCAAAAGGTTGAGCGGGGGTTGTAGGTCAGGGAAACTAAATTTTTTTGTGGCTTTTTGTGGACGATAGGACTGAAACAAAATAAATATAAAGGGCACACAAGTATACCTCACGGTGAACCTGGAAATCTGATACCAATTGATAGGAGGATGAGTCCCGATCTTCCGAGAGGTAGGGTAAACTTGATTGGGTAGAGATCTCGACGTTGATGATCCAAGGCTCCGAATGAATGAAACCCCACAATCACTACACCACTGCTCCGTTGGTTATCACCCGTGTCACACGAATGACCTCGCCACGAAGGCTTATCCATGCAAGCGCAATCAAGAACACAAGCAAGAACAGAGAAGTTGCAATCAAAACTGAATTGATCACGAATTTGGGGTCTCACAACCGATGATCGGTGACACTGTTCAATGACAGATTGTAACTAAGAAAAACCCAGCTGTTTGTGACGACAGCTAGGGGGTATAAAGGAGGTGGAGGATGACCAGGGCGTGCTGGGGTCGTGACCTAACCCTAAGACACGTACATAATGGACTTGGACTCGATACAAGGCCCAATGGCCCAACTAGGTGATGCAACACCCTGACAGACTCTAAACTTTATATTATTTCGAAGTTTCCCATCGACTCAGAGGGAATTTTGATGCGGGACCAGTTCCATTGGAAAGTTTATCCTCTCAGCTTTCCGTGCATATGTAGAACATCAAAAACGGAGTCTGTATGCCTCCTGTGCATCCATTTTAAGGTGGACTGCTCCTGGGCCCGAGTTGGACTCGAGTTTGAGTTGGGCTCGGTCTCTAACTTCTTGTTGGCGTATTTTCTGGTCCTCCACGCCTCCAAACCTCTCTCCATGTATCTCCATGTCCTATCCATGGTTCCTAATCATAATTAATCCATTAGGTAGCAACATACTCTCAAAATTCACATATAAAGAATTGTTCAGGAACGAGCTCACCTCTAAATTCAATTATCGTGCTCGAGCTCTAGTAATTGGACCTTGCATGTCTACCATGTGAGTGTTGTGTATATCTGCAGGAGTGATGTCCACATCACGGTTCATGGAACTTCAACCGATTTTTTTTGCATTCCAAAACTCTATTCCTGAAACATAAGAAATAAAATTTTTAGATGACCATTCTTTGGCTATAACTCTAAAAGGAGACTGATTCAAACACACGTGACAGGATCTCCATGACATGAGTAAAAGATACCCTCCCACTGCGCTAGACCCATTTCTTGAGGGTTGTATGAATTTTTTTTAACGAGATTCAGTATTACCTATCCGAGAAATTTTTGCCTAGTTGCTATGTATTATGCTCAGATTGCACCGTTAAATCTTAGAAACAAGCAAGACTTGGCCATTTTCCGATGAACAAACCAGTTCAAGTTTGAGGTAACCTCGCCATGTGTGCTGCTACCAAACAAACAAAGCACAATGCAGCCTGCCTACTCCTAAAGCAGTCAACCAATCACCCTGCATCCACTGATACTGGCTCAAACAGGCCTGGATGCGGAAAATAAATTCTCTACATTCAGTATGCATTTCGGACTCTGTGCATCTCCGCGGCGATGTTTGCCACGCGTCCAAATCACCGATCTCAAAGTATTAGAATTTAGGGGTTAGTGTTAGGGTTTAGTGTTTATGATTTAGTTTTTAGAGTTTAGTATTAGAGTTTATGGTTTAACAGATGGAGAAAAATAAGAAACTGATAGTTTAAAATTAAATATAGTCACGTGGCACACATCTAGGCATGGATGCACGGACCTCTCTGTGCATACCGGATGCAGGGAATTCGGTTTCATGGATGCGACCCTTAGGGAGGCACAATGTTCCATCCTACCAATCACACCTAAGTTAGAGTTAAGTCCGGTTAACCGTAAACTGTAAAACCAAAATGAAATGGAATTGTATGAAATGGAACCGAAATATGTGGCTACCTGAAAATTTCAGTTAAATTATGTTTTCATTTTTATGAAATTTGGTTTTTCCTCGAATTTTATTCAGTTTTCAAGTTGTATTAACCGATTTAACCTAAACTTCAACCACACTACCCCACAACCTATAAAAACAAAGCCCAATACTACCAACCTTCATTCTCATCAAAAATTTTCAATGAGCCCAACCAAAGTCTCCACACATCACTTTTTATATATATATATAGTTATATTTTATGTGTTTATTGTCTTTTTTGTTGAATAAAATATATTGTACAATAATATGTGGTTAACTGTAAAACCGAACCGAATTAGCCGTAACCGAATTGTGCGGTTATAATTTTTTTGGATCATGTTCGGTTACCATTTCTTCATAACCAAAATTTTCATTAACCAAATTAACCGAACTTGCACCCTTACCCAACGTCAACGAATAATGCAAGTTCCACGACCTCATATGGTGGGATGAAATGTTTGTGGTTGTTAACATGATGGAATTTGTATGTAACAGGTTAAACTCGTGATGAAAAACTTTTTTGTTGTAGTGGTATGATTGTTACTGAACATGAGTATGTATGTATATAATTTGATAATTCACTTTGTGTTTCTTCTTTGCCTCTTGTGTTCTCACGGCCGATAGAATGCATGCGGATCAGGGAAAACTCCTTGTACCGCCTAGACATAGCCTTCTGCAGTAGTCGGAATATATGCATGATTCACTAAAGTAAATGAATCTTGTCTACCTCGGAAAAATCCTTCCAATAATGCAGCAATATGACCAGCTTTATACAATTGTTCTGCTAGAACGATGACTCAATTCTGACATTCTTTTCACATTGGAAAGTATTTGTCTGTGTTCGGGGGGTACGCATTTAATTTTCTGACCACATGATAATGTAAATACCTGAGAGCACAAAGTTACTTCTAAGGATTATCCATATGGATGCCTTATATATATATATATATATATATATATACACACACACACACACATATATATATAACAACGTATAGTGCAAACATAAGCAAAAAAACTAATAGATCATCTTGCAAACTTCCCACTCTTAGGGCATGTTTGGTTGGGCCGGAGCTTTAAGCTTTTGAAAAAGCTGATTGTTGCCTTTAGCTGTTAGATTTGGCTATTGATGGCTTTTGTAAATATTTTAATCTTCTCTATACACTAAAACCCAAGAAAGCAGCTCAGAGTGAGCTTTTTAGGTTAGTTTTCTCAAAAGCCGAATCTTCAGCTTTTCGAAACCCCATTTGTTTTAGCTTTTGGCTTTTCAACTGAAAAAACAAGCAAAGGTTGAAATTAGTAGGGTATTAGTATTCTCACAAGTTCTAGAAACCAAAATCCATTGATATGCACCCAGCCAAGGAAAAAACATTACGAGTATTTTACATTATCCTAGCTCACATCTCCAGGTTTTTATATCAGAACTTTATTAGTAGGAATAAGGCATGCTGAATATTGGAGGAATAATACGAAAAAAGTCTGTTTTGCTACCGTAAAGTATATATGTTCACTTAACACCCTAAACAAAACTTTGGTCTAGTTTACTCTTTCAAACTACTTAGATGGTTTGAGTCACCCCCTAATTAAATTTTTCTTTTTTGTCTCTCTATGCACATGTCATATTTGAGGGTAATATTTTGTGAGATTACATGTTATAACATATCGTACATCAGAAAAATATTTTATAACTATTTTGTATATTTTTAATGGAATTATTTTGTATATTGGAAGCATGTAGTACAGATCTGACATATGAGATCGAATAATGCAAGGAAAAATCATGCCAGTCATAAGGAATTTTTGTAGAATCTTGTATGATGTCATTGACCATCCAAAAATATTATAACTCTAATAATAACTCATACAAAGAGAAACAGAAAGAAAATTTTTACTAAGAGGTTAGTTGAACAAATATAAGTACATCGTGAGAGAAAATCAAACCAAAATTTCATTTAGGGGTTAAGTGAACAATGTAGATACTTAGAAGGAGTAAAATGAACTTTTCTCTATTCGTAAAATATATGGTCTAGTAAATCTTATTAAGGTAAATTACATGGCCCAACAAAATTCTTCCGGTTTTCAATTTCGCTTTTCACACATCTGAGTCCACCGTATCTTTCAAGAATAATAATTTGCGCCCCAAGTTTGACATAGATTAGTTCTTGGCTAGAATTAGAAGACTATTTTTTCTTAGTTGTTTGTCATCATTATGTATGACATCTTTTTCTTTTCCTTTTTTCCTGGGAAGGGGGCATCTTCTGAATTATAACCACAGATAGTTATCTGGAACTCATTACCGGCAAAAAAGAGTTTGCTTTTTTCTGCAGGTATTTATAAGGAATTTTTCTTTCTTCTAAGGTACGCAAAACTCCAATGATCACCTTTTATATCATTAAGAAAATTATAACCTAAATTGGACAAAGATGTGAAACTTTATATCGAATTTAATCGATGTTGTACTGTAAGATTGAAATCGAGGCCTAGCTGCATTTGTTCATATTGATCAGAGGAACATCCTCATTAGTTTGCATCAGTCAAAAAGTTTCGTATCTCCATCAATATATGCTGCTCACTTTCAACTCATTTCAGAGTCTATTTGGTTTAACTTTATGGAGCAAATTCACTGTAAAAATCTGAAATCCCAACCAAAGGGGTTTTTCAACGAAGCATATTCTTTAAGATTTATAGTTTTTTCAGTGCAAATAAAAATCACCTCGCACCCTAGGTTTTCTAGATTCCTCATCTAACTATATAAGAAAAATTAACCACCTGCCACTCCTTACACACCTGAATATTGTTTCTTTCTTTTTTTTCTCCCAGCTCACATCAGTTTTTTCACATCTCATGCCTAAAATCAGATTTTCAAACATCTACAATTGAACCAAACACAGTCTCAATTGGCTTCAACTTTAGAATTTGTGAGTATGAAAAGAAAAACTTCAACAAAAGGTAGAGACGATGGCCATTTGCGTCAGAAAGCTAGCCAGCCGCCGTGTTTCAGCACATAAAGTTTAGTTACATAATAGACAAGAAAGAGACGAAGAGCCTGAGCAGCCAGTCCATCAACAATACGAGAAGATAATTTTGATAGAACGGACACCTGGGAATTACTGATTCTCTATTTTTTGTGAAACTATTTTTTCTCTCCGTTTCTTATTAGCATCAAAGATGTAGAAATTCAACAGAGAACTTTTCATCGAGAGCATATATATATACATAAAAAATCATGGCAATATGCTACTCTGCTTTTCAGACATCCTTCTCTGTGTCCTGTGTTGATCCTCAGGACAATATCAATAAGACCACAGAACTTTCTTTACCATGTTATGGTTCCAATCCATGTCAAGAATCCTTACACGATGGGAAGCTTCTGATAAGAAAAGTGTTGGCAACAAGTAGAGCTCAGACCTCCCACCTGATGGTACGGAGTATATAAGCGAAAGGCCACAAGCCATTCTAACGCGAATCTCCCACGTGACATGCTTCAATGTGCTTGCTATCCTGAGGCGAGAGGAATTGAACAGGTAAACTTTTGTTCCAAATTGTGCTCGGATTTTTTATGCAACTTGGCTAGATATTTCACCATCTATTTTGAAGGAAAAGTGATTGAAATATGAACACTTTTTTGGCAAAGGCGTGACACTGACATCCTCCATTGTGTTTATGCTGTGAATTGTTACTCCTTTTTGTACAAGTTGGGCAGAGTCATGACAGCCTTTGAATCTATCTATCTGAAAGAAATTCTTGTTGACGGATGATGAATCTAATGATGGAAAACACATCAGCCTGCAATGATATATGTGATAGCAGATAGCCTGGGGAAAAGCTGCAGAAAGAACTGTTGCATTTGGGTGGACCAAAAATAAACTAAAAAGTGAACCAAATTCTCAGTCACGCGACTGCAAGAACTGCAAAATCAAAAAAACATACTTAAGCTAATGTTTGACATTATCGAATCAATGCCCTAAAACCAGATAGACAGCCAAAAAGGGAGTTTGCCCGAATCCTTTTTTGGCGAGGATGGTATATGCTGATTTTCCTAATATTCTGATGTGCCAATGCAACACGCCATCTCCTCTCCTCCCTCTTCCACAGATCTCGTCCTGCCTTTAGAATTTTATGTCATTAATAAGTACAGTATTGTGCAATCATGATGTCATTACAAGTGGAGAATCAAAAACATAGCGTTAAGACATTTTGAACCATGCATTGGTAATTGCGCGCCTGGACAAGAAGTATCGAATCGCACAGGAAACATGACTGATCATTAGTTTGTGGCCTAAGAGCCATCACCAAGTCCTCACAATTGTGATTCGCCTGCAAGTTTGTTCTCTGATTTCTGAGGATATGAAAATGGCATATAAGTTTACAATAACCTTCACTCAATGCAAACCATGCACATAAGTTTTGCAGTTCCAGAACCATGGTACCTTGCATTGATTGAGCGCTTGCACGAAAGGTAGGGAATCAAACAGGAAACATGACTGATTATGAATTTGTGGCTTAAGAGCGAACACATTCTAGAATTTAGCAGAAGGCAATAACCTCAATAAAGGTTTGCGTGTTATATTTATACATATCACAAGGTTACAAGAGTTGTTAGGATTACATAGGATAACACTCTCTCTAATAGGTTACAGAATATACGACTTTAAAACTGAAACACAACATATCCCAACACGCTCCCTCCCACAAGAATGCAGGAAACTTACGACTGTCAGAAATGTCGTAAATAACTAACTTACATGGTTTCCGGTTATTTGCAACAGTTTCGGGCCGTTTCAAGTTTTTGGTCGTAAATAATATTATTTACGATGGTTACTGTCGTAAATAACTAACTTACGACGAACGTTCCCAGCCGTCGTAAATAAATGGGTGTCGCCCATTGTCGCGCCACGTGGCGGACTGGGCGCCTTACTTACGACAGCCGAGACCCTGGCCGTCGTAAGTTAATTTGGTTATCTTACGATGGCCCTCTATAGCTCGCCGTCGTAAATCAGGGTTTTTTTAAAAAAAAGAGAGAAAACAGCTACCCTGATACGATGTCCAGCTCACAGAACAACTTCATATACACAACAAGACAAATATTCCATTATAATCATCCAAGATACAAAACAACAAGGGACTAAACACTATCCCTTCCACTAGCTCCTCCACTTACTCCGGAGCCGAAGAATCCGTCTCCACGCCCTCCTCCCGGTGTCGGTAGCTGTGGTGGTGAAGTTTGAGCCTCCGTTGCTGATCTCTGCAATTCAAATAAATAGATAAATTGAGTTTGAGCTAGTACGACTCTCTCCCCACTACTCTCACTCTTTCTCTCTCCCTCCCCCGCACTCTCACTTTCTCCCTTGCCCTCTCCCTCCCCCTCTCTCTACGACTCCCTCTCTCTCCCACCCCCTATCTCTACCACTCCGTCTCTCTCTCTCTCCCTCCCTCTTTCCCTTTTCACTCTCACTCTCTCTCCCTCCCCCTCTCTACCACTATCTCTTACTCTCACTCCCTCCCTATCCCCCATCTTACTCTCACTTTCTTCCTCAACCTCTCCCTCCCCCTCTCTCTACGACTACCTCTCTCTCTCACCCCCTATCTCTATCACTCTGTCTCTCTCTCCCTCCCTCTTTCCCTTTTTACTCTCACTATCTCCCCCTCCCCCTCTCTACCACTATCCCTTACTCTCACTCTCTCCCTCTCCCCCCTCACTCTCACTCTCACTCTCTCCCCTCAACTACACTATGTTTTTCTTAGATTAGAAAATAGCAAATAAAAAACACATTACCTCGACATCTGAATGTGCATGTGGTGGGGGCATTTGTGGCGGTGCCAACTCTGACGCCTGCCACGTCGGGATCGAGATCTGCTGCCCACTCTGTCGAGCTAAGGCTTGTAATTGCAAAATATTAAAACAAATAAACTAATACAATGTTATAAATTTAAATTAATTTATAGTAAATACTTACCTCCATTGCCGCGTGCATCTAAGCCATGTAGTTTGCCATGTAGGCGGTCTGCTCCCACTGTTCGGCTCGGGCTAGATCCCGCTCCTTCTGGAGCTCCTCCCTCTCTCTACGGATCTCGTCTCTCTCCCTAAGGAGCTTCTCTATTTGGCTCTACGAGGGACGATGACATGTATGCCTGATGGAGGAACCCTCGGTCGATGAAGTGACGATCGAAGGTCACGCGACCCTCGAGTCGACAACTCCATCGAAAATGGCAAACCTACAAAGGAATAAAACCATAACAATTAGAAGAAGCAAGTTTTCACAGAAATAAAGAAAATGACCAACTTACCGTCCATGTGCCTTCCCGCCTTCGCTAGCGTAAATGGTTTGAGGGTCGATTGGCACGTTTTCCCAATCGTATCCTTCGCCGTGTAATCTCACAGCCTCTCACCCATACTTTTCCTAAAAGGAGTAAAATTGCGTATTAGTAACAATTGAATTGATAAGTTTTGATAACTTACCAGTCGATCGGCCTCGACCTGACTGCACTCCCGAGGCTGGGATGGGTCCTTATGACCCCGCTTCCAGACGCCAGTGTCGTTCGGTGCGTGACCGGTCTCGCGCTCCTGTAGATATGTGTTAGTATGCTAATTATATTATAAAGATATACAAAGAAGGGTTATTATTCTTACCATGCGTTTAGCCAAACGCACATGGATATCGGGGCCATAGGAGTGCTTTGAGTCTGAACCTCTGCATCCACAAGCCTTCCTGGACTTAGTGATGAAAACATCGCTAGCCCACATCTGGCAGGGAGTTCGGTATGCTTCGGGCCGACCCACTAGCCAGGAAATATTGACCTGCACATATTTATTATGTCATTGAAAACTACTTACAAACTAAGTATTGAAATAATTGAACACAAACAACTTACCTCCTCGTACTGCTCTTTGTTAAGTAAGTTTCTGAGGCCCTTCTAAACGGCCCTGACTGGTACTCCTGGTGTCGGTTAAGGTACTCGTTCACAGCTTGAATACGAGTGTACGATAACACTTGTATTACAAACTTCCGTGCGTTCCTGTTGAACAAGACTCTAGCATGGTCCAACATGCTCTCGCTCGTGTCCTCTAAACGGTACCTCAGCTATAAGAAATTAAATATTGAAGAGATATGCATTAACGATTGAAACAAGTTGAAGAATAATAATTTACAAAATTTTATTAAGTAGACTTACTATAAAATCCGCCCACACAACCCCCTGAAGGTTGCTGTGCGCCTCGTGAGAGACCCACGATGTCGCAGGGACCCCGTCGATCACACAGGGATAGTGCAGACGCACTAAAGACCCGATACAATCGGACACCTGTCTGTGGTACCCCTGACCCGTGAACGAGCAGTCGTACCAGGAGCTACAAGGATTTAGTGAGCTTATTAATGTACTCACAAACAAAAGAATCTAAAAGTTGAATATTATGTGATAGTTTGCTTACGTGTCTCTGACCGGACGAATAGTGACCCGCTCTGTAGTAACCGGAGATGGAGACGCAAAGTGTGTCCTCCTCGTCCGCTGCCTCTGCTTCAGGACCACGTCTGGTGACCCGAAAGGTTGCTCACCACTAGAGCCCGAAGGCTCCACGCTAGGCGGCTCCATGCTAGGCGCCTCTGTGGCAGCCATAGGCGACGCTGAAGGCTGTGACGGTGCCTTAGCCTCTGACTCAGACTCAGATGACTCCGAATCAGACTAAAAAATAGAATGATTGATAAGAATAGTTAACTGCGAAGCGATATAAAGATAACGTAATTTCCAATAAAAATGTACCTCCGTGCGCTGTAAGGCCACAGGTACGCCCGCTAGGTCCGGGACGTGTCTCAACAGCTGAGAGCGTCTGCTCTTACCTAAGGAACTACCCCTAAAAAGGGTGTCCCGTGCCTCCCTGAGGAAACCCCTAGCCCCCTTCCCTTTTCCTTTCTCTCACGGCATCCTGTTGTAAGGAGTAACTGATAAATATGCTAGAAAAATATACGAAGTTATGATAATTTAGTGAAAAAAGTTACATGGAGTCAGTTTCAGGATTCATCGGTATCATGAACCCTACTCCTTAAACCAGAGCATCGATCTTGTTTCGGAATTTGTTTCCATTTTCGTTACTAGAAGTCTCTTTATCATTAGCGTCGCCAACCAAGTGATCAAGTTCGACACTAAGCTCGATGAAAAACGAGTCTAACAACTCTTGTTCTTGATAAACCTCGTCAACGTCATTGATATCATGGTAGTCATCATCTCTTGGAGTATATAACCGCTCACGAGGATTCATCTTATGTATCACCCACCAAACATTAAGTTTTTGATATGGACGACTACTTTTCTAATCGCTGTGATTGTGTCGTTGTCCCTGATCGATCGTCAGCGATCGATATGGACGACTAATCGCGACTTAGCATCCTAGCGTGGGGCGTGAGAGCGCGGCTTAGAATCCGAACGGGGGCGCGCGTAGTGGCGGCGCCAACGAGTGCTAGGCATCCTCACCGGTCTTGTTCACCTCCATGCCCGCCTCGACGGTTGTTATACTAATTACTGTCCTAAATAACATATTATGCGTGCTCTCATAACGGTGTATATAGCTAAACCGTCATGAAGCAAATAATTACACTCATTTTCATAATAATTTTCAACTAAATAATAATATTGAACAAATAATTAACAAATGAACACACTAAATAATAAACAAAGACAATTTACAACTACATAATGAAATAATTAAACTAATTAAGTAAGTAATTTAACTAACCAATTAACCATACAACTAACTAATTAAAAAATAAACAATCACCAAGATTATTCAACTAAACTAAATAATGAACTAACTTAATAAGAAACTAAATAAATAATAAACTAACTTAATAATAAACTAAATAAATACTTAACTAACTTAATTGTAACCTAAACTATAATATAGTAACTAAATTAAGTAAAAAAATAACTTATTATCTAAACTAATTAGTAATGTAACTAGATTAATTAACAAATGAACTAATTAGACAACTAATACAAAATTATATTACACTTACCTCGAAGTGGCGGCAAGCGCGGGGCGGGCACGGGGCCGAGCGGCGGTGGTGGCGCACCGGGGTGGCTCGGCGCGGGCCAGGGGAGGCCGAGAGGCGGCGCCCGGGGGCGACGCGCGGGCAGCGGCGGCGGGGAAGGCCGAGAGGCGGTGCCCGGGGGTGGTGCGTGGGCGGTGGCGGCTGGGGAGGCCAGCGGTGGCGGACGCGTGGGCGCGAGGGTGGAGGCAGCGGCGCTCGGGCGGTGGCTCTCGGGCGGCAGCGGTGGCGGCGGGGACGGCGCTCGGGCATCGGCGGTGATGGTGTTCGGCACTGGTGCTGCGGCGGCGGCGGGTCAGGGTCGGCGCAGGCGTGAATGCCCGTGCCAACCTTGGCCGGACGGGTATAAACCCGTTATTTACGATGGCTAGAGTCTTAGCCGTCGTAAATAACAAGTTACTTACAACGGCTGGTTTAGTTACGATGGCCCTAGGATTGGCCTTCGTAAGTTGAGACTAACTTACGACAGTTGTGCCAAATCCGGCCGTCATAAATACTGCTGTTGACAATGGCTAACCCTAAGGTCGTCGTAAATTACTGTAGATGTCGTAAATGGTGTTTTTTCCTGTAGTGACGGTCACAAATTAATCAGGTTGAAATTGCTCCGAAAATCTTGAAGCTGCCATGCACCTAGTGGCTTGGTAATCCCATCAGCCAGTTGGTCCGCAGATGAGATGAACCGAATGTCAAGTTGTCAATGTGCCCTCATCCCGTACAAAATAAAAGTTAACTTCAATATGCTTAGTGCGACCTGTTGGAGGTGAAAAATGATTGTGAGTTATGTAGGTTGCAGGGCCAAAAAAACGAGGTGGAAATGGTCTTTTATCTCGAGAATTCAAGGTGTAGAAGGCTTCAGAAAGAAAAATGTCCAAGACTGAGGAAAATACGTGTGCGGAGTCTGCTTTATATTGAAATCTCAAGATACAAGCGTTCCGATGGAAACTCGACCTGAGAAGACTCAATTACCTTGCAGCTGCGAGATAAACTGGCTAAAATGCAAAATAAAAGGCCAAAGTGACTTAGGTGATCTCAGTAGAGTTCAAAACTTTGTACAAATTAAAAGTTATCGTGTCAAGTGTTCAAGAAGGTCTAGCACGATATTCGTCCGTGCATTTAGATAGGATTGAGTCCTAGAGATTAGATAGGTTTCGTTTGAACTTAGAGAATCAAATCTTTTCGGATGTAATCAGGTCCTATATAAAGGAAGCCATCTGCCAAAACATGTAGCCAAGCTCAGATCAATATAATACAACTTTTCATTCAACTTTTTGTTCTTTCTATCTTTTTCGTAGATCGTAGCGTAGATTGTAGCTCTCTTTGTTGCTTTGTCAAAGAAAGCATCCAGTCCACTCCATGTAAGTGAGACATATCACATTCTTGATCAACAAGAACCTCATCTTATCTCAATTTCGGCGAGCTAACGTTGAGATTTCTCGAAGTGTAGGTGGCTTAGACCATCTGCTAGCGACTCCACGCTACAAAACCCTCTATTCCACGAATAGAATTGGCGGCTCCGCTGGGGAGAGACGTCATTCGACCAAACACGTCTACAGTGAGATTGGAGCACTTTTGCACCGATCGCATCTAAACAAGGCATGGGCGACACGTCAAGAAGGAAGGCCGACGGCAAAACTGTCGACGCGAGCAACATCATCGACGTCCATCTCGATGATCTTTCGCAGGAGGAACATGAACACATACAGGAGGAAGTTGAGCGAGAGATACAGGAAGAGAAGATGGCGCGACTTCAAGCCAAACTTGTGTGCTTCCACAAGACGCGAGGAGGCATCATCCAGAAAGCCGACACGCGCGAAGCCACCGCTCGCATGGTAAACTCAACGATATCACTCGAATAACTCGTACAACTTGTAGATGTATCGTTCACGTTGAAGTATAGCGCCGACCGAGAGAAGATGGCATCATCAATGGTTGATAGGCTCAAGAATTCATTTGACACGGTCAAAACTGATGTAGAAAACACAATAGATCGGAACCTTCACCGGCAGATCCGATCTACCGTGCAGCAGACGCAAGACGAGGTTGTAGGCAAACGTGTAGAAGCTAACTCGAGAAGTGCAGCAGGGAACTCGGCTAGTGTTCCACCACCCTGCATGCCATCTACGTACACGCGGACTAGGCAGCCTACCACGAATTTGCAGCAGCCATACTACCAAACGGTGGTATATGGACCTGCCATTCCACCCACTGGGAACAGTGTACTGCTCGGGCCGGTACCCGATGTGGACTTCCCTCCAATACCCCGACAAGTTGCACCATGCAACTTGCTTGAACCTCCCGTGCAACAAAACCAAGCACCACACAAAGAACTCAGGGAACAAGTGACTAGAATGCTTTAGAGAACTCGGGGTGACGACAACAACCACAATTAGAAACTACTGGAAACCTTACCCTGACCACTATGACAATGTCCCGTATCCCAGAGGTTTTAGGGTGCCTGGTTTCACTAAGTTTAGAGGGGAGGACTCCAAAATAACTCAAGAACACATAGGCTAATTCTTGATCTAGTGCAAGGACATGGAAATCACGGATGTTCACTGGATCAGATTGTCCCCCCTGTCTCTAACCGGCACGGCCTTTAGCTGGTTTACATCTTTATCACCCAATTCTGTCCTAACTTGGCCGTGTCTAGAGCAGAAGTTCCACGAGTACTTATTCACCAGCAAAGTGGAGCTAAGATTGTTCCATCTAACCATGGTGAGGCAAAAATATAATGAGCTCGTGACTAAATACATCAAACAGTTTAGGGGAACACAAAACAAATGTTTTATCCTAACCATTAGGGAGAAAGATTTGGCCGACCTAGCGTTTACAGGGCTCTTACCTTACGTCAAGGAGAAGATGGATGTCATCGAGTTTTTGGGTACGTCAACCACGTCCTGCAACGCGTCGTGGCACACAAGAACTGAGAAAAAGAGGTTAAGGCACACGGCCGGTTCAAGGAGATCAATCACAGGGATCGGGAGAAACAACACGTCAACTAACTTGGATAGGATTCAGCCAATGACGAAGAGATGGAAGTGTGTACGGCCGAATGGGTTGAAAACCACAAGAACAAGCCCGTGGATTGCACTTTCTTGAAGCCCAACCCCGGAAAGAAGGAGGAGATGAAATTCACCTTCGATGTGATGAAGTGTGACAAACTTTTCGACGTGCTACTACAAAACAAAGTGATCAAGGTGAAGAATGGCCATGTTATCCCGTCACCCGAGCAGCTGGACAACAAAAAATATTGTAAGTGGCACGACTCCTCTCATTCAACTAATGAGTTCAACTTCTTCCGTCGACAGGTGCAATCAGCTTTGAACGATGGCCGGTTGACTCTAGGTGATGGACAACAAATGAAGTTAGATACGGATCCCTCCCGTCAACATGGTGAGCTTAGACGGAAAGAAGATCCTCGTGAGGACCGATCAAGCATCGACAACTACAGGAGAGGATATGATCGTGTCCGATGACCTACGAACGAGGATGATCAAGCCTCGAAACCTCGAGGTCGGCAGATAGAAGCTCAATGAACCAAGGAGGACAACTTAGTTCAAGCTGATTTCCTAGTATTTGATCACCAAATACATCAGGAAGAAGCAGACAGGAAGTGTCTTCCATAGGCTGAAGGGGTGCAAATGTGACGGGTCAAAGATCTTCACCAACACTAGCCTTGGGAGCACTCTCGGGAAAACCGGGTTTGGGAGGTATCGTTATCTTGGAAATCCACTGATTTTTCAAGGTAAATCGACTTCCAGAGAGGATCAGGGGGCACGGCCCGAAGGCAAGCCGCACCTCAGGAAATCGGTGGGTTTTCGAGGTAAAAGCGACTCAGGAACCTCGGGCACAGGGGCATCACCTGGGAAGGTTAGGAACTAGCAGTGCAACTTGGAAACTAAAGCAAAACACGCTGAAAAATGCTGGTTTCTTTGCACCATCCCAGTTACACGACAGGAAGGCTTAGACCGAAGACAACACGAGCTCGGGTCAGCAAGTGCTGATGATCGGATCAGTACCTTGTGTGATCCAAGATACACTGGCCTCTAGTAGCACGGGAGTTGAAGGCCATCCTATGAAACAAGCTCTGGGTAAACTATTGGGGGATGGCAACAGCGGTCCAAGCAAAGCCGAGAAACATAGCGTCAACACAAGGCTTTCTAACAAATGGTCTCGACTAATATCTCTAGAAGGGAGGATCATAGTCGGGTCAGGCATTACACCACCTCCTAGACACGAAGTGTCTAAGCCATTTGAACGTGCACAAACTCAGATATCAATCGGACGACCCAAGGCAGCTCCACGATGACTTAGCAGATGGGACATGAAGCCAGAAGGGGTAAAGGAAGATAAAACCAAGACAACAGCTCCAGGGACGAAGCCAGCACCCAAATGGTGTCCCACAGGACTCAACCAGACGCAAATGTGACGTGTCCAAAGATTAAGGGCCCTGTAAATTGCTGAGAAGACGAAGGAGGAGCAAAGGGATCATTGGTTCAACCAGGCACGACCAATGATCACCAAGAAGACATGAAAAGAGGACAGAATTGCCTGGGAAGAAGCTGAAGATGATGAGAACGAAGAATACCCCATGGGTAAAGATGAAAATCAAGCCGAAGTTAACATGGTGTTTTATTTGCCTTCTAAGTTTTGTCTTCGGGAGGTTGAAGTGGTCGAGCCCGATCTGGGGGCTAAGAATGTGGTTTTTGTGGAACCAGAATGGCTCGGCCAGCACATGAAACTATTGTACATCCGAGTACATGTCAATGGAACACCAGTAGGAAGAATGTTAGTTGATGGAGGGGCAGGCGTTAACATCATGCCAATATCCGTATTGGAGAAACTTGGATACTGAGAGAACGACCTCGTTTAGACCGGCACGACTTTGAGTGGTTTTGTGGGAGATCCAACAGAGGCTAAAGGAATATTTTCTGTAGAATTCACGGTTGGAAGCAAGACACTAGCTCCCTACGGCATTCTTCGTTGTCAACATGAGGAGTCGGTACAATCTACTCCTGGAGCGACATTGGATCCATGCCAATGGATGTGTACTGTCTACATTTCACCAATGTTTGATCTGGTGGGTTGGCGATGAGGTAGAGGTGGTTGAGGCTGATAATTCGGCTTGTGTAGCAATGGTCGAGTCATCTGACCTTCAGCACGAGGATATGAGGTGCCTCACAGGTCGAAACTTAACTGACTATGACTTTGTGAGCGTAGGAAGGGACGGTTTTGTACCGATTTGTATAAAGCCGACTGATTTCACTCGGCTCAGTAATGTAACATGAAAATGCAATGTAAAGGAAGTCATTTAACTTGGATCCCGGAGATAAAAGAGCAATATCATTTAGATAGAAACGGTATGGGTGAGTTAGTGGAGGACTTCAATGACTTAGGGAAGCTCGGGCAGGGGTTTTCCTCGATGGACGAACAAGAAGAGATCAAGCTAGGGGATGGATCGGCATACCGGCCAATCTTAATCAACAAAAACTTGGAACACTCCCAGAAGCAAGAGGTAAGCTGTTTACTTAACGAGCTTATGGGTTGATTTGCATGGGAATACATCGAGATGTCAGGTCTTAGCCGGGAATTTGTGGAAACAAGTTGTCGATCAAGCCAGGTTTCAGGCCACACAAGCAACCATTTAGACTATTCAACCCGTCTATCCATTACAAGATCAAGGAAGAAGTGAATCGTCTACTCCAAGCTAAGTTCATTCGACCCTACATGTATGACGAGTGGGTTTCTAATATAGTTCCGGTGGAGAAGAAGAACACCAAAGGATGAGTATCCAATGCCTATCGCCGAGGTATTGATCAATAAAGCTTCAGGGCATAAAGTAATCAGTTTCTTGGACGGTAACACTAGATATAATCAGATTTTCATGGCTGAGGAAGACACGTCGAAGACAACGTTTTGTTGCCCTAGGTTTTATGGATTGTTTGAATGGGTTGTCATTACCTTTGGGTTGAAGAATGTCTGGGAAACAAATCAAAGAGCTATGAATCTGATCTTCCATGACATGTTGGCACATATCCTTGAAGTATACATCGACGATCTTGTGGTAAAGTCTGCTCAGTTTCAATATCATGGCCGACTTTAGGAGGTCTTTCAAGAGGATGAGAAAGTATGGTCTTAAGATGAACCCTCTCAAATGTGCATTTAGTGTGTTGTCTGGACATTTTTGGGTTTCATCATGCATAATCATGGTATAAAGGTCGATCCTAAGATGGTTGAAGCTATCAAGAGGATAGGAGAGCCGACATGCAAGAAATACATGCAGAGCTTGTTAGGAAATGTCAATTATCTAAGGAGGTTCATTGCTAATTTGGCTGGGAAGATTGGAACCTTCATGCAACTCTTGAAACTGAAACACGAGCAGGAGTTCACTTGGGGGCAGAACAGAAGGAGACTTTTGAAAAGATCAAAGAATACTTGATGAAGCCACCAGTCTTACGTGCACCACAAATGATGAAGTCGTTCCAACTCTACATAGCCACACAAAGCCAATATATTGGGGCTGTTTTAACTCAAGAAAGCCAAGGTAAAGAACATAATGTGGCTTACTAGATGCCAAAACCATGTACACGTTCATTGAGAAACTTTGCCCGTCTTTGTATTTTTCGTGTTCTAAGCTTCGGCACTATCTTCTTCCTAATACATGCTCTGTGACATGTCAACACGACATCATCAAGCACATGTTGCAACAACCGATTATGAGTGGCGGGATAGGTAAATGGGCGTACTCACTGGTGGAGTATGACTTGGTCTTCAAACCTCTCCAGAGCATGAAGGGCCAGGTCATGATAGATTTCATCGTGGAACACAATGTGCAGCTCGAGGAAGGGTGCATGGTTGAGGTACGTCCTTGGAGATTACTTTTTGATGGATCAGTTTGCAACAGGGGTCAAGAAGTTGGATATGTATTGGTTTCATCCACAAAGAAGTTTATGAGTTCTCTATTCGGCTAATTTTCGTGTGTACCAACAATCAAGCCGAGTACGAGGTCCTGTTGAATGAATTGGAATACTTGATCGATATGGGGATCAAGAACATTGAATTTTATGGTGATTCCAAGGTTGTCATCCAGCAGGTTAGTGGAGAAAGCCAATGTTATGATGGTATCTTGAATGATTATCATGAAAGATGTTTAGATATCATCAAAACTTTGGATGCATTTTGTGCCAAACATATACAAAGGGAAGAAAACCGGAGAGCAAATGACTTGGCACATCAAGCTTCAGAGTATGAGGTGAAAAGAGGAAAATTTCACGTAAAAACAAGGCCGACATTGCCTAAGAGCGATGAGGACATGGTAAAGCACAACAATTTGGCCAATTCTGATGTATTGGACGTAGAAGATTTGAGGCCAACGATCATAGAATGTATCAAGAACCCAAACACGTGCAAAGTTAGAAAAGTTTAGCGTCAAGCATTGCGGTACACCTTGATCAATGATGGATCATATCGCCGAACTTTAGATGGGCTTTTGTTAAAATGTTTGGACAAAGAACAAGAAAAGAAGCCATGGGAGAGGTGTGCGATGGTCTTTGTGACACACATCAGTCGGCTGATAAGATGAGATGGATGCTTAAGAGAGTTGGTTTATATTGGCCGACTATGCAGGAAGATTGTTTCAAGTATTATAGAGGATGTGAAGCTTGTCAAATATTTGGAGATATCCAACAAGCATCAGCAAGCATGCTACATCCCATTGTGAAGCCTTGGCCCTTTCAAGGATGGGGTTTAGACTTCATTGGGGATATCCATCTAGCATTATCAAAGAAACATAAGTCTATTTTGGTTGCCACGAACTACTTCACCAAATGGACGGAAGTTATGCCCTCAAGAATAACACGTATAAAGAGGTAACTAGTTTTGTTCTTGAGCACATTATCCATAGATTCGTCGTTCTACAAACCTTAATCACAGATGAAGGAGGGGCCTTCATATACTCAGAATTCAGGGAGTTTGCCGAGTCTTTTAGGATAAAGTTGTTGAATTATTTTCCCTATTATGCTCAAACTAACGGACAAGCTGAGGCTAGCAATAAAATACTTATCAAGCTCATAAAGAAAAAGATCAAGAAAAATACTAGATGTTGGCATGAGACTATGAGTGAAGACTTATGCGCTCATCGAGTATCAAGGCACGGTGCTACCAAAGTTACTCCATTTGAGCTTGTATATGGACAAGAAGTCATGTTACCTGTTGAACTCTGCATGAAAACTTGTCAAGTGGATCAGCAATATAACCTTTCGACTGTGGATTAATAAGACTTGATGATGGATAACTTAGATAGAATCACAGAGAGCCGAATGGAAGCTTTGAACGAGATAGAGAAAGAAAAGCTCAACGTGGCCAAGTATTACAACAGAAGAGTTCGAGAAAAAATGTTCCAAGTTGAAGACTTAGTTTGGAGAACGATTTTACCTCTAGAAACTCGAGACAAGAAGTTTGGAAAGTGGCCACCAAGCTAGGAGGTGCCTTACAATATTGTAGGAATTGTTCTTGGAAATGCAAACTTTGTAGAGGACTTGCAAGTAGAAAACTCGGGCAAAGCTATCAATCTAAGATATTTGAAACGATTTTATCCGAGTGTATGGCAGGAAGGATGAGTTATCTAAGCTTTGTGAGGTAAAATAATCTATTTATCTAATAAATCTTGGCTTTGGAGGTGTTTTTTGGCACACCATGTTTGCCCAAAAAACAAGGGGGCATGTGTTTAAGGTGAAAATTGGTTGTGAGTTTTTCAGTTTGCAGGAGCCAAAAAACGAGGTGGAAAGGGCCTTTTTATCTCAAGAATTCAAGATGCAGAAGGCTTCGGCAAGGAAACTATCCAAGACTAAGAAAAACATGTTTGGGGAGTCTGCTTTACCTCGAAAACTCAAGATACAAGCGTCCCTGTGGGAACTCGACCTGAGAAGACCCAATTACCTTGCGGGTGTGAGATAAACCGGCTAAAACGCAAGATAAAAGACCAAAGGGACTTAGGTGATCTCGGTAGAGTTCAAAACTTTGTACAAATTAAAATTTACCGTGTCAAGTGTTCTAGAAGGTCTAGCACGACATTTGTCCGTGCATTTAGATAGGATTGAGTCCTAGAGCTTAGATTGGTTTCGTTTGAACTTATAGAATCAAATATTTTCGGATGTAATCAGGTTCTATACAAAGGCAGCCATCTGCCGAAACTTGTAGCCAAGCTCAGATCAATACAATACAACTTTTCGTTCAACTTTTTATTCTTCTTTCGTTTCATAGATCATAGTGTAGATTATAGCTCTCTTTGTTGCTTTATCGAGGAAAGCATCCATTCCTCTCCACGTAAGTGAGACATATCATGTTCCTGATCAACAAGGACCTCATCGTATCTCGATTTCGGTGAGCTAACGCCGAGATTTCTTGAAGTGTAGGTGGCTTAGACCATCTTCTGGCGACTCCACGCTACTAAACCCTCTGTTCCACGAACACAACCATGAAAAAAAAGGATTGGAATACATATATGCAGCACCCAAATTGTCGCACCACAAGCATGGGACCCGTGGCTGTAGAACCTGAATCCAAATTATCTCCCCAGTAGCATTGGATAATGTTTTATACTCCACTTCTCTGCTCAACCTAGACACGGTAGCCTGTTTTTGAGCATGCCAAGAAATAAGGTTGGAGCCAAGGAACACGGTAAACCCTCTGTAACCGTCTATCATCAGATCTATACCAACATAATCTGCATCCGAGAAAGAGCTGATCAGTAAAGATGAGCTACACCAAATTGACCAAACCCCGTGGTGCCATGTAAATAGTGCATGATTCGTTTCACAGCTGACCAATGGATTTTAGTTGGCATATGAAGAAACTGGCAATCTTTGTTGACCATAAAAAAATGTCAGTCAGGGTAAGATATTGTAATGCTGCAACAGCGCTACCGTACCATGTAGCATCATCACCATGTAATGGATGTGAGTTTCTTACTTCCTCTAGCCACTAGATCTAGAGGGTACATTGATTAAAATCATTCTAAGACTACATGAATGAGAACAAGAACGGATTGGAACATACCTTCGGGTGTTGAGGATGTTGCCATGACGGTGTCACCGAAATGTAGTCATCGGCGCACGGGTTCCGTGGTGTTGACAGTGATGGCAGCGTCGGGGTCTCTCCCCTCTCTCCCCGTACGGATTAGATCGGTTTTCTTAATGTGTTTGGGGTGTTTTTGAGCACGAACGCACGTCACTTCGTGTGCCTCGGCCACCCCTCTTAATATAGCGCGGGTGTGAGAGGGACCCCAACCATGGGTTGGTTAGCGCCCCCAATCAAGGCGCAGAGGTGGGGATAGACTCAGGAACGGGCCGTTGGGCCATTCCCGAGAAGGAGATCAACTCCAACATTCTCCCCCTTGATCTCCACTGATCAAGACTTACAAAAACTTACTTAATTCCTTTACTTAACTTATTGTTTATTTCTTCATGTTCGACATACTAAGCACATCGTATCAAAATAGTCAATTACGTACTATCTGACTCGATGACCACAATACATCTTACACTTAGAAACAACTTTATTCTTAGTTTGGCCCCTAAGTATCCACGTGATCATAGGATTTCCCTTAATCCCATGTCAGCTACGTGTTCTCTGAACACATTGGGAGGAAGACCTTTAGTAAGCGGATCCGCAAGCATATGTTTAGTTCTAATATGCTCAAGACTAATAGTATGATCCTGGATTTTGTCTTTCATAACATAAAATTTAATGTTGGTGTGTTTGGCAGCACCGCTCGACTTGTTGTTGTGAGAGTACAATACTGAGGGTTCATTGCCGCGGTATAACTTTAGTGGTTTTTCAATGCTGTCGACCACTCTAAGACCGGGTAGACATTTCTTAAGCCATAATGCCTGCCCCGTGGCCTCATAACAAGCAACAAACTCGGCATGCATTGTGGACGATGCAGTGACGGTTTGTTTGGAGCTCTTCCATGATATAGCTCCATTTGCAAGGGTGAATATGTAATCTGAGGTGGATTTCTTAGTATCCACACAACCGGCAAAATCTGAGTCTGAGTATCCCACTACCTCGAGTGGGCCTGACTTACTATACGTTAACATGAGTCCTTTTGTGCCTTGCACATACCTTAGTGCTTTCTTAACTTCCTTCCAGTGATCAATCCCTGGATTGGCCTGATATTTGCCAAGCATCCCGGTTACGAATGCTAAGTCAGGGTGAATACATACTTGAGCATACATAAGGCTTCCGACAGCAAAAGCATATGGAACAGATTTCATTTGATCGATCTCGTATTGGTTCCTGGGACACTGAAAGTTCCCAAACTTATCGCCCTTGACTATTGGAGCAGGCGAAGGTTTACTCGCATACATGCCGTACTTCTTGAGTACACCTTCTAAGTATGCTTTCTGAGATAAAACTAAAACCCCCTTAACACGATCTCGGTGAATCTCGATCCCCAGCACATAGGATGCTTCACTGTGACGCCCTCAATTCTGTGGAAAACCACGAAACCGAGAACTAATGCATATGTGTGCCCAGGATGTTCATCACACATACACATATGTTCCACAAACTGATTTTCAGATTATATATTACCACGAATAACAGAGTTTATTACTATATCTCATGAGTCTTGGACTCATGCTCACAGCGGAAGTCTTATTTCTATGCAGCGGAAGTCTTTATTCTAATGCGGAAGCAATTTAGCTAATGCGGAAGCAAATCTAAGCATAAGTGGCTCCATCTCTGCACCCTCCACAGGCAAGGTTGAGAACAGATCACACGCCTTAATGCTCCACTTGGTCTTCATAGTAGGCTTCTCCTGCTGCTGATGATGAAATAATAATGCAAGTTTGAGTACAATGATGTACTCAGCAAGTGTGGGAAAAACACGATATGCAGCTCATAGCAAGGTAGGTATAAAAAAGGCTTATTTGCAGAAAAGCAGATTTATAAAACCATGATAAAACAGCAACTTAACTTTAGATGAATGTAATCCCAGCATATATTAAATTACCAACATACCTCCATCGCTTTCCATGTTCCACCCGAACATTAACCAAACTTCATTCTTACTTACGAATACCTCCTCATATTCGCTACCATCTCACGAATACCTTCTCGTATTCGCTACCATCTTATCTCATAAACAACCTCGTCTCAAACCGAGACCGATCTCGTCGCCATGACTCAACAGTCAAGCAACCATCTTATCACCCGGACTCAACAGTCCCAAAACCAAACCATAACCATCATCAATAACCATAACCAAGAACCATCCCAACTAATCATGGCAGTTTAGCCAGGCGCTTGTGACTATAAGCTCGGCTATCATGATAGTTTTTAGACTCTGCAGAGTTTGCACCTCTTTACCCACAAGTTTGTGATTTCGTCACCCGTTGGCGACTGCAGAACCTCCATTATACCAGTACACAACCGTCGGTGTATGGTCAAGAGATCACAAAATAGCCTTTACAAAGGGGTTACTAGATGTATGGACTCACTAAGGTTTCACTGGCAGGCTAGAATCTCCAATTCTCCCACCCACGGGCCCCCCTCTTGTGCCATGCAGTTCCCAGGGCAGTCCTCACTCGACTCCCATTCCCCGCGCCTTCCACAGTCCATAACACTCTAACAACTTACCTAATTACTCAGCTAAGCCGCACCCATACTTGGCCTTGTGGTGGCACTGTTATCCTGGCATGTGCATGCATGAACCGGTCCTTAGATCTACGGCAAGTAAAACCACCATCTCATGCTACCTCATTCACAAACCCAGGCTTGCCTAGATCTCCCTCCGATCCATGTTCATTAACATCATCAGTTTCTCATTATCATTACGAGTGCAGTTAGCTAGACACATCTATCTCGCTTCCCAATCCCATAGACTCAGCGAAGCATAAAGCAAAAACCATACCCGACTCATAAACTTCCCAGGCGACAAGGGTGGTTTAACCAATACTAGTAAACTCCTATAAAAGGGTTTCCCATCATATTTGACTCAGCACACACACCTTTTCGCAAAAAAAAACAGTTTCACCCAAAACATAGGATCAATATAGTCAAGGAGCACTTGCCTTGTTCTTGCGGTTCCTGTTGTTCTTGAATCTCAAAACCTTGTTGCTGCAGCTCGTCGTAGACAACTCCCTGAGATTGTCCTGCTAGGTAGGATCACACGCATACAAGATTCACAACAATCAATATCATGCACAAACCTTAAACTAGATGTGATGATGCATATGCGTGCTATCCTATGATTTTTATTAGATTGGTGTGTTCTTGCATGGCTTGCATGGACAGAGGTGTTCGGATCAAAGGTGTACGTGGCAATGATCTTGTCTTTAGATCAACCTGATCATCAAGTGATTTGTCCACGAGAAGGCTTCTATTCGAAAGGAATCAAAGAACAGATGCAAAGAAAACACAACGATGTCGTAAGGTGGTATTGGGCCTACCTTACGTTTCTTTCGGTCTTCGAGGTCCTCCTCAGATCGTTGGGCTTTCCTCCGGCGTTCTTCCTTGCTGCACTCCGGCGATGGTCTACTCGGCGGGTTGGGACTTAGGGCTCTAAGTCGTCGGCTCAGGAGTTGGAAAAGAAGGTTGTGGTTTCGGCCAGAGGTTCTAGGTTCTATTTATAATCGGGAAGAGAAGAGTCCTAATCTGATTGTATCCCGAATATGAGTCCTGTTTGAATCTTACAACTTATCTTTAGTTGATTTGGTGCGGTATCATCGTGGAATTCAGGTCGGTTTCTGTTCCGGTATTTCTACGCGTACAGATTTCCAAAATCGCTTCAGAACCCGTCACCTTTGCGGTGATGAGCTCTGGAAGCTCCTCGTGTCCACCGGGCCTGGTCTCTTCCTTTCCGCACAGACAGGCTCCGGTTGTGCCGCGTGTCAAACGAGCAAGACTTCCCTCTTCTTCGGAGGTGAGCTCCGCGTGCGCCACGTATCATGGCGGTCGGGACCTCCTTTCTTACTCGGAGGTGGCTCCACGCACGCCACGATTCAAGTAGCGCCAAACCTTCTTTCCTTCCTTCTCAGAGACGAGCTCCGAGGTTAACACGTGTCCAGCAGCGACGGACCTCCCGGAGATAAGCTCCGGTGGCGACACGTGTTCGATAGAACCGGACCTCTCCCCTTTACGGAGATGAGCCCCGAGCCTGCCACGTAGCCTACTTTAGCGGCGGACCTCTCCCCACTTCGCAGGGATGAGCTCTGAACACGCCACGTGGCCAGCGGGCCGCAGAAGTTATCTTTGGCGCTCTCTGAGAGCTGGATTCGGCTCTTATTGGCTATCTTTTTTGATATTTTTCTCTGTTCCTACTTTTCTTAAAATATTTTCTCTTCATAAAACATAAACATATGCTGACACCCGAGATGAGGGTGTCACAAATCTACCCCCCTTAAATTGAATCTTGCCCTCGAGATTCGTCAGTAGATAATAGATGGGGAAATTCTGTCTTGATATCCTCTTCATGCTCCCATGTGGCTTCAGCTTCTGTGTGATGTCTCCATTGTACCTTGCACCATCGAATCACCTTGTTCCGGGTGACCCTTTTCTTTATGTCCAAGATTCGGGCAGGGTGTTCCGCATAAGTCAGATCCTCTTGAAGTTCAAGCTCTCCCATTGATACTTGTTCCTCTGGTACTCTTAAGCACTTCTTGAGCTGGGATACATAAAACACGTCATGTACGTCGGAGAGGTGGGTTGGGAGCTCTAGTTGATAGGCTACTTCTCCTCGCTTATCCAAAATCTTAAATGGTCCGATGTAGCGAGGTGCTAGCTTGCCTTTGACATTAAAACGTCGTTGGACTCGAATAGGCGATACCTTAAGGTATACGAAGTCTCCTACTTCAAAGGTCAAGTTCCTACACCTATTGTCCGCATAGTCTTTCTGTCGTGATTGAGCATCTTTTAAGTTCTCCCGTACCGTTTGGACTTGCTTTTTAGCTTCTTGTAGTACTTCGGGTCCAAACACCTGGTTCTCTCCGGTTTCGTTCCAGAACAGTGGCGTTATACACCGTCTACTATATAATGCTTCGAAAGGCGACATCTTTAAGCTAGCTTGATAGCTGTTGTTATAGGAGAATTCGGCATACGGTAAACTCCTATCCCAACTACGCCCATGTTTCAAGGCGCAAGCTCTCAACATGTCCTCCAAAATTTGGTTTGTCCTTTCGGTTTGTCCATCTGTTTGTGGGTGATAGGCGGAGCTAAAAGCCAGTCGTGTACCCATGGCCTTCTGCAGCTTCCTCCAGAATCTAGAGGTAAACTGAGAACCTCGATCTGAGACTATCCTCCTCGGAACTCCGTGACGGCACACGATCTGCTCCATGTACATCTCTACCAATTGTGCAACGTTGTAACTGGTCTTTACAGGGAGAAAATGGGCCGTTTTCGTCAATCGGTCCACAATGACCCAGATGGAGTCGTAACCCAACTGAGTACATGGCAATCCGACGATGAAATCCATACTGATGTCCTCCCACATCCATTCGGGTACTTTCAAAGGTTGCAACAATCCAGCGGGTTTTTGATGTTCAGCCTTCACCCGTTGGCATGTGTCGCATAGGGCAACGTATTCGGCTATATCCCTCTTCATACCATCCCACCAATAACAAGTTTTCAAGTCCTTGTACATTTTGGTGCTTCCGGGATGTATAGAATAGGGGGAATCATGTGCCTCCTTCAATATCATGTCGCGGAGGTGTTTTATGTTAGGCACACAAATCCTTTTTCCTAGCCAAAGCGTACCGTTCTCATCTTCTTTGAAATCCTTCTCTATTCCTTGTCGGATTCTTTCCTTGATCTCCTTGATCTCCTCGTCCGTTGCTTGGCCATTTCTTATCTCTTGCTCCAATGAGGAGTGGATCTTCATTATTTCCATGTTGTACAAGAATCCGAGGTGTAACCATTCGAACTCCTTACGTAGTTCGGGTGGTAGCTCCCGAACCGTGAGTTGGTGACATGCTCCCTTTCGGCTCAATGCATCAGCTACTACATTGGCCTTTCCGGGGTGGTAGTTGATTCCAACATCATAATCCTTGATGAGTTCCAACCATCGACGTTGCCTCAAATTCAAGTCCGTTTGTGTAAATATGTACTTGAGACTTTTATGATCCGTATAGATCTCACATCGATGACCAAGGATATAATGTCTCCAAATCTTTAATGCATGCACCACTGCTGCTAGCTCCAAGTCATGCGTAGGATAATTAAGCTTGTGCTTCTTTAATTGTCGTGAGGCATAGGCTACCACTTGTCCCCCTTGCATGAGCACACATCCGAGCCCCTGTCTGGATGCGTCACAATATATGTCAAAGCTCTTGCTTACGTCTGGCAATACCAGAACCGGTGCTGTGGTTAGCCTGTTCTTGAGTTCCTCAAAACTTCCTTGGCAGGCTGGTGTCCATTGGAAGACCTTCCCCTTCATTAGCAACTCCGTCATAGGCTTTGCTATCTTAGAGAAGTCTTTAATGAAGCGTCGATAGTATCCATCCATCCCCAGAAAACTCCGAATATCCCTCAAGCTCTGCGGTTGGTCCCACTTCAGAACATCTCTCACCTTTCCGGGATCAACTGATATCCCTTCCTTGGAGATAATGTGGCCTAGGAAATATATTTCCTTTAGCCAAAATTGACACTTGTTAAGCTTGGCATACAATTGATGCTCACGCAATTTCTGCAAGGTCAATTTCAAATGTTCTTCATGCTCCTCCTCACTTTTTGAATACACCATAATGTCGTCGATGAAAACCACGACGAACTTGTCCAAGTACTCCATGAAAACCTTGTTCATAAGGTACATGAAGTATGCGGGTGCATTTGTCAACCCAAAATACATGACGGTATATTCATACGAACCATACCGTGTTCGAAAGGCTGTCTTGGGTATATCGGAGGGCTTAATCTTCAGCTGGAAGTATCCCGACCGAAGATCAATCTTGGAGAACACTCGGGCTCCTTTCATTTGGTCGAATAGGTCCTCTATACGAGGCAGAGGGTATTTGTTCTTGATTGTTACCTCATTGAGAGACCTATAGTCCACGCACATCCTTTGGGTTCCATCCTTCTTGCCCACGAAGAGCACAGGAGCTCCCCATGGTGACGAGCTTGGACGTATGAAACCCTTCTCCAACTGCTCTTGAATTTGCTTCTTGAGTTCTACTAGTTCATTGACGGGCATCCTATAGGGTCTTTTGGCTATGGGTGCAGTTCCGGGTATCAAATCAATGGCAAACTCAATGTCCCAATCAGGGGGCATACCTGGAAGCTCTTCCGGGAACACGTCCGAAAATTCCTGAACCACCGGAATGTTGTCCAATGTTGCTCCTTCAACATGGTTCAAATTTGCCCTTTCAGTGGTTTGTTGGGCTGACTCAAACTCGACACGGATGTCGTGCTCGTTTGTCAACTGCACGCTTCTTTCAGCACATTGGATTACCCCGTTGTGCTTTCTTAACCAATCCATCCCGAGTATTATGTCAATCCCTTGGGAGTCCAAGACAATAAGGTTGGCAAGGAAGTCTACCCCCCTTATTTTAAGGCTTACTTTCAGACATACTATATTAGTCCTCATCTCTCCACCGAGAGAATTAACTAACATAGCACATTTCAAGTGGGTTATGGGTAGGTGATGTTTGGCAACATATTTGGATGATATGAAGGAATGTGATGCTCCAGAATCAAACAAGATGGTGGTTAGGTTGGAGTTGGCAAGGAACATACCAATTACGATGTCCTCAACCTATTGTGCTTCCTCAGCAGAGACATGGTTCACGTTGCCGCGAGCATAGTTCTGCTGTCCCCGATTTCCTTGATTGTCCCCTCCATTCGGTTGCGGGTTCTGCTTGGGCACATTGCCTTGCTGTCTAGGGCCTCTCCTCGGGCACTGGTTCGCGAAGTGTCCTATCTCCCCGCATGCAAAGCATGCCCTGTTGCCTGCGGCAGCAGGTACGTTGGGGCGGGGGTTTTGAACAGGAGCGCCATTGTTAGGTCGGGGCGCATGAGGCATGGGCACACGAGGTGCCGGTGCAACGAATTGTTGTGGTGGTGGATGACCAGAGCGGTACGCAGGAGTGGTCGATCCATACTGCGGTGCAGGGGGCATGTACCGAGGTCGTACGTTGCCTCCTTGAGGCTGGTATGGCACCTTCCTCTTGCACTCTCGCTCGATCTCTCGGATCTTGTTTTCAACCACTATGGCCTTGTCAACCAGCTTCCGGAAGCTCACGTAGTCATTGTTGAGGAGTTGAGCCTGAATCTCATTGTTCAATCCTCTCATGAACAGGTACTGCTTCCTCTGATCTAAGTTGACATCTTCGGGGGCATACCGGGACAGTTGCGTGAACTTGTTGAGGTACTCATTCACACTTTTCTGTCCTTGGCGGAGACCTTCGAACTCCTGCCTCTTGAGCATCATTACACTAGCAGGGATGTAATGAGATCGGAAACTTTACTTGAACTCAGTCCAACTGATTGTCTCCGGGTTGATATGGGTGTTGCATAGGGCATCCCACCAGTCAGCACCGGCTCCCGTAAGTTGGTGCGACGCGAAGAGAACCTTCTCTCGGTCACTGCACTGTACTATGGCAAGCTTCTTCTCCATGGATTTCAACTAGTCATCGGCCTCCATGGGATCACTAGCTTGAGCAAAGGTGGGTGGTCGAGTCCTCATGAACTCTCCCAGTCTGTTGTGAGCCGGTGGTGGTGGTGGCGGTGGTGCCGGAACAGGGTTGTTGTTGGCCTGCAACTGACCCAAAGTTTGGATCATGGTTTGCATAAGCTGGTTTTGCATGGCCATCAACCTTTCTAGGTTGTTCTCGCCAGTTCCGGGGTTAACAGGAACTTCCTCGTGATCATCCTCTTGGTTGTCATGGACGTTCCTTCGACCGGCGTTTCCTCTCACCATCTGAGAGAGAGGTCAAAATAGAATAGAATGTTAGAAGGTTTACGTAGGTCCCTTCAACTATATGCATCAAGGCGAGTTGGACTACATATATATTAGCCCATATGAGGATGTGAACAAGTCCCGAAGCATCTCACACCTCTTTTCTTCTTAAGTGTGGATATGGACAACGTTCGGGGGACGTCCCACAACTCTCACTAAGCACACAATCACAAACAATCATTGCAAGGGCTCATACAACTCCTATTCAAGGATGGTTCCCTATGTCAAGGTGGGTTTAAAGCCAATCTAAGCGTCCTAGGGTGCTTCCTTTGGTCAGCGTAGCTTAACTACCAATCTGTGTCCAATCTGTGACTCCTATTTAAGGGTGTAACCTACTGTTAACTCGTGGCTCTAATGTCAATCTAAGGTTTCTATCTAGGCGTGTAACCTACTGTCAACCCGTGGCTCTGATACCAATCTGTGACGCCCTCAATTCTGTGGAAAACCACGGAACCGAGAACTAATGCATATGTGTGCCCAGGATGTTCATCACACATACACATATGTTCCACAAACTGATTTACAGATTATATATTACCACGAATAACAGATTTTATTACAATATCTCATGAGTCTTGGACTCATGCTCACAGCGTAAGTCTTATTTCTATGCAACGGAAGTCTTTATTCTAATGCGGAAGCAAATCTAATCAGAAGTGGCTCCATCTCTGCACCCTCCACAGGCAAGGTTGAGAACAGATCACACGCCTTAATGCTCCACTTGGTCTTCATAGTAGGCTTCTCGTGATGTTGATGATGAAATAATAATGCAAGTTTGAGTACAATGATGTACTCAGCAAGTGCGGGAAAAACACGATATGTAGCTCATAACACGGTAGGTATAAAAAAGGCTTATTTGCAGAAAAACATATTTATAAAACCATGATAAAACAACAACTTAACTTTAGATGAATGTAATCCCAACATGTACTAAATTATCAATATACCTCCATCGCTTTCCATGTTCCACCCGAACATTAACCAAAATTCATTCTTACTTACGAATACCTCCATATTCGCTACCATCTCACGAATACCTTCTCGTATTCGCTACCATCTTATCTCATAAACAACTTCGTCTCAAACCGAGACCAATCTCGTCGCCATGACTCAACAGTCAAGCAACCATCTTATCACCCGGACTCAACAGTCCCAAAACCAAACCATAACCATCATCAATAACCATAACCAAGAACCATCCCACTAACCATCCCAATAACCATCCCAACAAATCATGGCAGTTTAGCCAGGCGCTCGTGACCGTAAGCTCGGCTATCATCATAGTTTTTAGACTCTGCAGAGTTTGCACCTCTTTACCCACAAGTTTTAGATTTTGTCACCCGTCGGCGACTACAGAACCTCCATTATACCAGTACACAACCGTCGGTGTATGGTCAAGAGATAACAAAATAGCCTTTACAAAGGGGTTACTAGATGTATGGACTCACTAAGGTTTCACCGGCAGGCTAGAATGTCCAATTCTCCCACCCACGGGCCCCCTCTTGTGCCATGCAGTTCCCATGGTAGTCCTCACTCGACTCCCATTCCCCGCGCCTTCCACAGTCCATAACACTCTAGCAACTTACCTAATTACTCAGCTAAGTCGCACCCATACTTGGCCTTGTGGTGGCACTGTTATCCTGGCATGTGCATGCATGAACCGGTCCTTAGATCTACGGCAAGTAAAACCACCATCTCATGCTATCTCATTCACAAACCCAGACTTGCCTAGATCTCCCTCCGATCCATGTTCATTAACATCATCAGTTTCTCATTATCATTATGAGTGCAGTTTGCTAGACACATCTATCTCGCTTCCCAATCCCATAGACTCAGCGAACCATAAAGCAAAAACCATACCCGACTCATAAACTTCCCAGGCGACAAGGGTGGTCTAACCAATACTAGTAAACTCCTATAAAAGGGTTTCCCATCATATTTGACTCAGCACACACACCTTTTCACAAAACAAAACAGTTTCACCCAAAACATATGATCAATATAGTCAAAGAGCACTTGCCTTGTTCTTGCGGTTCCGGTTGTTCTTGAATCTCAAAACCTTGTTGCTGCAGCTCGTCGTAGACAGCTCCCTGAGCTTGTCCTGCTAGGTAGGATCACACGCATACAATATTTACAGCAATCAATATCATGCACAAACCTAAAACTAGATGCGATGATGCATATGCATGCTATCCTATGATTTTTATTAGATTGGTGTGTTCTTGCATGGCTTGCATGGACAGAGGTGTTCGGATCAAAGGTGGACGTGGCAATGATCTTGTCTTTAGATCAATCTGATCATCAAGTGATCTGTCCACGAGAAGGCTTCTGTTCGAAAGGAATCAAAGAACAGATGCAAAGAAAACACAACGATGTCGTAAGGTGGTATTGGGCCTACCTTACGTTTCTTTCGGTCTTCGAGGTCCTCCTCATATCGTTGGGCTTTCCTCCGGCGTTCTTCCTTGCTGCACTCCGGCGATGGTCTAGTCGGCGGGTTGGGACTTAAGGCTCTAAGTCGTCGGCTCAGGAGTTGGAAAAGAAGGTTGTGGTTTCGGCCAGAGGTTCTAGGTTCTATTTATAATCGGGAAGAGAAGAGTTCTAATCTGATTGTATCCTGAATATGAGTCCTGTTTGAATCTTACAACTTATCTTTAGTTGATTTGGTGCGGTATCATCGTGGAATTTAGGTCGGTTTCTGTTCCGGTATTTCTACGCGTACAGATTTCAAGAATCGCTTCAGAACCCGTCACCTTTGCGGTGACGAGCTCTGGAAGCTCCACGTGTCCATCGGGCCTGGTCTCTTCCTTTCCGCAGAGACAGGCTCCGGTTGTGCCGCGTGTCAAACGAGCAAGACTTCCCTCTTCTTCGGAGGTGAGCTCCGCGTGCTCCACGTATCCTGGCGGTCGGGACCTCCTTTCTTACTCGGAAGTGGCTCCGCGCACGCCACGTGTCAAGTAGCGCTAGACCTTCCTTCCTTCTCAGAGACGAGCTCCGAGGTTAACACATGTCCAGCAGCGACGGACCTCCCAGAGATAAGCTTCGGTGGCGACACGTGTTCGATAGAACCGGACCTCTCCCCTTTACGGAAATGAGCCCTGAGCCTGCCACGTAGCCAACTTTAGCGGCGGACCTCTCCCCACTTCGCAGGGATGAGCTCCGAACACGCCACGTGGCCAGCGGGCCGCAGAAGTTATCTTCGGCGCTCTCTGAGAGCTGGATTCGGCTCTTATTGGCTATCTTTTTTATATTTTTCTCTGTTCCTACTTTTCTTAAAATGTTTTATCTTCATAAAACATAAACATATGCTGACACCCGAGATGAGGGTGTCACATTCACCTAGATCCTTCATGTCGAAGTTGGAGGATAAGAACCTCTTAGTCTCTAAAAGTAGATTGACATCACTACTCGCAAGTAGTATGTCATCCACATAGAGAACAAGAAAAATAAATTTCTCATTCTTAAATTTAGCATAGATGCAATTATCCTCCTCATTTTCCTTAAACCCAAACTTTCTAATTATCTCATCGAACTTGAGATACCACTGCCGTGAGCCTTGTTTGAGCCCATAGATGGACTTCCTTAAGTGGCATCCCATGTGTTCCTTACCCTAATGACAAAACCTTTCGGTTGTGTCATATAGACGTCCTCGTACAGCTCCCCATTGAGAAACGCCATTTTTACGTCCATCTGATGTAAATCTAAATTATAATGCGCTACTAATGTCATAATGATTCTAAAAGAATCGTTTGTAGAGACGGGTGAGAATGTCTCATTATAAACTATGCCTTCTCTTTGAGTGAATCTCTTCGCCACAAGTCTGGCCTTATATTTTTTTGATTTTCTCTTTGGAGTCACGTTTGATCTTGTAGACCCACTTACATCCTACTGTCTTGGCTACTCGAGAAATCTCGACTAAATCCCAGACCTTGTTGGCGTCCATAGACCTCATCTCATCCTCCATGGCTTTACTCCACTCAGATGATTGTGGTCTTCTCATAGAATCTTCAAACAAGGTGGGATCATCCTCCATTTGAATTTTTTCACTCAAATAGATCTCATTATCGTCCGGAATGGCCAATTTTCTTACTCGTTGAGATCTTCTAATTGGTGCATCATCTTCTAGTTGAGGTTGTTGTTGCGCTTCATCATATTTAGTAACTGGCTCAATAGGCTCGGAAGGTTGAGCCTCTCTTACTTCTTCCGTTGTCGATGAAGGACTAACAACAGGTGTTGAATCATCAGTGACTGGCACAGATGGTTCAACAACAGTAGGTATCGAGAAATATAGTTCTTGAATCATGAGAGTGGGTGCGTACACTCGCTTTTTCTCAAGATCTACCTCTCATCTTACCATACTCCCCCTGATTATGGCATCCTCTAGAAATACATCATGCCTTGTCTCTATGAAGTTAGTGTATCTATCTAGACAATAGAATCGATATCCCTTACTCTTATCTGGATAGCAAATAAAATGGCAACTAATAGTTCTAGAGTCCATCTTTCCAATATTTGGGTTAAACATTTTAGCCTCAGTTGGACAACCCCACACGTGCAAATTGCCTAATGAGGGCTGACGTCCTGTCCACATTTCATACGGTATCTTAGATACTGATTTGCTCGGCACACGATTAAGCACATGAATAGCGGTCTTTAATGCTTCCATCCATAAGCTAACCGGAAGTGTCGAATAACTTAACATACTTGTTACCATATCCATGAGCGTGCGGTTTCTCCGTTCCGCTACACCGTTTTGCTGAGGCTCGCCCGGCGTAGAATATTGGGCTACTATGCCGTTTTCCTATAGAAACCTTGCAAAAGGTCCAGAAATTTGGCCATATGGGGTATGTCGACCGTAGTACTCCCCTCCACGATCGGATCCTACTACATTGATCTTAACGTTGTGCTGGTTTTTTACTTCGGCCTTAAATATCTTAAATTTATCCAACGCTTCCGATCGCTCCTTGATTGGATAAATATAGCCATAACGAGTATAGTCATCCGTAAACGTTATTAACGAATCATAACCATCTATGAAGACTATTGGGAATGGACCACAAATATCCGTGTGAACTAATTCTAATATTGCCGTGCTACGTTTGGCGTCTTTCTTAATCTTCTTAACAAATTTGTCTTTAATGCAATCAATGCATTCCTGTGAATCCGAAAAGTCTAAGTGGGGAAGAATCGATTGGGAAACTAAACGTTCAATTCTCCCCCTCGAAATATGGCATAAACAACAATGCCACAATTTCAATGATGTTTCAGAATCGATTCTTTTACGCTTGTTGAATACAAAGTCGTTTTGAGAAGAAACTTGATTATTACTTATAAAATGTCATCATGTAAGGATAATAAATATAACATATCTTGTTGGAATGCAAGACACATAACTTTATTATTAAATGTAATAGAACATTTATCATTCCAAAATGGCACACATAACCTGAATCATCTAAACATGAAACTAAAATCAAATTTCTCTCTAAAGAGGGTACATAAAGGACATTATGAATCCTAAGTACAAAGCCATCTCTAAGTCTAAGTGGGAGATCTCCAACGGCTTCAACTTGAGCTTCACGGCCATCAACGACTTTAATGGCCTTTTCCCTCTTCTTAGGGTTCTCCTCATACTTAATCCTTGTAGAGAATTACAAGCGTGCACGGTGGCACCTGAATCAATCCACCAAGTAGACCGAGAATAATTTAAAAACAGGGATTCATTAACAAAAGTCACAAAATCATTACCATTCTTGCAACACCACTTCAGAAAACCCGCGCAATCCTTCTGGTAGTGTCCTTTCTCCTTATAAAATCTACACTGATCCTTGTCCATTTTCATATCCTTCTGAAGAGGATGCTGAAGTGGAGCCTTACCCTTGCCCTTATCAGTAGAAGAAGTGCCATGTGCCTTAAAAGAAGCACCTTTGGGAGAACCAAAATAGTTCTTCCCTTTACCTTTCCCTTTGGCGTAGTTGACAGAGTTACCACCCCTCTGGGACTTAATGCGTTCTTATTCTTGAACACACATGGCAATCAACTTCTCTAAGTTCCACTGCTCTGGCGGAGAGTTGTAATTGATCATGAAGGCCTCAAACTCCTTAGGTGGTGAAGCAAAAATGAGGTGCACAAGCAACTCATCAGTGATTCCTAAGTTCATTGGCTTGAGTTTCATGGCTAAGTTGGTCATCTTAAGGATGTGCTCACGCACACCACCTCTAGTGTATCTCTCAGTAACGAGCTTCTTGATAAGCATGCTCGTTGTAGCTTTTGAAGAGTCAGTGAACTGACTTTCCACCTTACAGAGGTACTCAAGAGCAGTGTCGCATTCGCGAATCACTCCCCGAAGGGCCTCAGTGATTTCCCCCCTAATCACCATCAAACACTTTCTGTTTGAGGCAATCCACTTAGGGAGATCCTTATCGTACTTATCGTTTAAAGTTAGGTATTGTTCCTTCCTAAGCTCGAAGGACTCATCAGTCTCTCCGGCAGTAGGTGAAGAGACCTCAACCTCAGTGGGGCAAGGTGTCATCAGTGCATAATCAATTTTAGAGATAGCCAAAGCGATCTTCAATTTTTCTTTCCAAGTACCATAATTTGAACCATTGAGTGGTTCAATATTGGAAATAAAACTCAGTGCTGAAGACAAAGCGGAGGAACCTTCATAAAATTGCATATATATAAGTAAATATACTATAAACTTAAACAATAGAGAATGTTGTATTTTTAATTTCGTGTTGGTTACTCCATAAAATACAACATTCAAAATCATAACAAATTTCGTTTTTCGCGTTGGTTACTCAACAAAACACGTCATTCAAAAACATAAACATATAAATTTTATTCTTTCGCGTTGGTTACTCAAATAAAATTTAAACTAATAAAGTTAATTACAACATCGGAAGCTTAAAACATACTTAATTACTCTTAATTATCCATAAAAATATAATTAAATATAGCTGGAAACTATTTTACCATGAAAGTTGCTAATTACAGTAGATAAAAATACTATAAACTAATGTTAAACTGATAAAAAACAGTTTCCAGGCCAAAACTAAATCCTTATCTGATTACTTAAACATTAAACACCGTAGCTAAACACAAACCGAGCTCAGCTCAGTTGGTAGAGCACAAAACCCTCTCCAAGGAGGTCTCGGAGCTGGCAGCTGGCTGCGCGCACTTGTGGGCCGTAGGCGCCCGCTTGGGCCAAGGTGCGCCCGTTTGTGTTTGAGCGCGCCCGTTAGGGTTTCTGGTCCACCCGGTGGTAGGGTTCGGTGGCGCGCCCGTTAGGGTTTCTAGTCCACCCGGTATGAGTGGCGGCGCGCCCGTTAGGGTTTCTGGTCCACTCGTTAGCAGTGGTGACGCGCCCAGTTGGCTATGTTGGGTCGGTTTCTTTCAATTTTTGGCCCAAATTCGAAACTCTAATTAATCTCCACCCTCCATTTTGATCCAAGGGTTGTCCTTTGATTTTGGGGCTATAAAAAGGGGTGGGTACCCAGCCCTGAAACCCTAATTTCATTTTCACTCCCTCCCCTCTCTCTCCTCTAGCCGCCACCATAGTGAGAGAAAGTCAAGAGAGAAAAAAAGGAGGGTGGCTTGGAGGCCGGTTTTACATGGGGAAGGCTCGCCAGCGGGATAGCTCACCGTGGATGAGCGGCCATCGTTGGGGCCTTCCCGGCGAAACCGAATAGCCACCGTGTTTTTTATTCCCATTCTTACTATTTTATTTTGTTCTTTCTTTTTATTTCTTACTTTTCTATTGTTTTGTTCTTACTATTCTTATTCAATATAGTTGTGGATCTAAACTTGCTATGAATGAATTTAAACTGAATGCTCGTCCTGAATGGATCTAGTGGTCTAGTTAGCTCGGACACCATTATGTGTTTCTTACTTCCTCTAGCCACTAGATCTAGCGGGTACATTGATTAAACTCATTCTAAGACTACATGAACGAGAACAAGAACGGATTGGAACATACCTTCGGGTGTTGAGGATGTTGCCATGACGGTGTCGCCAAAATATAGTCGTCGGAGCACGGGTTCCGTGGTGTGGACGGCGATGGCAGCGTCGGGGTCCTTCCCCTCACTCCCCGCAGGGATTAGATCGGTTTTCTTAATGTGTTTGGGGTGTTTTTTAGCACGAACGCACGTCACTTCGTGTGCCCCGGCCACCCCTCTTAATATAGCGCGGGTGTGAGAGGGGGCCCTAACCATGGGTTGGTTAGCGCCCCCGATCAAGGCGCGGAGGTGGGGATAGAATCGGGAGCGGGCCGTTGGGCCGTTCCCGAGAAGATCAACTCCGACAATGGATTCCCTTTATGGAGCCAGTCTTTCTGAAATGGACATATTGTAATGCTGCAACAACGCTACCGTACCATGTAGCATCATCACCATGTATGGATTCCCTTTATGGAGCCAGATTTTTCTGAAATAGACAAGGCAGTAGAAGCCGGCTTACACTCTCTTCAAAATATACATATTATACTTTTCTTGAGTTAACTATCTGCCTTCCTAATGATGTCGTCGTACTTCAATACCAAGGAGGATAATGGAAATCACCAAGACCTTTTAGAGCAAAATCAGACCTTAACTTGTGAAGTAACGCAGCCACGGCACGCTAAGAACTAAGCATAATAATATCGTCATCCATGTACATGAGAAGGAACATAGTGACCTTGCCATCACACAAAGTCTATTATGTAAATAGCACCCGGTGTTGGTTAGCTTACTCATTACTTGTTGTATGTATTATGAACAATATTTTCAATATGGGTTTGTAGGATTACAATATTTAATTTTTTTGTACATCACATAATTGTAGAGAGGGGATTGGTCAAGTGCTATGGATGTCTAGAAGGCAGTGTACAAAAAGCCTGGTGGAACATGGTCTCTTAATTTCTAACGAAAAAAATACTGGTACAATTTTATTTGCTCACTACTCTTTCAATCACCGAGCTTCCATTTTTCTACTTACCTTATATATACTCTATTTTTTATGAAAAATGTAGTACTAATGCAGACACTCAAGTACAAGCACGAATATTATTCACCTCCATGAACTGTGTCATTACGTTCGAATAATCAGAATAAGAACCACTAAATTGATAATAAACATCTGGTGATTACTTGCCGGACAGTTTGCATTCTGGTTCTGTTGCTTTGACATGGAAGACCTAGTGTATTGTAATTTATCTCAATCGCAATCAGATGAATGAACAAGAATATGATACAGCTTAGGCCCAGTCTTTTCTACCTTTTGCTTGGTAAAAAATACTAGTATTAGTGATAAAAGGCAAATTTGTAAACTCATATATGAGCCATCAAATGTTCATACAAATGGCATCATACTGGTAGTTTCTTCCTTATTTTTTTAATGAAGTGGCAGGTGTTCGGTTCTGCCTATGCATTATATATAGGAGGAGAAAATGAAGTACAAATAAGTAAAACAAGTGAGCCAGCTCTGCAGGAAACACGCTGTTCCTGTCAGGTGAAGAGATGAAGGAAAACGATGAAAGACAAATCAAAAGAAAAGACAGTGTGCCCTCCTAGAGGAGCGGGCGTGCTTCGTTCAGGGCCTGGCTGGGTCATCGCAGATTGTGCCTCCCCGATGCTCCTACCATTGCAACACTTGCTACACGTCTTGCAAAGGAAGTGCAGCTGCGATCAACGGCTCTCGGCGCGCGCATGTCTCTGGTGCTCTAGCTCGTGGGGGTGCGAGCAAGGGCCCACACGGTCTACCAAGGTGCTATGAGAGAAAGAAAGGAAGAGGATAGAGGCTCACCGGCGGCGAACTGCAAAGACGGGTCGGTGATCAGGAAGAAGGACAATTTCGAGAAAAATTGGCACTCGGGATGGATTGATTTGGGGGAGTTCGGTGGTCCTGGTGCGAGGGCGAGGCGGATGAGTGGTGGTCGTCTTATATCTCCCCATGGCGGTGCGTCGGAAGCGGTGGCGGCCGGCAGCTCTTGGGCGCGTCGCGCGTGCTTGGACGTGACTGAGGCAGTGCGCGGGAGAAAAGGAGACATGCACGCACTATGGCTTGCACGTGGCGTGAGGCACTCTTGCATCGACGGAGTGGCAACAAGGGACGGCGGTATTACATATGGTGTGTGGCGGCCAGCGGAAGGAGGAAGGAAGAAGAGAGAAGAGGCGGTGCTTGGCCTGGGCTGGGTCCGGTTCGGGTTAAGTGGAGCAAAAATTTGTCCGAAATAAAAAAGTTACGGGTGAAATTTGAAACCCGCACTCGCAGGTAAAAATTTGCACCGACACCTGTCGGGTTTCATGCGGGTTTTGGGTGCACGTCGTGTTTAACTTTTTTATAAACATACTAGAACATAATAAAATAAGTCTAAAAAATCATCTATTTTGAATTACAATACAATAAAAAATATTAAGTTACTTATAAAGATTATAAATATAGGTTTTGATAAGTAAGATGAAACAATTAAATAATATAACACAATCAAATTTGACTTTAAATTTATAAACATAAATTATTTCGGGTGCCCGTCTGATACCCGCGGGTGTAAAATAAAACCCGCACCCGCGATAAGTCGGGTCGAGTGCGGGTTAGACCCGCGGGTGAAAAATCCCACCCGCACCCGCACCCGTCGGGTGCAAAACTCGTCGGGTACCCGCACCCGCGGGTGGGATTGCCATCCCTAGACAGGGAGAATGAAGTGAGAGGTAAAAGGCCGGCATGGGAAACAAGAGCAGAAAAGAAAGAAGAGGGGAGTTGGGTTGGGTTGTGCGGGAAAGAGAGGAGGAGGGAGAGGTCGGGCCGGGCGGGAAAAGAAAAGTGAAGAGATCGAACGGACGGGGCCAGAGAGGGAAGGGAAAAAGAAAAGGAAGGCTTTTCTTACATTTTTCATAAACCTGGATTCAGTTAATTGGAATTTCTGAGTGTATACAGTCGATTGGAACAAGTTTGGAAGCACCCAGTTTAATGTTTACATATTTTTGTTTCTTATTTGAAAATAAATTTATATTTGAGCTACTTTATATATGTTTACCTTAGAAGATAGAATTTTTTGTGCTAGATTCTCAAAAGTTGAAACTCTGAGTGGCATGATATGGTGCTCTTCCAATGGAACACTCGCTGTGTAGTGCAACGTGGGTCAATGGATTTCAACTGACACTCTTGAAGTTTCTAGGGAAGAAGACATCGACTCCACAACTACCTTTGCATGTTATACTTCACATAATGTTTATTTAGCCTTTATTGGTACGCATCACTTCCTTCAGTTCTAAGATGCATACGGAATTGTGAATTTATATTCATAGATTTTTATAGCTAAATAAGCGACTCTAATGGATTTATGAATTTTCATAATCTAGAGTTCCATAAAACAAATCTATAATGGGATAGATAAGTGAGTTAAACCTGCTAGTTGGCATCTGTACTTGTCTTGTGCAAGACAGAGCTGATCTCTATGAATTGTGTTAGGCCATGTAAAATTCAACGAAATTTCCCTAAAAACCACACACCGTTATAAGAGCATCTTTAAAAGATGACTAAAACCACCTTCTACATCAGAAAGTTGGGGTTTAATCAAAAAACAATATCCAGCAAGGTCTTAAAACCACACCTGTTATTTTAGTTCCCTCCAATGTTCCTCCATTTGCAGCTATAAATAGAAAAAAAAGTAAGATACTCTAATACTTCTTCCAAGAGAAACATGGTTATTATGGTCCTAAATATCAGTGTTGTTCAATCTAAGTATTTTTTATCCACTTTAAAGGACCTGATTGGAGGAGAGGAGAAAAATTATCCCTTATTGCTAATTTGGCAGCAAGGGAGGGGTAACCCAGGGAAGAAAATACCTTCCTGGATGTTTCCTATCCCCTGGCTCCCCAGAGTTTGCCCTCTCCTACGGTGATGATTCATTTGGTAGGTGCGGGCAGATAATACCAGAGAATTTTAAAAAATCAAAAAATTATAAATAAAAAATAGAAAATTTAAAAGGCGCTCAGAAAATTAAAAACGCTAAAAATGTAAAAGATCAAAAAACCTGTAAAGTGAAAGACTTGTAACAGGAGCCATAAATAGTATAGCAATTATCATGAACAATTATTTATACACTACAAAAGCGCATCGTATAACAATTAAATAATTCACCAACATCACAAAAATCATTCTCCAGTAGCTCGCACGAGTTCATCACACTACAACAATGCACTAGCACTGCAAAAGTATCCGTACGTTCTATTGTGATTCACTCCATCCATAAAGTTTAATCACGGTACACAATATATGCACTAGCTCCAAACACTTAAAAATGTGCTCGTGACCGTCTCAATTGTAACAACCAAGTGAAGCCCCCTGTTCAACAACAATGTGGGAGATATTAGTTGCAAGAAACAAATTACTACTATAAGATATGGCCAGTTCAAGCTGTCAAAGCTCATTCCAGCAACACATAGATGCAAGTGCAAAGATAAAATTGGAAGCATTATTACTATGATGACTGATCAAACAGTACAATGCGACAGTGAGAACTAATACAATACTGTGATGACTTGTCAAACAATACTTAATTGTATCCAACTAATTAACCAACACATGCAACTGACTGTATATATCCCTGAGTACTCTGAAACTTCAATGTTTCATCAAGAACAACCATAATAAAGAACTAGTCTTTGAAAGATTTGTTGTTCAACCAAGTAAACTGACATTTATCTCACTAAACCTAGTCATAAAATACATAGCACAATTACATAATAACTAAGGGAACATTACAAGCTGCATTTGCCTTCCACATCTAGAAAAGACATTGACAAAATTGTAGTCCAAACAATTTTCCTAGACTGATTGAAGAATGGGCGGCACAAGGAGGATCTTGGTCATGGATATTTTCCTCACTTGACCAAGTATATTTTCTTAATTAAATTTTGACTAATTGAAACAACATATTTATCTAACTAAATCTGGTGAGGAAATATAAAGCAAAATTACAGAATGACTAAGTGAACATTACATGCTGTATTTGCCACCAAGGAACAATTGAATTCACCTTACCAGGAAAGTGAAGACAACATTAAACACCACTCATAGTCATGGAAATAACATCTGAAATTGCAGAAATTTAGTATTGCAAAAATGATCACCAAAAAATTGAGTGTTGCAGAAATTAAGTGCTTTATAAAATACCTTTTTTGATCTCTCACCTAAGCCACAACAACCGAACACGTGGCCTCTTGGTATTCAAAAATATCTTTCTATTTATGTCACACTTAAACACACCTGATGTTTTTGCCACCCCCCCGGGGGGGAGAGTCGAGCGGGACGAGGACGAGCGATGTGAGGGATGGAGGCGGGCGGCGTGAGGGGGAAGCGGAGATGTGGGCAGTGAGAGGGGGAAGCGGAGAGGCGAGCGGGGCGAAGCTTTCCTGCCTGAGGCCGGACATAAAGCCGGGTGCTCCCCTGGGGATTTGGCTAGGGAAATGTGTTACGTGCACGTGTAGGAATTTTTGACCCGAGGTTTTCTGGACCGTGGATTTGACCGGGATACCTCCAGAATATTGGGCTTCCAAACACGCACTTATAGTTTTTTTTATTTCTTTTAACAACTGATTTTGGAGGCTAATTATGTGAGGCTTTTATGAAGATGCTCTAAGCTATTTGACTCTCCCAAACAAAGAAAATATTCGGCACCTACAAATGGAGTCTCTTTCAAAATGTCAGGCGAGATATTATTTCTCCCATAAAATTTTTCTTGGTCGAGTATTTAGAAATATGATTATTGCAATAAAAAATTGCTTCCGCTATCACAAATCAACTAGGGGTGAAATATGGATGGAAATATCTCGGACCATCCGATACCATTTTTAAGAATTATCGAACTATTTTCCGTTTTTAACGAAATTGTCCGAAAATTGGCCGAAAACCAAAAATGAAAATTTGGAAATCGGAACGTTGGTCAGACTTCCGACCGAATACTCAGAATTCTGTATTTATTTGGAAATTTCCGAACAAATTCTATTTTTATTTTCTGAAACAGCAATGGGCCTTGGCCCAATGCTTAACGGTCCAAGACGCCGAGAGCCCAAACCAAAGAAGCCCTATGTCAAGCCTTACAGGTCCAAGGGTGAGGAGAAGTCACCAGCCAAACAGTGGAGCACCGAACCCTAAATCTCTAATCATATTGCGCTCGCGCTGCCCTGAGCCATATCGCCAGGTTACCTCGGCCCCGAGGCGACAAGGCCCCTAACGTCCAACACGCTTGCTAGTGTGAAGTTATTATCATTTTTTGCTTGCATATATTTTAAATAATAATTATAATACTTTGACCTTTAGGGTGTTGTTTTCGAATAAAATCAAAATCGTTCTGATATCGACATGTTTTCATTTCGATATATTCGTTTTCGATATTTTCAAAATTTTTAATATCATATCCGTTTCTGATAGTACTCTTTTCGATTCCGTTTCTAAAAATTATATATAAAAATGAAAACATTTAACTGTTTTTTCGACCCACGATTTTCACCCCTAGAATCCACGCCCGCGACGCGCGGCAGCGGCAACCAGGATACGGCCGGGCCCCGTCGCGGTCAGCTTCACCACCTACCTCCCGCAGCGGCGACGACTTACTCCAGCACTTCCGCTGGCCGCTGCCAGCGAAGCCACACGCTCCACGCATGTACATCTAGAACACCTCAGCTACTCCCTGCGCGCACTCCGGATTCCAGCCGCGGATCTCCGCTGTCTGCTCTGCTCCGGGAAGAGGAACAAGAAATGGAGGTGCTCTGCATCGGTACGGCGGACACCAAGCTGGAGGAGCTGATCTTCCTCGCCAACCGCCTCCGCTCCGCCCTCGCCGCCGACCCCAAGGTATAATACGCGTTTATCTCGTCTGATCCCCTCCCGTACACTAGAGGGCTCTAACCCCTCTATCCCATAGCTCGAAGGTTCAGGACTGAGTATAAGTTAAGATTTTAATCTGAACAACAACATTTCTCCCATCAGGAGGAAATGATATAACCATGTCAGACCTGTAATTTGGGTCCGGCAAACTTATTACATCATTTTGCAGAACATTTGGGTGTGGATGCTTGCTCGACATATGGCCTTAAATGACTCTGTTTTCAGCGTTTTCTAATAATCCGGTGGTGCTTCTATGGAGCGCCCATGATACATCATGCCCTGATAGATTTATATATTAGAAATTACAACAATCCTGGAGCGGACCTTCTCTCCATAACACAGCCATTTACAATTTATTGAGGGTCATTAGCGTCACATACGGGAATGTGGAATATATGCACATATAGCTTCTTTATTGCCTCTTCAGGCTTACAGCGGCATTATTCCAGGTCAGCAGTTCCATACTGAAGATATCCATGATCCTATGATACAAATTGTCGACTGGCTCTGTTCCTTCATTATGCTGGGCTAACATATGCCATATGGTGTGATGAAATAGCAGGTTGAAGTGAGCATAGTGGATGTGTCCACTGCTGGAAATGTGGTACCACAGGATTTGAAGGACATCACTTTTGTCTCGAGAGATACAGTTCTTTCATGTCATTTGGGTGCTGAGCGACATAATCTTCCAGATGACAGAGGTGAAGCAATTGCAATCATGTCAAAGGCTCTCCAAAATTTTCTAAAAGGAAGATATGAGAGTGGCACCCTGGTAGGTGCTCTTGGTTTGGGAGGCAGTGGAGGAACTGCTCTACTTGCTCCTGCTATGAGATCCTTACCACTTGGAGTCCCTAAGATTATTGTATCCACCGTTGCTAGTGGCAACACTGCAGCATATATTGGAACGTCTGACTTGGTACTCTTTCCTTCAGTTGTTGACATTTGTGGAATAAACAATGTTAGCCGTGTTATATTGTCTAATGCTGCTTCAGCTGTTGCTGGAATGGTACAAGAGATATTAGTGGCATCCAATGAACCTGATGAAACTCTTGCGAAACCAACTATTGGTATTACAATGTTTGGTCTTACAACACCTTGTGTCAATGCGGTCAAAGATAGACTTAACAAAGAAGGCTATGAGACACTTGTTTTCCATGCCACTGGTGTAGGAGGCAAAGCAATGGAAGAGCTTGTTCGGGGTGGTTTCGTACAGGTAATGCCCTCATAACTTGTTTCAGTTTCTCTGCAATCTATGTAGCAAATATTTTTATCTCTGCGGATGAATGCAGAAGCTCAAATACAGAATCTTATATGCTTATAGAGTTTTTCGTCCTTCAATTTTGCTGCATTTAGGGTGTACTAGACATAACAACAACAGAAGTTGCAGACCATATTGTTGGTGGTGTCATGGCTTGTGATGAGACCAGGTTTGATGCAATTATAGAGAACAAGATCCCTCTTGTTCTTAGTGTTGGCGCCTTGGATATGGTTAACTTTGGAGCTCGAAATACAATTCCTCCTGCTTTTGCAAACAGAAAGATCCATGCACATAATGAGCAGGTTAGTATATACATATATGATATGTCCAATCCCCATCATTCATTTTATTTATATCTTTATATATCTACCAATATTTCAGTGCACATTTATATTTCAGGTAGGCAATGCGTTGCTTCCAGAGAGAGAGAGAGAGAGAGAGAGAGAGAGAGAGAGAGAGAGAGACGTTATTATCTTTAGGTATTTGTTATGTACAATGCTATTAGAGTACCAGAATAATGTTATAAGGGTGCAGATTAGAGTAGAGCATTCTTGTTCCAAATATATGTAGCTTGTCTGTTATGGCTCTCCTAGCTCGCTGCATTGTCTAAAACAATCACTCTATTAGACAAGTTTCTGGAATCTGAATGTTCCATATGCTTATTTTACATGCAACCTGTATGCACATGGTGGCGTGGATCTTTATGTGCTTTATGCACGCCTTTTTTATGAGGACTTCCACACAATTCCCTTTTTCATGCCATAAGTAACACACATTTCTTGAAGGTCTCATTGATGCGGACTACTATGGAAGAGAATAAAAAAATTGCAAGATTTATTGCCGACAAGTTGAACAAATTTTCTTCCAAAGTTATCGTTTGTCTGCCCCAGAAGGGTATATCAGCATTAGATGCCCTGGGAATGCCATTTTACGATCCGGAAGCCACATCGACACTATTGGGTGAATTGGACACCCTTATAGAGCGGACCGACATCAGAGAGGTTACTTCATATTTCATTAGTTTCAATGCGTGTGCATTCTTAGAGTATAATCAGGTGAACTAAGCTGTGGTTTATGACAGGTGAAACTGCTTCCCTATCACATAAATGATCCTGAATTTGCCAATGCCTTGATAGATGCATTCTTGAGCATGGATTTAATGACCTCGGGTAGAGTAACTCAGAAAAATAGGATGGTCCAACTTATGCAAGATGAGAATTCAGAAGCATGTTCACTGCAGAGAACTTCAGATAGACCTATTACATTGAGAGCTCCTGCAGATTTTCCAGATGCGAGAACAGGTTAGCTCTTATTTGATTTGCATGTCGGTCAATAAGGTTCGCAGTCAAGGCAAAGGATTGTTGGTTTGTAGAAGTTAGTATCAATTGGATATTGTCTTGTGAATGGACGAATATGCAAAACATCAGTAGGTGTTTGCTCTGTTTAAAAAAGCGGTCGCCTAGGCCACTTAAGCGCCGCCTAGGCGTTGAGCGGCACCGGACCGCTTCGCTTTTCCCTAGGTGGCGGCATTAAGCGGTCAGACCGCTTTTTTCCACTTTTTTCCGCTTAATTCCGCTTTCCACTGCTTTGTGTGTCCATATAAAAAGAACAACCAACTCTATTTTTTTTCATCTCTATCGGTGGCGGTTGCTGTTAGCAAGGTGGTAGTGCCCTGTCTTAGTGTCAGGCTGCCTACACAAGATACACTCTATCTCATCTCATTTTATTGATTGATTGAATATTTTTTAAATTGAAAAATATACATATATATAATATATTATATGGATTTAACTCTGCTTTTTGCGAAACGCCTAGGCGCCGCCTAGGCAGCCTAGGCGCTAGGTGGAGCTCCTCCACTCGCTTTTTTCTACCGTTTTTTTAAACACTGGGCGTTTGGCAAGAATTACCAGGAAAAGACAAATGGTTATGTATCTTTGGATCATAATTCTCCATATTTGCAGTTTCTTGTGATACCAAATACCAACCATGGCACAATAAATAAATTACTGCATTAAAGAGACAGACACAGATATAATAATTTTGATTTTGATTTCTTTGTCGTGAAATTTATCCCATGTTCAATTGTGCATTGGAGTCATTTTATGGTCTTACCATTTAATGGCATTTAATTGCATTTCCTAATGGAATGCTTTTCTATACTGGCAGAAACATTGCAGAAGACAAAATTGATATTACATAAACTAAAGCAACAAATCAGTGAGGGTATTCCAGTTATTGGAGCTGGTGCGGGAACAGGCATATCTGCAAAGTTCGAAGAAGCTGGTGGGGTTGATCTTATTGTGCTCTACAACTCTGGGCGGTTTCGGATGGCTGGAAGGGGCTCACTGGCAGGGCTTTTACCGTTTGCTGATGCAAATGCCATTGTACTTGAGATGGCCGATGAAGTGTTGCCTGTAAGCAGTTCAGACATTAGAAAGAAACGTATCCAATCATATGCTTGCCAACCTATTGAGTACAAATATTGATTACATGCTAATTTAGGTGGTGAAAGGGGTTCCAGTTCTTGCTGGGGTTTGTGCTACCGATCCATTCCGCAGAATGGATTTCTTTCTCAAACAACTAGAAGCCATTGGATTTTGTGGAGTACAGAACTTCCCTACAGTTGGTCTGTTTGATGGAAATTTCAGGAAGAACTTGGAGGAAACTGGAATGGGCTACAGGTTTAGTTTATCACATTCTAAATTTGGGAAATGTGATTTCTGAACATGACTGTTTTTTGGATGCATCGTACTACTTTTGAACAAGAATATACGTACACCCTGGTTGTATTGTATCCATGGTTTTATTTTCATGAGCATGGTATTGTATTAAGGTTGCTCACTCTAAGGGGACAAAGATGTCCTATTCAAAATTTGTGTTAACTTGCTCTTATTCTTTGTCAGCTTGGAAGTGGAGATGATCTCCAGGGCTTACAACATGGGTTTCCTGACGACTCCATATGCTTTCAATCCTGAAGAAGCTACTGCCATGGCCAAGGCTGGAGCTCATATTATAGTGGCACATATGGGTCTGACAACTGCAGGGTCTATTGGGGCAAAGACAGCTGCCACTTTAGATGATAGTGTTGTTCGTGTTCAAGCCATCACTGATGCAGCGCTTGGGATTAATCCTGACGTTATTGTTCTTTGTCACGGAGGTGAAGTTTCTATATTCTTACAGGCCTGAATAAAAAATGGTTTTTAATGCTCCAGCAATTTTTTTCCTTCAACATTCTAATCATCCACCTTACCAACAATCCGTAGGTCCAATATCAGGTCCCCAAGAGGTGGAGTTCATCTTGAAGAATACTAAGAGGGTCCATGGATTCTATGGTGCATCAAGCATGGAGAGATTGCCAGTAGAGCAAGCTATCACAAACACAGTGAGGGAGTACAAACAGATTTCCCTAAAATAAGATCGCTATTATACCGGTGGCAATTTCTGGCATGCAATGTGGCAGCCAACATTAAGAACCATTTTGTTTGTAACTACTTGTAACATGTATATGTTGCTCTTCAAATAAGGACAATATATAAATTAGTTTTTGGTTACTGCCCATTTTTTTAGGAGACACAATATAACGTTATAGAAGAATGATGCCAGTTTCTGGTTGCAAGTTTCTTATGCTTCCGGCAACCTAGCTTCCTCGCCTTCCACTTCGGCTTAATTCCGACGGAATCGGTTCCAATCGGGGCCTATATTAAAGGGTTGACGCTATGTACTTTCCCAGGAATTAATGAACAGTGGAGTCCCTTCTTCCTGATGCCTTGAAAAGGAAATGGTCACCTAGTCTTGTGTGGCTCTATGTCTATAGCATCTGTTGTCAAAAGTCCAGAGAAGGTGGTCTCATCGGATTCACGGCCCCTCACAAATTTGATACAAACGTCATGAGTTGTTTTGTATTGATAGCCAAAATTAAAAGTCCGAGGAGTGTATATTTAGAATAGAAATCGTTGGCAACTAGCCAGATCCTTCGAGTTGCAACCGACAACACAGATTACCTTGTTAGTAATTTCTTGAATTGATGTTGCTTACGTGGTACCCCTTCCGCTTCACTCTAGTCGTTGTTGTTTTGAGTCTGGACATAGGAAACGAAAACAGATGGAAGATATGTGATATATAAACAAGGAGAAGGGAGGAAGGCAGAGAGAGATAGAGACGTATTTAAAAGCGAGAGTGGTAACTAATTTGAGTTGTAGAAGGCTAGAATATTAGAGACGGTGTACACTGAGCTTAACAGAGTTTGTTACGTTGCATTATGCTAGAACCTATCTAAAAACGTTTTGAGTTACAGACTCAACAACTGTATTGCACTTATTGTTATTTATTCTTTCGGTAATCGTTGAGGCACCTATGATGACCTTATGAATTACTCCCTCTGTTCTGAATTAAATGACGTTTAGAACAACTAATTTAGTTTAAATTGAACTAGAATTCTTGTACTAAACGTCATTTATTTCAGAACAGAGGGAGTATAAGATTAGTCGGCTTATTTTTTTCTAAAACGTTTATAGAGATAAGGTGTCTTTTATATAGGTGAGTACTAATATAAGCAACATCTAAATTCACTTACACATGCAAGTCCGAGCTCCTACACATGCTGCAACACCTAAACCATCACTATAGGAAAAGAACAATAGACCGACGATTATATGTATTAAAGGTGTCGGAAAACCATCAATATAGAAAAAGAGCAATAGACCGACGACTATAGGTATTAAAGGTGTCGGGGTATTGCGGCCGACGGCTAAAGTTGAAAAAGCGTTGGGTTGCCGAGATCGACCTACATAAACTGTAAAAGTGTCGGTATTGACGGCCACAATTGTTAAAAGTGTCAGACAAAAGACGGCGGTTAAAGCCATCGATACAAAGACGGTTATATTGTATGTATGTCGGTTATAGAAGGCAACAGATGGCTATATGGCTGACGGCCTTTTACTCGTTTTCTGTAGTGTATTTTCAATTGATTGTTCCCTACATGGAAGATTGCTGATTGACGCGTCTAATTTTCTTTCTCTAGCTCACTGCTATCATTTGGATAAATTGGATAAATATTTTTTCCAAAAGCAACTACATACAAAATATTATCTTGACCTCGGCCTTGCATAAATCTGAATCTCCACAAATTTACAGATCTAAACAGTTCATCTCTATAGAGAACTACAACATGTATCTACGTGTAATAAAAAAATCCACGTCCGCTATCATTTCCTTTCCAACGGCAACAGGTTGCCTGCTTGCTTTTCACCTCGGCAACGCATTTCTCGCTGGCGCCGACCAATTTGGCTACATCCACCCCCGCTATTCCACATCGGACCTTCCATTAAAACCCCCAACTCCCCAACAAAACGGCAAAACCCCACTCCTCCCCCACCCCTCGTCGTCGTCGTCTTCGCCACCGCGATGGCGGGCGCCGGCGGCGATCTACTCCCGGCGCGCCGGGCCCCGGCGTCTTCGCGCCGGAAGGCGCTGAAGTGGGATGTGGAGTACGCCCGCTACTTTGCGACGCCGCGGCGGGGCTCCTCCACGCCGCCCCCCGGCCTCCGCTACATCTCCCGCGGCAAGCTCCGTCACCAGGGGACCTGGCTCACGGCATCCACACCCGCTGCACTCTGCGTCTCCCAGCCCAACCTCCCCTCCGCGGTCCCCGTGCTCACCGTCTCCATCGGCGGCGTCGCCTTCGTCCGTACCGAATCACCTTTTCTTCTCCACACCTCCCTTCTTGTTGCGTGCTATATAGATCGTTTACGTGTGCGCGTTTGGTTTCAGTGGGGATTTCATGAATTCGTTTTATTAGGTTCCCCGTTCCCATGTATCTAGCTTGTCCTCGTCCGCACGCAACCGACCATTGGTGTAATGATGCTCTTGGATGTCCATGTGCTCCTGGCTGTTGCTGACCTGATTTGTTTGGTTTATGATGATTTTGACCTGTGTTGTGTCCGTCCTTGTATAGGCTTATTGGAGATCCGCGCTTGCTTGCGTGATACCAGTTAGCATCTTAATTTCGTCTGTGCAATGTCCCTGGCCTGCTTGTGGTTTGTCGACAAATAATATGACTCCATCATTTTCTTTTGATAAATTTTTAGATCTGTTTAAGTTTTGTCATTCTGGTTCAGATGTTTGGTATAGTGTGCTATGTTCCTGCTGTTATGTTTTACAGCTAAATGATGTGGCCAAATGTATTGTCCTATTTGTTGTATGGTACTAATTTCTGAACTGACTAGTATGTGTTGAGTTTTGAGGAATGCACATATCTTGAGTCATTTGAGGCTTTTCTGGTTCGTGCAGAGGAAAATCCATGTTAAACTTGTTAGTTCACTGACCTCACTTGTTACACGATTGGATTTCATCTGGAAAGGCTTTCTTTTAGAAATTGGAATGTATTAATCAATATTGCAGATCTGAAAAGCTTGAACAACTTTTTTTTATGTCTGGGTTGTGCAATCTGGACTGTTGGGATTATGCTGATCATTAGTGACCCGGGTAGGATATGTGTTTGCTACTCCCTGGTATGAATTGTTATAGGTTAAGTCTTTGTATTGTTCTGTAACTTCGTATTGGTTCCAGATGATATTGTATACTGCTGCTATGTCAGTAACTTCACATATGGTTCCACTATTGTTTTTACAAATGCCCACTTTTCTTACTTGACTATTTGCCCATGGTGTTAGACACTGTAATTAGGGGTGTGTCACAGGGGTATATTAGTCATTAGAGAGGGATTAGGGTTAGGGGTAGTTTAGTCTTTTCTCCCCTCCTAATCCCTCTATATAATCACACCTGTACCCCAGCTTTTCTATTATCTCAATACAGCTATCATTAGCCCTCTTTCATGGTATCATTAGCTAGGAATAATTAGGATTAGGGCTAAACCTAATCCTAATGGCCCAGCCGCCGCCGCAGCAGCCCTGGGCGCACGCCGCCGCCGCCATCCCACCTTGGGCTGCCGCCGCCAGAGCCACCGCCGCCGCCCGCTGCCGCCAGCCGCTGGATCGGGGCCGCGCACGCAGGGGGGGGCGCCTCCTCTGGAGGACAGCGCGCGCAAGAAGGGGCTGCCGCCACCCCACCCTGGGTGCAGGGAGGGGCCGCCGCCACATCAGGATCCAGGGCCGCCGCGCCCTAGATCGGGGCGGCTCCGCCCGGATTCGGGCCGCCCCCACCCGGATGGGGGCCGCGCACGCACGGGGGGGGGGGGGGGGGGGGGGCACCTCCCCTGGAAGGGACGCCGCCGCCCCTGGGGGGTCCGCCACCGCCCCTGGGGGTTCGCCAGCTCCCCTGGAGGGGACGCCGCCTCCTTAGGAGGTGCCGCAGCCCCCAGGCCCCTCGCTGCTGGAGGTGCCGCTGCCCCCTCCTTCTCGAGAACCGGTCCAGCTGCCGGTGGACCCCTCGTCGGTACTGTTAGACACTGTAATTAGGGGTATGGCACAGGGGTATATTAGTCATTAGAGAGGGATTAGGGTTAGGGGTAGTTTAGTCTTTTCTCCCCTCCTAATCCCTCTATATAATCACACCTGTACCTCAGCTTTTCAATCATCTCAATACAATTATCATTAGCCCTCTTTCTTGGTCTCACTGGGGTTTGTTGAAGCTAAGTCGGACACTTCGCTGTTTGTCTATCGACGGGGCAGTGACACAGCTTACCTCTTACTGTACGTCGATGACATTGTACTAACAGCATCCAGTCCGACTCTGCTTCAGCGAACCATTTCTGCCTTACAGCAGGAGTTCGCTATGAAGGACCTGGGCCGTCTCCACCACTTCCTGGGTATTACGGTCGAGGACCGACCAGGCGGCCTATTCCTTCACCAGCGACAGTACTGTCTGGATATCCTTCAGCGGGCAAGCATGGCTGACTGCAAGCCGTGCTCCACTCCAGTGGATACTCAGGCGAAGCTCTCCGCCACCGACGGGACACCCGTCTCTGACCCCACTTCTTACAGGAGTCTTGCAGGTGCTCTCCAGTACCTAACCTTCACCAGGCCGGATATCTCATATGCGGTTCAGCAGGTGTGCCTCCACATGCATGACCCGAGGGAACCGCATCTCACCGCTGTCAAGCGGATTCTTCGGTACCTACGAGGCACCCTCGACTACGGCCTCCTTCTTCGACGTGACACGGCCTCCGAGCTGGTCGTGTACACAGACGCTGACTGGGCAGGCTGCCCGGACACACGACGATCTACTTCTGGATACGCCGTCTTCCTGGGCGGCAACCTTGTCTCCTGGTCCTCGAAGCGACAGCCCGTAGTGTCGCGCTCGAGTGCAGAGGCGGAGTATCGCGCCGTGGCTAACGGCGTAACTGAGGCCTCCTGGCTTCAGCAGCTACTTCAGGAGCTCCACACTCCCGTCATCAAAAGCACCCTCATCTACTGCGACAACGTCAGCGCCATGTACCTCTCCACCAACCCGGTCCAGCATCAGCGCACGAAGCATGTGGAGATTGACCTTCATTTTGTTCGTGAGCGGGTAGCACGGGGCGAGGTTCGGGTACACCATGTCCCGACGACGACGCAGTTCGCCGACATCTTCACGAATGGCCTCCCGTCATCGTTGTTCTCCGAGTTTCGGTCCAGTCTCAACATCTGCAGCGGCTAGATGTTGTGACTGCGGGGGGGTGTTAGACACTGTAATTAGGGGTATGGCACAGGGGTATATTAGTCATTAGAGAGGGATTAGGGTTAGGGGTAGTTTAGTCTTTTCTCCCCTCCTAATCCCTCTATATAATCACACCTGTACCTCAGCTTTTCAATCATCTCAATACAATTATCATTAGCCCTCTTTCAGGTACCACCAGCAACCCCGCCACTGCTGTCACCTTCATGGCAGGTACTTCCGTGCTACGGGACTTGACCGGCCTCGACATCGACGGGAGCACCACGGCGATCCCGCCGATTCCGTTCCCAGCCGCCGGTGCTACTGCTGAGAATACAACTTCTTCCTACGGCACCGACACTGCGGAGACCTCTGACATCGCCGTGCAGCACTGGCCGCCTCTCACGAACGCGAGCAGGCACTCGCCCTTGCCCTAGAGCAGGAGCGTGCCTCTGTGGCGCCACTATCCCACCAACTCAAGGAGAGTGCTCGCCGATCGACGAGTGCTGTCCACGAGCCTTCCTCGGACGCTGGTACATACTCGACTTCACTTGTGGCCGCTCTTCATGCACAGGCCGCAGGGATTCAAAACATCCGAACGCTCGTGCCGGTTGTTCTCAGCTCCGAGTCCACCTCATATGCCCGGTGGCGTGATATGGTGCTCCTCACGCTGAGGCGCTACTGCCTCGATGACCACGTCCTCCAGGACGAATCTTCAGTACAAGTGTCCTGGATCAGCATGGACAACCTGGTACTATCCTGTCCTTGGCCCCCTGACAGAACAGCTACAGGACATCGTCAGGCAGCGTGGTGGCGGTACTGCTCGACAGGCCTGGCTAGTCCTCGACCAACGGTTTCTAGGGAACCGCGCGACTCGAGCCCTCCACATCAGCACTCGGTTCCAGAACACCGTCCAGGGTGATCGTTCTATCTCCACCTACTGTCGGGAGATGAAGGGCATGGCGGATGCCCTACGTGACCTTGGTGAGCCGGTCACCGACAGCGCTCTTGTTCTTCGGGTCCTTCAGGGCCTGAACGGGCGCTATTGTCACCTACGGACGTGGCTACTTCGACTGGAGCCACTACCTACCTTCGAGAAGGTATGGTCTGATCTTGAACTTGAAGAGATCACTGCAGGAGGCTCTACTGGCTCTGAATCTGCCACAACCTTCTATGGCTCCGGGAAGTCCCCTCGTCCACCCTTACCAGCTGCTGGTGGACCACCGTCACGTCCACCTTCTACTCCTACCAGTACAGGAGGTGGAAACCGTCGTCGCCGAGGAAAGAACGGCGGCCGTGGTGGCAGCAGTGCAGGCAGCACCCCCACGGCTTCGACTACTGGTGGTAGTGGTGGTACCGGCCAGGGAGGTGCACCCTGGCCCACACCCTACAACCCGTGGACTGGCCAGATCTACATGTGGCCTGGGCCGTCCCAGGGTTCTCAGCCTCCACGACCACCACGTCCTCAGCCGGCGTTCACGACTACCCCCGGCTACAGTGGACCAGCCCACAGTGCTGGTGGGCCAACAGCTCAGGCCTATAGTGGGCCTGGATACTCCTCTAGCGGACAGTCAGCCCCGACCTACGGAGGCACTGACTACCCTGTTGGGAACTCGGAGCCATCGGCACCTCTCCAAGAGCCACCGTCGACGTGGGATCGACAATCGCTTTCTTCCTCCTTCAGCACCATGCACCTCACTCCACCAGGTGCCGACTGGGTAGTTCATTCCGGAGCATCATATCATACCACTCCTAATTCCGGTATACTCTCTTCCACCCATCCTCCCAATCCCTCTTTTCCTTCATCTATCGTTGTTGGGAATGGGTTCGTTCTTTCGGTCACCTCAGTAGGTGATTCCGGTCTTCCGGGTACTTTCCAGCTTAAAAACATTCTTGTCGCTCCGGATATCATTCAAAACTTACTTTTTGTTCGCCGTTTTACCACTGACAACAATGTTTCCATTGAATTTGATCATTTTGGTTTGTCTGTGAAGGATCTTTCCACCCGACGACCTCTTTTCCGATGTGATAGCTCGAGGCCCCTATACACACTTTGGCTTCCTACTTCCGCTGCATCACCGCCATTTGCTTTGACTACGACAGCTTCATCCACCATCTGGCATCGCCGGCTTGGCCACTCTGGTGCAGATGCTACGTCAAAGCTGTTCAGTAGCTCAGTTATCTCGTGTTCTAGGGGTACACATGACTCCCTATGTCATGCCTGTCAGCTTGGTCGCCATGTTCGCCTCCCTTTTCCCACATCTGTGACTCATGTTGAGCACCCATTCGATCTTATACATTGTGAATTGTGGACATCTCCCATTTCCAGTATATCGGGCTTTAATTATTAGTTGGTGATAATTGATGATTTTTTCTCACTTCTCCTGGACTTTTCCATTACGATTGAAGTCTGAGACTTTCGTCACTCTTTCTCACTTCTTCGTTTGGATTTCTACTCAATTTGGGCGCACCATTCGAGCTGTCCAGTGCGATAACGGACGCGAGTTTTATAACTCTGTGTTTCGTAATTTTCTCTCCGCACATGGGGTACAGCTACGCATGTCTTGTCCGTATACCTCTCCTCAAAACGGCAAGGCAGAGCGCATGATTCGCACCATCAATGATGTCATACGCTCCCTGATGTTCCAGGCATCTATTCCAGCCCGATACTGGGTGGAGGCTCTTCATACTGCCACACTTCTGATCAATCGTCTTCCCACCAAGGCGATTTGTGCCTCTACCCCCTACTTTGCTCTATATGGCACTGATCCTCTTTATGATCACCTTCGAGTTTTCGGATGCGCTTGCTACCCTAATCTTTCCGCCACCGCCCCACATAAGCTTGCGCCCCGCTCGACACGGTGTGTTTTTCTCGGGTATTCCCTTGATCATAAGGGTTACCGGTGCTTAGATCTCACTACCCACCGTCTTTTGATCTCTCGGCACGTCGTCTTCGACGAGTCATCTTTTCCTTTTTCCACCACCTCTTCTGATTCCACCACAGAGCTGGACTCCCTTTTTCCTACTGACCCCGATGCTGCCTCCCAGTTGCCTTGGCCTATTTCTTCTGCAGGATCGACACGAGCTACGTCCCAGATGCCCTCGACACCGATTGCTGCACCTCGTGCGGCATCGACGTCTCAGGCGTCACCCGCTGCACCCCGTGTGGCATCGACGCCTCCGATGTCACCTGCTGCGCCACGCGCGGCCTCGGCTTCCCCGATGCCACCTACTATACCTCAGGTGCCCCCGACGTCACCAGTTGTACCACGTACGGCACCAGCGGCGTCACCAACTGCCTCCCCGACGTCACCTGCAGCGAGCACGACGCCACCAGACGCGTCACGCGCGGCACCGACGACGACTTCTCGTTTTGCTGACCCCGCACTTGTCTACCAGCGACGAGCGCGGGGAGAGGCTCCTGCTCCAGCGACGCCACGCGCGGCCTCGAGACCCACTCTCGTCTACCCACGACGAGAGAAGATGGTTGTACCCGAGCGGCCGGTGTACAACCCCCCTCTACTTCACATGGATCCTGGTCACGTCCACCCGATGGTGACTCGACGTGCGTCTGGGAGTCTTCGCCCAGTGGAGCGGTTCGATAGTGCCGCTTTCTCGTCGACGACATCTCCACCGACCGAGCCTTCTTCGATCTCGCCCATACCTACTTCCGTGCGTAGCGCTCTCGCCGACCCTAACTGGCGCCGTGCTATGGAGGAAGAGTATGAGGCCCTGCTTGCCAACCGGACCTGGGACCTGGTTCCCCGTCCTGGTCGTGGCAATGTTGTCATAGGCAAGTGGGTATTCACACATAAGAAGAAGGCGGATGGCACCTTGGAGAGATACAAGGCTCGTTGGGTACTCCGGGGTTTCACTCAGCGCCCTGGAGTTGACTACGACGAGACTTTCAGCCCGGTGGTGAAGTCGGCGACAGTTCGTACCGTACTGTCGCTAGCTCTCTCACGTTCTTGGCCTGTCCACCAGCTGGACGTCAAGAACGCCTTCCTCCACGGTACACTGACCGAGACGGTGTACTGCAGTCAGCCGGCAGGATTTATAGATTCAGCTCACCCAGACATGGTCTGTGAGCTGAACAAATCCCTGTATGGACTGAAGCAGGCACCGCGAGGCTGGTACAGCCGGTTCGCCTCTTTCTTTGTTTCACAGGGGTTTGTTGAAGCTAAGTCGGACACTTCGCTGTTTGTCTATCAACGGAGCAGTGACACAGCTTACCTCCTACTGTACGTCGATGACATTGTACTAACAGCATCTAGTTCGGCTCCGCTTCAGCGAACCATTTCTGCCTTGCAGCAGGAGTTCGCTATGAAGGACCTGGGCCGTCTCCACCACTTCCTGGGTATTACGGTCGAAGACCGACCAGGCGGCCTATTCCTTCACCAGTGACAGTACTGTCTGGATATCCTCCAGCGAACGAGCATGGCTGATTGCAAGCCGTGCTCCACTCCAGTGGATACTCAGGCGAAGCTCTCCGCTACCGACGGGACACCCATCTCTGATCCCACTTCTTACAGGAGCCTTGCAGGTGCTCTCCAGGACCTCACCTTCACCAGGCCGGATATCTCATATGCAGTTCAGCAGGTGTGCCTCCACATGCATGACCTGAGGGAACCGCACCTCACCGTTGTCAAGCGGATTCTTTGGTACCTACGAGGCACCCTCGACTACGGCCTCCTTCTTCAGCGTGACACGGCCTCCGAGTTGGTCGTGTACACAAACGCTGACTGGGTTGGCTGCCCGGACACACGACGCTCTACTTCTGGGTACGCCATCTTCCTGGGCGGCAACCTCGTCTCCTGGTCCTCGAAGCGACAGCCCGTAGTGTCGCGCTCGAGTGTTGAGGCGGAGTATCGCGCCGTGGCTAACGGCGTGGCTGAGGCCTCCTGGCTTCAGCAGCTACTTCAGGAGCTCCACACTCCCGTCATCAAGAGCACCCTCATCTACTGCGACAACGTCAGCGCCATGTACCTCTCCACCAACCCGGTCCAGCATCAGCGCACGAAGCATGTGGAGATCGACCTTCATTTTGTTCGTGAGCGGGTTGCACGGGGCGAGGTTCGGGTACACCATGTCTCGACGACGACGCAGTTCGCCGACATCTTCACGAAGGGCCTCCCGTCGTCGCTGTTCTCCGAGTTTCGGTCCAGTCTCAACATCTACAGCGGCTAGATGTTGTGACTGCGGGGGGTGTTAGACACTGTAATTAGAGGTGTGTCACAGGGGTATATTAGTCATTAGAGAGGGATTAGGGTTAGGGGTAGTTTAGTCTTTTCTCCCCTCCTAATCCCTCTATATAATCACACCTGTACCCTAGCTTTTCTATTATCTCAATACAGCTATCATTAGCCCTCTTTCACATGGCACAGGAGGAACACTTTGTATCGATTCTCAACTTCACATGGCCTCAGGTTACTTGTGTGACACAGTGCCCAATCAGAGGTAGCAGGATGGTGTTCATGAGCTTTTGTGACAAGTTCGAACAGGCAAGTTGTCTTGTGTTATAAAATGTGATTCTACGAACTGATGTGTTTAAATGAAATGTTATTCCATCATTGCGATATTATTTTGCATGTTCTAATTTCTGTAAATCGTCAATCTTGAACATAATCATATTAGCTGATTTTTCGGTTCCTATGAGATGTTTACACATATATAGTTAGATTCCTTATCAGTTTCCTAATGACAATAATGAAATTTCTTATGCCATCTCTCTGCAGATCCAGAAGTTTGCTGTACGTTTCTCACAGCTCAGTGATGCAGAGTCGTTCTTGAATTGTGTGAAGGTGCAGTCTTCGACAGCCACATATCTTCACATGCCCTTTTTATAATCCCATGTTTCTTTTACGGGCATTTCATTTGTCTTGGATGAGTTCCTTCCAGTGCATCCTATTTTGTCTAGCAATTGAAGTTCATGTTAGCATAGCATATGTTGTGACTGTATCTTAAATATCAGTTTATATTAATGACGGAATGAATTCATCATATGAAGGGCAGGCCTGGCGCAGTGGTAGAGTCTCTCCACTTGTGTCCTGGAGGTCCTGGGTTCGAATCAGCCTCCTTGCAAAATAAGCAAGGGGAAGGCTGCCTAGAAATTCCCTTCCCCAGACCCCATAACTTGTGGGAGCTTTCAGCACTGGGTATGCCCAATGAATTCATCATATGGAAATAGTTTGGAAATAAAGAAGAGTTTCATGTTCAGGACTACCAAGAGTTGTAGATCGACACCCCTCATTTTATTTGCAGCTTTAGATCAATAACTGTAGAAATGATTGTGCTCAAGTATGCAACATCAGTACATTTTCTGAAGTTTATTACCTTCAATTAGAAGATTTATCAGTTTTTTTCGTGTTAGTACAACCCTGCTTAGTTCTTGCAAATAACTGTGGAATAGTGCTGGGCTAAAGCATTTATTATGTTATGCCTTTTTACATTGTCCATTGGTCTGCCAAATGTACTGAAACTGCTGCTAGATACCATCCTAAGTACTCATACCAGTTGCAAATTTCCTTGTACATGCTGAAGAGAAAAATTTACTAGATTAGGTTTATCTTCTTTTTTATTGCATAAGGTCTGACGCAGGAAATGTATTTTCTGTTATGGATTTTAAAGGAATGCTCAATTGAAACCATGGATATCATACCATCTGGAAGCAACTACGTGTGTGAAGATTCTTCAACATCTGAATATATTGTGTCCAATGGACTTCAACTCAGGTAGAAATAGAGCGGTTTCAGGTTTATAATTTGGCAGTGTGTATTTGCTGGTATAACATAATATTTTATGACAAGGCCTGATGATGCTTCAAGCTACGAGGAGCCAGCTTCAGATCACGTTATAGAGGCACCAGCATTGAGCTACCACAAGGAATCAGACCAGCCTATTCCTGAACCTCTCCTTGCAGGCAACATTGATAACATCTACTCTGGTTTTCCTAGTAGCTTCAGTCAAATGCTTACAATTTGTTCAACTGAAAATGAAAAAGGTAAACTAAATTATCATGATGAATTTAAACTGAAAATATGTAGATTATTTTGATTTTGTTGTTAAGTACATTTGATAACACAAACATAATTCAGATGCAGAGGGATCCAATCCTGTTACTGTAACAAACCATACTCCTCAAGAGGTAATGTTATGGTTATTTGAAATTCTGCCTCAGTTTACACTTGAGAATATTCTTGATGTTTGCATATCTTTCAGGTCTATGCACTGGGTACTTCTCGTGATGGTAGGAACAACCTGAACTTCATGTATGATTCATGTCAATGCTTTCTCTATCTTGATCTCTAAGAAACTTTTACTGCAGTTGCAGCTGTGGCTAGTGAAACTACTGTTGATAAAGGAAAGGATGCTACTGAAGGAATCGATACTAGTAAAGTCACAAGTGATTTAATGGCACGGATAAAGGTACCATTCTCATGACACTCTTGGTTTGTTTTTCATAATCCCGACATATTTGTATGTACTAAAATCTTATATTTTGCCTCTGCAGACATACATGGCTGAGGACTCCTTTCATGGTATGTTTTCTCCTCTTGGAGTGTTATGCCCCCTTCATTATGCATGTTACAATGGTTTCTCATCATTTGCATTGCTGATACATGACAGCCTGTAATCCCGCATTGTTAATTGTTACCCGTGCATTAAGTCCCCATTTAATGCGCTTGTATTGATTCGGTGTTTTTCTTTCCCTAGATATGTTGTTCAAGCTTGAGAAAGTCATTGATGAATTGGGTGGTGGCATGTCGCTGTAGCTAGCAAAACCTCTTTTGTTCCAGAGGACGGCCTTTATTTATCTAGTGTATACTATGTAGTTGTAGTTCACCGAAAATATGGTTGTGTTGTCTTGTAAAGCTGATGGGATGTTCTTGTAAGCAATACATTGTGCTTTCTTTTGTGATCTATCACGTAATACCTAGATGAACTACCACGTGGGAGGATCTGGACACCCCAAAATATGTTTTCTGAATCGAGGCTCCCATTTATGTCAATGTCTTTGCTTTGATCCTATAGTGTTTATTCATCCTGTATGCTTGTCCTGTTCCGGATGGTGTGTGGATGTTTGTGTAATAGCTTCTCCTGCACTTCACGTGCAAAGGGTGATATATGTTCATGCTTATTCATGGATGATAGTTTGGTGTTGCAGTTATCAGAAATGTCAGGAGTGGTGAACACTGTTGTTTGGATGGCGCCAGGCGTTATTTATGTTGGCTTCTGAGAGCACCATGCTACCATTGTCCCACGCTCCCGCTATTATTGCTAAGAACGATCACATATAGTTTCCCTTGTCTGGAGTTAGCCGCAGCACTCCACATCCCATCTCCTTTGTTTCCTGCACTGTCCTACTTTCTCCCCGGAGCCTCCAGTTGCAGTTGCAGGATCTCTCCATGTCACCAAGCCCCCACCATTGACGGCACAAGCCCGGGCAGCCATGCAACCATTGATGGCCAACTCGGAGTTGACATCCCGTACGACGTTCTCAGCCACTGGGCACGTCTTGCTGCAGAACCCCATCTGCAGGCCGCCGACGGCACGAACAGGTTGGAATAAGCCCTGGCCTGCCTAAACCTTGTGGGTCTTGCTAAGGAGAAAGCTGGTGTAATGCAGGTAGACCTGATAAAGATCTAAAAAATGAACTAATAATATGAAGCGTGTCAGATTGGATTAGAATCGGATTAAATTATATTTATTTTAAAACTAATGTTTAATAAGGCCCTATATAAATTATGAAACTCCCGTAGGCCGAGCACGATTAGGATGTGCAGAGAAAAGAATAAAAAATTGTTACACGTCGATTAATGGTTTATAATAACTATGAACGGTTAGGTGGAAAAGAAGGTAACTTGACGCACAAAAAAAACTAATACAAGCACGGGAGAGCGAGATAAACTGAGCCAGCCAGAGTGTTGCGAGGTCGATGCCACCCTTCGGCCCTCGTTCAGCTACACTTGTCGATCCTTTAATGCTGGATTAGGTTTCAACTGCCAGCACAGATAGGAGCCAAAGATGCATAGCCCCTGGAACAAGCACATGATCAAATTTGAGAAACTCCACAGATTGAAATCTAATATATTCAATAGATGACACCAAGAAAATTTCATGTTCAATATCGCCACTTTATAAAGTCGAAACAAGGAAAAGAGACTCTGAAAAGGGCATGGGTGTAGGAGAGTGATGTTACCATCTTACAAATTAGAAATATGTTGTCACACTTGGGCGATGTAGAGGTCTTGCTTTGATATAAAATAGCATGACATTATATTCCCTGGCTCCATGATAAACTGCTCTCTGAACTGGCCAACGCGTTTGCTTGGAATGTCAATGGAGAGTTCGTCCAAGCTGGGCATCCCTTCAGCTCTCAACCCTTCACCGCATATAAGAAACTGGTTCCCCACAACGAATGATCCGGACACACGAATTGCAAGTCCAGCTTCACCATTTGCGCGGCAATGTAGCTTCTCCACGACATGAACAATTTTCTCTCGAGGCCGGTCACCCTTTAACTTCTTTCTTACATTTGATAAAGCATCAAATATGTCATTTTGGCCAACATACACATTGCCTGAGAACCTGCCACAACAGGATAGGTAAGGCAGTGTCCAGCATGTACATGCTGAGCAGAAGCATGATTTCCCACAAATGTTGTCTAAAGAGAATAATGTTACTCTAGAGACGCAACACCACCTACAAGATGAAGTTGGATAAGCTGGCAGTAACCAGCATACCAGCCAGTTCGCACCTCACATATAAGCACGTCATGAAACTGTGGCGTAAGATGCACTGAGTTGTTTATTTTCAGCAACTCGCACCATTTCATCCACTTCTCACATTATAGATTCACAAACTAAATTGAAATATTATTTAGCTAGCTACGATTGTTCTTTCTTCACTGAAACTGTGTCAAAAGAAGTCTGACACAAGCCAGTTTGCATACAAGTAGACTGTGAGTCCCACAAGATGGGCTACAATCGAGGCTAGCAGCAAGCCCTGCCAAGAGCTGTCTTTACAGACACAAAATTAATTTCAAGTATAACACAACTGGTATATTGCAGCCACAATCTACAAGCGGGTTAAACCCCTATCCAGGAACCAAATGCTATGCTTATTGCTCAGTGGTAAAGCTATTCCATGTATCAATTAATCATCATGGTTACAATTGTACACTGTGTAAGGTACCTGAAAGTTGATTCCTCCGTGTAGAACGTCTTCATATGATGCCAGATCACATCAGATCCATTAAACAAAAGGTAGTAATGTACAGCGAGCATCTGGGATTAAGACAAAATGAAGCCATCATATTCCATGTTTAGTAGAAATATTGTTGACTAAGCATCTTCACATAACTTTATCACCAACTATATGGCACAAAAGGGGGAAAACACTATCCAGCCATTACTTTTCACAACAAATAACATGTCTCAACAACATAAAATTTCTTAGAAACCATACTTAGAAGTCCTCAAAAAAATTCAAACCATAGTTCGAAGGAAAAAACCTGAGCTAAATGAACCAACCCAACCAAGCCCTGCTTCAATTGGTTCATCCTTGGAATGGCATGGACAGGGTAGGCTTGAACTACAAGGCTGAGGGAAAATAAAAACTAGCCAACAACAAACAACACAAGCCTGAATGGTGTAACTTAGTTCTGCAGCTCTCAGAGTATGCTTATATTGCCCCCCATACGGTTTCATCCTGTATAACTTGGTAAGATTTTGATTTCAGATCCCAAAGCCTACTCTTCCTCCACTGGCACTCACAATTGCATCTCAGTACAAGTTCCAACTCCCTATTCAAGTCTTTGTCCAGTTGTCACTAGTGTTGTCCCTCTCTATAAAGGTAGCCATCACCGGCACCAACAAGAGGCCAAGAGCAGCCAGATGCCACCTCCAAACCTAGCAGCCAAGCTCTCCTGGCCAGGGAAACCTCGATTTCGTGGCAGCCCAGTGGATCTGGGCCACACGGATCTCCAGAATCTTAATCACCGTTTTAGATATCAAGGTAAGTTTCCTCCCTAGTCACATACACCTCCACTTTAACTAGACACTGCCCTCTCTGCATCCTCTCCATGCCCAGATACTGCCTCAATCTGTGTTTCACCAATCAGAGCTGAAAGAAATCCATGTCAAGGTATTCTGTCTCTTCAATCACAGCAGCTCCAAAGTTACCTAGGAGTGGGTGAACACTTGGATGCTGGCACCTATTTTTCGTTGAGGTCATCTGCATCCCAGCACCTGACACCTCACTGATGACCAAAGCATCAAGCATGTTCGCTCCTGCTACACATTCGAATTTTCCTGTCTATGGGCAAGTCTGAAATTGCTGCTCGTCGCATGGTTATCCTCTAGGCTGCTAAGGCCTCTTCTAACCTTCTGCCTCAAACTGCACGCAAGTTGGACTGGAACAACAATTAGGAGTCGGCCTTGCTCATTCGAGAGACTCCCAATGACCTCCATATTTGGAAGAATGATGTGTCTTTGGCATGCCACATCAGCAAAGGGATTAATTTGAGCTCAATCTGTAGGTTGGATCAAATTGTTTCTTTTGAAACTTGGAGTGTGGACTAATGAGCAAAGATGAGGTCACTAGTCATTATTTTTGGTAGATATGTTACCGCACAAAGTGACATCAACCTAAAAAAGGGTCAGGCAGCTTCAGCTCTAGATGTTGGGGACATGATCAACATCAGCTTTGCATTAATCATTATGAAACTCAAGATAATCTCCTGTAGAAAAAGAATAGAGATGGAATAAGTTAGGAGTCAAGGACTCACCTCTGCTATTTGCTTTAGCCTTTCTCTCGGATCAACAACACTTCTGACATATGCTTCTAAATCAACATCATTTTTTTCATACTTCTTGAGGAATGGGTGTGACAAAAGCTATAAGATGTTAAACATCCTAATCAATACAAGAGACAAAATAACAGATTTTCATAATCTACTTGAAGCCAAAAACAGTTAATATTCCATGACTAAAGCAAGGTGATGCCAAATCATAGCTTAAAATCTTCTTATCAACATTAATAATACAGAAAAGGACCATGATACTTATGATAAATTAAGTATATATCTTCAAATACTGATGTACTATGCAACTAAGATAACATGAAAATCATCATATATCAAGTCTCTTAACCTGCTCACATGAGGGCCTTGCATCAGCATCTTTTTGCAAGCAACCATTGATGAAGGAGCAAAATTCTGATGAGAAATCATCTTCTGGTGGTGTTGGTGATGGATCATCCAATATCTGAGATAGAAGGTGAAAAATTTGGAAATACCAAAAAGAGGTGCAAGCAAACACACGAAGATGATAAAGAAAATGACCATAGCATCAACGAAGAACAATGTACATACTATTGAATAATAAAGCAAACTACCAGTGAAACATCTCAAACAGATTTCATATTTCAGGTTGAGAATGTATCCTGGCCATAGGTGCTACTGTTCTACCAATGAGCAGAAGTACTACTAAAAAGTCATTAAAATATATGATAAAAAAGCATAGCATTAGTGGGGCATGAATCTGCCATCCCATAATTTCAGATCAAAACTTGAGCTGCACACTGAGCCAAAAAAAGAAAGAAATCCAACCATAAATAGTGTCAATAGTGTCCAAAATGTACTAACCTGATTACGGTACTATTTGAAGCCTGATTTCTTTTCTGCTATTTGGTATGTAGGTTGATTTTTTAACTTAAAATTGTGTGTGTGTGTGTGGGGGGGGGGGGGGGGCAGATGAATATCGTACCAATGTTGTTTGATTTATTCAGTACTACTTCCCTTAGGTGGCATGGTAGCACTTAAGGGCTAGAAGCCCAATACATTCTCATTTGAAATCAATGGATAGAAGTGACGCTATTATCCAAACATCAACAAAGATTAGACCTCACCTGCAGCATGAGATTTGCTAGTCCTTCGTTTACGTCATATGGAAATTTTCCAGTAGCACACTCCAATACTGTTAATCCAAGACTCCAAATATCGGCAGCATAAGAGTAGTTCTCATTACGAATTCTCTCAGGCGACATATATGTGACCGTGCCTACAAAGGTAGCACACTGAAACATATTTATTTAACAGAAAAATATAGTGCTGATCCAATCTATATGATATACTCCCTCTGTTCAAGATTTAGTGAGGTTCCTACCAAAAATTTTGCCTTTGTGGGCGGAACAATTTTTTGTCGGGGATGTCAGCAAATCCCGAACAGAGGGAGTAATTTTCAAAGAAATATTATACGTATGAGCATAAGCAACATTAGAAGAATATGAAGGATGATTGTCATTAAAGTAGCATACCATAGCCAGCGTATTGTCCAAACCAGCACTAATACCAAAGTCTGTAATCTTCGCCTCACCCTTGAGATTTATCAGCACATTTGCTGGCTTTATATCTCGGTGCACTAAATGCCTTACTTCATGCAAGTACCGCAGACCCTTCAGAATTGCATAAAAAGAAGTATATGACTCACGAAATACAAAAGGTTAAAACCTGATTTTATCAGTGCGATCATAGAAAGGGAAGTGGACATACAAGCAATACTTTATGTAGCATATGTGCAAGAACTGGTTCTGGTATAGACTTTTTGACCTTTATAACATCAGCTAATGAACCACCATCCATATATTCAAGAGCAATGCTTATTTGTCCTGAATCAGGCATGTAAAATGCTCCCTGGAATTCAACTAAACCAGAATAACAACAGGCTTCACATAATGTTCTCATCTCATTCAGAATCTGTTGTCTCTTCTCCTACATACATAGGTATCAAGGAACACAAAAGTTGTGACTATTAGGTTTACCAACTAAAATAAAAGGAATGAACATGAACAAGTAAGACAACAGCAAAATGCATCAGGATTATTATATGCAGTAACAATCATGTCTTGCTACAACGACATACAAGTTGAATTCAAAATTAAAGAAAATATTTGTATTCTGGCATGTCTTCTTAACTGCTTCCATGCTATAAGCAGAACTTAGTATACTATTCTACTTTCACTGTAACTACATAAAAGAAATGTGTTTCATTTATGCAAAGCAATTACAAGTATTGGCTGGACGTGTTAAGCTCAAACTCCACCTCCAGCTTTTCAACTAGCCAGAACATTAAGCTGCAACGAATGGTGGATACATAGTCATTAAGGTGGTAAGGCGACATAAGGCGACATACCTCCTTTTTACCTTTTAAGCGACAAGGCATAAGGCGAGGCGACGCCTTACTACTATATAAATATAGAACAATGTAGGAATTTTTTTTGTAATAAATACTTCTTTCCTACTGAGGAGTCCACTGAATACTATAATCAGAAAAGAGCTTATTCTCCCAAGTCAGATTGTGAGTAGCCTTCAGTTGGTCTGAATATGTTAAAAATATTGCAAAGATATGTGAAGTATTTCGAGCGCATCTTAACATACTTTAATGTTGAAAATCAGCCACCAGTACAGTCCCAAATTCCAAATAGATAAGGATAAATTAGCAAATAGAGGTAGTTCAACATAAATCAAGTCAAACATAACTAATAGATAGTAGCACTAGTGTACTAGAATACTAGATAACACTCCCACGATCCCATCTCTCAAGTTTGTCTCAAACTCTCAATATTTGGGCTGAGATGAACTAAACATGGAGTAAGGTGTCGCCTTAAGGACGCCCCATCGCCTTACGGACGCCTTACTCAGGCATCTAAGGCGACGGGGACGCCTTGGGCTCCCAGGTCGCCTTAGGGCTTAAGCGACGCCTTAATAACTATGGTGGCTACTGAAAAAAGAAATGTTCCTTATCTACTAACTAGAATGCTCCACATGCAGTTCCATAGGGAACTGATGGATATATAGGGTAAGCATTTCTCCAACAACAACAACAAAGCGTTTGTCCCAAGCACATTAGGGTAGGCTAGATATGAAACCCAGTTGAGACGTAGGGAAGTAAAAGAAAGAGAGAGAAGAGAGTAAAGTACAAGTAAACTAAGATCGTGGCACATGAATTACTGATTTCCATGCAGTCCTATCAAGAGCCAAATCTCTAGGTACATAGAGAAAGCGTTTCTCCATCTAACATAAGTTTCTTAGAATAAGAATGCATGAATTTGTAAAAATAGTGTTGGGGAAGATGAATATCTACATTCTACAGTAATATAATCTAACTGTAGGCACAAAAACCCATAAATTCCAGCTCTAGCTTCAAAGAAACTTCTAAGGATCTATAGATTAACTTCAAGGAAATTTGTGAACTATGATAAAGGGCTCAAAAGGTAAATCCTTCGATTTTGCAGAGGGAAACACACGGCAATTAGTCACTATTTGCATTTCATGAATAAGAAATAAAGATATGAACCTTCTCAAATATGTTTATCTTCTTCAAGGCCAAAATTCGATGTACTGGAATAAATATAGCTCTCTCCACAACACTACTTGCACCATTACCAATGGCACCAAAAATGTGCATCTCATGAGAGGCACATCGGTAAGCCTTCTCATCAGAATTTGACTCATCTGGCCCGGCAGTTCGTTTGTGAAAGCCATGCTCATTGATGTTATACTCACCCAATGATCTACTCAGTAAATTAACAGTTCCATCATCAGAAACCTACATAAAGAAAACCGAAAGGGAATTGTTATATATTCGACCAGGCTAATTTCATGAGCTTGAAAACAGAAGTGAATCGTGGATGAAACTAACTGTCAGAGGTTACCCAACCATACACCATACTTGTTCAATATTTTTTCCTATTTAAATTTGTGGTAGCATTAATGGTATAGCAAGAAAAAAGGTGGACAACCAAATTCAGAATAGTTCATACATTACGTGAGTTTGAGGTCTACACGATAACAACAGATTGATATTACTCCCTCTGTTTCAAAATATAAGTCGCTCACATATTTCAAAATTCAATTTTCAGAATTTTTAACTAACAGCTAGTGTATCAGTAAAGTGGTACGACTACATTAGCATTGCAATATATGTTCCTATGATTATTATTTTAATAATATATTAAAAAAGAAATTACAGTCAAAGTGTAACTTAGAAGACCGTGTCAGTCAAGTCTAACCACACCTTATGAACTGGGGCAGAGGGAGTATTTTGTTTATGCAAAGACGCAACTCTAAGTTTAGACACTGTTTTGTTACTATCAACCTGGACACTACAGAACTGGATCAAGATTAAGATCAAGAGGATGTAAAAGAGAATCAACAGACTTATAAAATAAAAGAAACACATAAATAAGAGAAAGGGAAACTCTAAAGGGAACTCAAAAAATATGGTGTTGACTTCCACAGAAATGACCAGTGCTGAACAAGGATTTTATAAGATAAAATAACCTGCTGATGATTTTACATCTTATCAGTTACTACCTAGTCTTTCTTCCATGGTAGAGTTTAGTCTTACTTTGATGGCCTTTTGATAACTGGGGACAACAGTAGTTCTATGCTTTCTTTTCAATTTTTCTTCGCTGCTTCATCTACAATTCACAGCTCAAATGAAGCTGAACTGCTGAAGCAATATAATTATGGCCTTCGCTACATCATCATGTTGATAACTACAGTACAGAGAGTCAGAGAGTTGGGACAACATGGCTGTAGAGGAGGGGATCTTAAAGGCAACAGGAGATCATAGAGTAGGGTGAAAGAAATTTGTGTCAGAGAGACATTCATTATTCTTGCTGGATATGGTACCCTTATTTAGGGCCTGTTTGTTTGGGCTGGAGCTTTTGAGCTTCAGCATGACCCTTAAAAAAACTAATCGTATATATTGGCTTGTCTGGGGTAGCCCCAGCTTCAAAAACTCCAGGAGCTGGGACCAACTAGAGGTAGACCAATGTTGTTTGGCTAAGCAATCTCATTGTTTTTTCTTCATCATCACGTGGCTCCCATGAAGGGGAGCCCTGACATAGCGGTAAAGCTGTTGCCTTGTGACCATGAGGTCATGGGTTCAAGTACTGGAAACAACCTCTTTCAAAAACGCAGGGAAAGGCTGCGTACAAAAGACCCAAATAGGTCGGACTCTTCCCCGTACCCTGCAAAAGCGGGAGCTACATGCACTGGGTTGCCCTTTTTTTTCATCACGTGGCTCCCATGGAATTTAGCAATAGAGCTCTCAATTTTTCGGCCGCACAATTGAACTCTGTCTGCTCGGTTCAAACACAAACTAGAGATGCAGTTACATGATCTATTGTGAGTGCAAAATCAGTCGAGCGCTGATTTCAGTGCCTCACAATTGACAGCAATGTAATCATGATAAATGTATTTTTTTGGCACATTTCTAGTTCTATGCCTCCAAAAAATCCTTGGACAAGTTGGAAAAACCGAGAAAGGATAAATTAAGAAGGCCATCGCTATGATTGTTTCAATACCTAATTCCATTGATGATAGTGGACTCTGTCAGCTAGCAAACAAAAATCATTGAATCTAAAGAAACATGGACCAAGTTCGCTGTGCTTATAGGGAGGCAGAATCCCCAACTTCAAATATATACAACTGAGCGCATAGATCTCGTTTACTAATGAACCAAATGTACTCCTTAGGCCCCCAACCTCAGCAGAGTCTAGTGGTGAGACAGAGTGCAGGCTACAAGTACAAATGAGGTACAAACCAAGGAATATAAACAGTGCGTGCTTACCACATAGGAGTCGCAGGGATCCTCCGGGACAGACACCCTAGTGCTGATGTCGTCCCTGTCCGAGTCATCGAACAGCAAGGGCTGCAGCTTCTTCTTCAGCTCCTCCAGCCCCGCCATCGGGGCGGGAAGCTCACGGTCTGGTCAGATGCCCTGGCGCGGGGTTGCAGTACCGGACTGCAAATCAGCGCATGCGCCTGGCGATGGAACCAATCCAAAATGGACGAGAATCAGCAACCGCCGAGAATGATTTGGGAAACGAGAAATGCGAAGCCTTTCGGGCGTAATTGCCAGAAAACGGGGAGATTGTTGCTGGACTGGATGGGAGATCCCGTGAAGCAGGCAGCCTCGAGGCTCCCCAACCTGAGGCTCCGGCAGAGATCAGGCCCGGCGGATGCGGCCGGAGATGCCGGAGCGGATGGGTTCGAGGGTCGGGTTAGAAAAAGGCAGCGCCGAGCCACCTCGCCTAGCCTTTCGCCTGGTCAGAGGCCACGGCCGGCAGAGAAGCCGAGGAGGATCCGACGGAAGAGGTCGGAGACGTCGGCGGCACGTAGCGGAGCACGGCGCATCATGCTGCAGAGAAGAGCGGCCCGGTTTGGTTTAAGCCTATTTTGGCCGAACTTAGATTTGACGAAGTATGGGGGGCGGGGGGCGGCTGAAATGTGAAACGCGACATTTGGTAAAACAAAAAAAAGTGAGATTTTGAAGTTTGGAAACGAGATCTGTTCCGATATGGTTTTGGAGTGGCTATACAGTTTTGATATGAACCGGAGTAAGGGAACTTGTCGTGGACATAGTAAATATCACGAAATACTTTTAACTTACACATTTTAATTTTTCCATCACCTCTTGTTGTGTCATCACATGTAATCTACTTCATCCAGATCGATAATGTACAAAAGAGAAAGGTCTTGAATACTCACATATGAGATCGCACACCTATTAATGTACTCAACGTGACTTTTTGATGGCTTCTTTGAGTTGTGAATTTATCTACGTAATTGTAAACACATATGGCATCTTCCATACTAGCTATATAATTTTTAAACCATGATTGATTTTCATTACTCTTTGCTAGCATGATAGGTTGTCCAGATTTTGTGCAGAATGTTGTAGAGTAAATTATAGTTTTATGTGATTTTATCTACATATTGTTTTTACAATATGCCTAGTGATAAGTCAGAAAGAACTCGTGTTGATCTAAAGAAAACATTTAGGTATGCTAATGCACTCAAGCAAGCTCTGGGCATAGTGCATGACAAAAAAAAACTCTAAAGGATGTCTTAGGCCCTGTTTGGCACAGCTTCTGAACCAGCTTTTTTATAAAAATAAGCTGCGGGTGTACCAAACAGTCACCTTTTCCAGCAGCTTATTAGTTCAGCTGCTTCTCAGAATGAACTAAAAGCAGGATATAAGTTTAAGCTGTTGTTCACCAGCTTTTCAGACAAGCTGCTTTTTTAACAAGTTTAAGCCGTGCCAAACAGGGCCTTACTCTGGCTCGAGAATCACGCGTATGTTATTAATTCTACTTGAGCAACCATAATGTTTTGGGAAGTGAGATTTATGAAAGATTCTGCAGTTTACAGTCAAAAAAAAGAAGATAATACAATACGAAAAATCGTTGTTTCTTCTATTCTTCTATGGTCATTTGATTCTCCCATATTTAGCACCAAAAGACTGATAATATCTTAACATTTCAGATTTTAGAGGAAGTCATGTCTGTTCCATTTCTGCCAATTATGAATCCATTAGTCTTATACTTTAGGTGTCGTCAAGTATACACCAGAGAAGATATGTATATTATTTTAGATATCATATGGAGTCTACACCTGAAGGCACGGTTCACGAGGCATGACATGCAGATTCTTCAGTAAATTGGAAGCCCCTTCCTTCCATAACCTGCAGGTTGTTACACAAGTACAAATCAAATTATTGTTACCACATAAGAGAAACAAAAAAATCTTCAAAAAAAGCCAAATGCCTTTTCTCCTATAGTGCACCACATGAACTCCCTTTGGAGATTCTTTGGAAAAAAAACAATGTCAAGATCATACATCATGAAGACTTGCACGATACCTGCTAGCACAACACGACAGGCACACCAAAACCCTTGACCCAACAAGCACAATGGCTGGCAAAACAACATATAAGGAAATGGCTCTCTACTGAAGCCCGCAGTGAACGATAATAAAAAATGGTTCAAATTATGTCTTTTTACATAGGATGCTGTAAGGTTTTTTGAGACAAGAAAAGATGATGAGCAATTGTCTGTTGTCAATTTTATTTTATACTGATTAGTTAAAAACCTACAGAAAGTAATACTGATAGATGGCTAATTGTTGAACCTAAACCCTACGGTAAAATATACATAATGTATACCGACTAATTTGGATCAGCTCTACATATATGGTTTCAACGTAGATTTCCGTGCCGTTGAGTTAAAAAAAGGAGGCAGCCAGCAGCAGGTTCTTGCTTGGTCTGAGCACCGCCTGACGGGCAACGATCTCAGCCTCAGGCATCCAAAATCGAACGCTGAGCTGTGCGCCTGGCTCAGGCTTGTTTGCCAGGGCGGAGTCCGAACAAACCAGGGCAAAGTCTGTGGCATGGGCATGCCGAGTTGATTAGTTTGCTCGTATCTATTCTTAGAGATTCGACGGTATGTTTGTTATCATTAGAGCTTAAAAAACTTAAGATATGAATGTTTTTGTTATTGAGTAACAAAATAAATGTGACTAAGGTGCGTAGATGTATATCATATGTTACATTCCCTCTGTTTTAAAATATTTGACGTTGGCTAGTTTAATTTTAAACTACACAATGTCAAATATTTTGAAACGAGGGAGTATGATTTTGATAATTGGGTGTGTTAATGATTGGTTACGACCCAAAGTGTTAGATTGAGGGTCTTGATGAAGGTCAGGGTTGAGAATTGGAATAAGGTTAAGGATGAGCTAGTGTCTGTGTATGATGACTTGGTGCAGTCATTAGTGCTTCAATCCATAGGAAAAATTGGACCATCAACAGGATTTGAGTTGTTAATACACTGTTGAATTTTAAAGTAGTGATTAAATCAAAGTACATAGTTGTAGAATTTCAGACTCAATGGATAATCCATTAATAAGATTGAAAATATAGATTATCTACTAGTTATAATACTCGACACCACGAGGATTATGTATATACTTTTATTAGAGGTGGGCACCTATAATTGTTAACCGTAAAACCGAACCGAGCCGAACCACATCAAACCAAAATATGTGATCAAAACTGATTTTTTTGTTAAACGTAGTTATCATTTTTGTGTATTTCGATTAATCAAATTTTATTCGGTTATCACGTCATCTTAACCGAACAACTGATTTAACCAAAATTTTAACCGACACTATCTCACAACCTAACGAAAACAATTATCAATATTACTAATCTTCACCCTCACTGAAACTTTTCTGCTATCCCGACCCAATCTTGATAATCTCCACCCACCATCGATCAATACATGTAATTTATATATGTTTATCATTATATATTTATGTGTTTATTATAATTTTTATATAATAAAATATATTGTACACTAAAATATGACTAACCGCAAAATCGGACCCTATTAATTGTAACTGAATTGTACAATTACGACTTTTTTGTATCACATTCAATTATCAATTCTTCATAACTAAAATTTCCTTAACGTAATTAACCCGATTAACCAAATGCCCCATCCTAACTTTTATGACGTAGATCAGTCAAATTTAGCCAACTAGACCCTTTCTATAGTTTTTGCCAAGACCTTTGAGTTAGTTGACTGAAAACTATGTGACTATTTTTTCTGACTCACTTTCTGACCGATTTTTTCTTTCTTTTCCGATTCTCTTTTTTTTTTACTGCAAGTTGTCTAACTCCAAACTGCCGCACTCTGCATTATTTGACTCTGAGGCTGCCGACTTTGACTCGATGTCAACTGACTTGGAGCTCTCCGACTCTAACTCGATGTTGACCGACTTGGAGCTCTCCGACTTTGACTCGATGTTAACTGACTCGGAGCTTTCCATCTGACTTGATGGCAGCTGACTCAAAGCCTTTTAAATCTGCCTTGAGTTGACTCAAAATTTTATTTCTCTATTGTAACAATGGTGCATTCAACCTTTCTTCATAAAGTTTCAAGTGAACTCTCTAGAGTCTTCTAAGACCTTCTGCAACTAACTCAATGCCAACCAATTTAAAGCTCGTTGCTTCATCAATATTTTTATATAGTTCATGAAGTACTTGGTGAAAGTGTATCTAGGCTAAATCTCCGTGGGTTTTGATGATTAATAACAATACTTAAGGGACTAATGAGCATTACAAGTGTAAGTACAGGTGATTAACAAATCGATGGAGATGGATGCACTCAAAAAGAGAAAAGAGGGGAAAAAGGCAAACATACAAAAATAGTAGAATTTAGGGTTTACATTCTCTTGCGATTAGTTTAGCCTTTGAGTATGAGTGTATTCATAGAGTCAAAGTGTTGAGAATCATCTTAGAGCTCTTAGTCCGAGTCTAGGTTGAGTGGAGTGAAGAGTTGAGACAGCCCTAAGAATAGGGGTGGACTTGTCCGGGCTGGAAGGCCGGACTAGTCCGATAACTTTGGAGTAATCTGATGATGGACGGACCAAGAGGTTCTGTGTGAGTTCGGACTTGTCCGTTTGGGGATAGACTAATCCGTGGAGAGTGTGTCTGAGCTCTTTAGGAGCTAAGTCCTGAAGGACCAGACTAGTCCGCCCTTTGAGGTCGTGTGGCGGACCGGAATCCACTCATCCAGGATCGCAGAGGGTGGTGCCGCACGATGTGATACCCGACAGCACACATTATAAGAACACATTGTATTACATAGACAACCAACTGACATGTACAAAGTAGTACAATACTTCAGTTACAAACTAGTGTTTATATTACACAGCGGAAACTAAATTTGCACAATTCACGCATGTTTATCTAGCAAAAGTCGGTTGCCGAGCCCTAAGGCAACCCACACTAGCTGCACTCCTCAGTTTAGCGCGGCGTGTACGGCTCCCACTCAGCCGTGGTCCCCGACGGAGGGTAACCCTCGCCAGTGGACTCGTACCCCGAGTCCGTGGGATGCTCCTCACCTGAAAAAAAAACATTTACAACAGCAACCGTGAGCACGATGGCTCAACAAGACTTAACCGACTCATCTAGCCATGAAACTCTACATGTAGTGTACAACGATCATGGGATGGTAAATTTTAGCAAATGGACACGCCTACAAGTTCACCCTTAGTTCATCTTTTAGCCACAAGTTAACAATTCATGAATATGAAATTTAGTGAGCAATATTTGGTGGCACACATGTAGCAATACAGTTATATCATAACAACAATATTGAATCATCACATTTCATATATTAACCTGCATCATGACTTAGTGACCAAGTGGTACTCTTCACTGCGAGGGACGGCGAATCGACTCGATATACACCTGCAGGGAAACCTAAAGAGCACGTCACATATGCCCACCCATGGAGCTGCACAGCACGCTCACTCGATGTCGTACGGGACAACCTTTCACCCAACAGCCCAAACGTCGAACCGATCGCACCGAAACGAGGAGGAGGTTCCCTACACGGAGCATCTCTCTATGCCCATTAGCATATTTCCACCTTGCTGCCCTCAGCCTACACCTATAAATCGGTGTGTTATGCCTCGACGCCCGAAGGTTTAGGATACATCGGTTTATCGAGGCCCATATATCCGATATGCCTTCGGTACGTTCAAACTTGATCAGTGTGGGCTGCACACGGATCGGTCCTCAATCGACATGGACAGGGCCGCGCACACAAGACTTCCTCTTGCTGCGCCCTAGCCCCTGTCTAGTCTCATTTTTATTACTAAAGTGATTTCACATCACTCGAACCAATCCCGTGTGTCCCAAGCCTAAACTCGCGAGTAGATTCCAACTACTCGACTTGTACCGAAGTTTTAGGAATCATTAAGCTTAGCCTGTCTATTTGAGATCTTAGACACTACCCTCACTCTTATAGGAAAATCTGGTTATGCATCTGGGGTCTCATCCATCCTACACCTAATGCACATATATATACCTCACACCAAGTATGTAAACAAAGCAAAACTTTATAAAATGGGTTATTGCAAACCGGGGCTTGCCTTGTTGCTGCTGGTCAGTGGTTAGGGCTTCGTTCGGAAGAAGGAAGTCGAGCACTTCTAGAGTTTCCTCGCCTTCAGCGACTAGATGTAAACAATATACTATATGTCAATTTAAATGTAATGTTTGAACTTGAATATGTAAAGACCGTAATGCTAGCTAGCCCTCCCCTTTGGCTCTAAAATTTTTATGGTGCCTTGGTAGGTTCCTAACCAGAGTCTTGACCAAGTTTTATTTTGGAACAAAGTTCATTTGAGCTTTGTATAAATAAAAGTCTATTTGATCATTAGTAGAGCCTCTAAGGAATTCCAGAGATTTTCATGGCTCCAACTATTACTTTCTGGAAACTAGAATTTGAGATGGTTCTAATAGAATTGGTTTCATGTCATTTGAAGAATTCTAGATGGAGTTATGCCCTAAACAAAATTTGAGACAATCTGAAAAATGTTTCTAAATGTTTTTCTATTTTCTCAGTGCAGTTCACTTAATCACACCATTTAGGGGGAATAAATGAGCTTGGATGGGTCTGAAAGTTTTACTGTGACTCAAGGATTTTCCAATGAACCTCCCAGCCAAATTTCAGAATTTTTCATAAAGTAATTCTCCATATGAAATTCCCAACAGTTTAAACTTTAGGGAATTAATTCTGGAAAGCTATTAAGTTTTATGAGCTGAAATTTGTGTTTCTGGAAAATTCTCAAAAATTTGAGTTCAACAAAATTTGGTTCACGGAATTTGGACACTTCTAACCCAAGTTATGAATTTCTAAAGTTTGGGTTGATCCCTGAATTATTTTCCTACAGAAAATTACCTCCCGCGACTGACAGCGGGACCTGCCCGTTTAATTTAAACTAACCGCGCTCTCGCGCGTGCTTAACTCAGCGGCTGACATGTGGGACCCGCGCCTTCGTCTACCTTCCGACGCCGCCGCCCCGAGCGGCCGGAGCTCCGGCGAGGTCGGCGTTCCCGGCGATCTAGCTCGCCGGCGACGGTGAGACTTGCCGCCCCCATGTAACTTCGGACGCTGAGCACGCTGGACACCATGCCGCCATCGGCTAACCGCCGTAGCTCACCGGCGACGAGCGCTATGTCTCTGTGCAACGCCGGCAACGTGTTCCCGTCCTCCTACCCACCCCCTTCGTGCGCTAATCACGTCACCACGTTCAGGGAAGCCTCGGGAAGCTCGGCATGACCTCGGTTGGGGCTGAAACAGCCGGCGAACCGGACCTCACCGGTGACCCCCTCTTCCGCCGAGCTGTTCCTCGGTGAACCTATGGTTCTGGCGGTGGTTTATTTCTGGTTTTTGATCGAGAAGGGACGCAAGAACCTCTAGATGCTATTTCTCAGCTCTGTTTGCCCTCCCACACGACGATCCTCCCGAATTTCTCCTAAACCTAATCGGGTCCCCAAATGAGCTCCCAATCCTAAATTAGAAAATTCTCTACGCACAAAGGTCGAACCTTGGAACTGTTTGCGCGGGTGAGCTTGAGGACAAGCTAGCGCTCCGCTTTTCTATGGATGTCGAGGACAGAGGACGATCACAGCTCGGTTGGCACGGGATCAAAACTCGGGCGGCTAGGCGGCTGTTTACTGAAGTGCGTGAAAGAGGAGCTCGCCGACCGATTTCGTGCCTTTTATAGCCCACCGAAGGCAGTGGAGGGCGCAACACCTGTTGAGCCACCTCCCACACCGAAGCAGGAGCTGGCCGGTGCCGCTCGGTGGCCTTCGGCGCGAAGTCACCGCGCCCCCCTTCTCACTGCGTGCGAGGGAACCGAGTAGACTGAGTTCAGTCGGTTGCACTCCAGTGTGGCTGACAGGAGGGCCCCACAGGCTCCAAAATTGTCCTCCAAAATTAACTTCCTACTGCACTTAATTTGTGTGACCCCCTTGTCTGTGGTAATTTGATCAAACAACATGTCTGGTCTCTAAATTTGAATAATTCAAATTGACATTGGATTTGAAGGAATTTGAGTATATGTGAGACTGAAATTCAAATTCAGTTTGAATTTGCTCAAATTAGCTCCTGCCAAGCTGAACTCAAATGAGGATAAAAATTGGTGGAATAACTCAGAAAAATGTGCTGAGTTTGAATATGAAGCCAACTTTTGAATTCAAGTGATTAAAGTTGCTGCAATTTGAATTTGCATTCAAATTAGCCCCTTTTTGAATTGTCTCCAAAAGTGCCTCAAAAAGTATTGGATTTGCATGAAATTTGGCCTGAGCCTTCCCAAGACTATTTAAGTTTTATGGGTGAGCTCAACCTTTCATGTTCATGTGTAGAAATCCTACTTTTTGGAAGTTAGGGTTTTTTCCCCTCTAATCACCTTTTTGATGGTGGTTACTTACTCTTCACAAGTGTTCATGAGCTATTCACAAAATGAGCTGTGGTGTTGTGAGGTGATGACATGATCACTTTTGCAAGTCACTTTCTTGGGCTTTTACAGGTCGGACTAGTCCGCAGGCTCAGACTAGTCGGTTTCTAACCGGAACAAGAGGTTCTGTGTAAGATCGGAGTAGTCCTTTGTGAGTCAGACTAATCCGTTTGAAACTTGGAACTAGCTGTAGGGACTAAGTCTTGGATGGCTAGACTTGTCCGCCCTTGAGGTCGGACTAGTTTGGTGGACCAGACCTGTCCGTTCTCAACTAGAACAGTTGTTTCTGTGTGAGATCAGACTAGTCCGTTATGGATCAGACTAGTCCGTGATGTTGTGATCGTTTGAATTCAAAAGGAGGCGGGTGACCGTTTGGTTGGTAAGACATGACCGTTTAGTAGGTGAAGTGTGATGTCATCGGTCCCCGCAGGCCGGACTAGTCCGGGGTTAAAGGTCGGACTAGTCCGGACCTTTTTCTGGTGGCAGCGGCTAGCTCCCGGGACCTCTATAAAAAGGGGATGTCCGGACCTCAAAGTAGGTGACAAGAACCCAAATGCTGAAATAGCCTTCCTAGAGCTTTTCTAGCCCCCTCTCTTCAATTCTTGGAGCCCAAAGAGTGATTATTGAGGGTTTGGGAGTTTTGTGAAGAGGAGAAAAGGGGGAGTGAGCAGCATTGAGCTCTTGGTTGATTCTCTCACTCTAAGTAGGCAGTGAGTTGTTGAGGGTGCTGATTTGTAAGTATTTTGAGCTGAAATCTTGTGGGAGTCTTAATTTGTGAGTCACACCACGAATTGTTGTGAAACCTTTGTGATCTTGTGGAAGAACAAGCCAACCTTTGTGGTACTTGGTGAGGAAAATGTTGAGACCAACCCGGTCCTTTGGGGACTCCTCAACATGGACGTAGACTTCTTTGTGAAGCTGAACCACATGATAAATCGTCTGTTCTATCTCTCTTGAGTTATATTTCCCCGTGACAGGTCTAGTCCGCCCTGAGGACCGGCTAGTCGGCACTCTGTGAACTGATCAGTTTTATTAAACCGTATTTTAGATTTTCCGCCTATTCACCCCCCTCTAGACAACTTTCACTTGGGACCCCTTTCAGTGGGATGACCCCCACGTGGTTCAAATCTATGGAATCAAGACTCGGATGCGGCCTCAGCATGGAGGTTAGAGTCAAAGAGAAGATTATTATATGGACTCTTATCGGATAAAGAATAAGACAATTGCTTCAAAACTGAATATAATAATTTAAAAAGATAATATAATTAGGACTGCTCAAACATGTAAACAAACTGGATAAACTCTTAGGACCTCAATCTCCTATAAGAAAAGAGGGAGGGGCACCGTGTTGAGACTTATAAAAATACATCTTCTACTAGATTTTAACATCATGCATCTTGAGGTAGATCACACCTCAAGATAGATTCATATTTATACTCCATTAAACACGTCTAGTATTAGATCATCCACCACTAGATATTGTTGTACACCATTATAATCCTCATATTAACGAGAATCAATCAAGTAGGAGTATGTTATTATCTTACCGCAGAGGGTTCAAATCTAGATAATCCTTGTCTCCTTGTTACTGCCGAGATCATCGACGTCTAGGTATTGGTCGAGTCCACATGATCCTGTCTATAAATTCTGTTGTCGTGAAAACCCGTCACACTCCCTGATCTTATAGTGAGCACTAGGTAGGTTAGGAGTTGGTTATGAGCTTTCATTGAAATTTGTGGAAGTATGAACAAGTTAGTACATAATTTGAGCCTTTAGTTCAAAGAGATATCACTAGTTAGTGTTAGTGACTTCACTCGAATTAAAGCGTGTACTCGCGTTAGCATTATGTTATAGGTTATGATTTCCACATATAGAGTGGAGCATGCTCTATAATGACATTACCGTCGAGCCGCTGGAGGGGTCCAAAATTCAAAAATAGTAGGGAAATACATCTTTTCATATTTATCTTTAATTGTAGTATTATAGGTTGCTTATAGTTTGTCTATTTGCTAGTTCTTGCTATAATTGGGCTCTCTTGTTCAGTAGCATGCATATGTTTAGGTTTATCTTTCTATCTAATTTATTACATTATACTCAAAGTATTACTTTTGATTTCGTGGTGTTTAGTTGATTCGTGTTAGAAAAGTAGACCTCTTGTATCCTCGATTCACCCCTTACGGTCACACGTTACGTTCAGACTTTCTACATTTACTAATTTTTCAATAAAAGACGCCTCCGTGACTTGATGAACAAAATGAGTCTGTTAAGATTTTTGGTGAAGGACGGTACATTCGTCAGCCACCCTGAGGATGCATACGATACGCCAACGCGCCAGTCTGTCGCCGAGCTCATGTCGCGCAGGTGTCAGGTGCGCCGCCATGCACCCCTCCCACGCGTCGCCACTTCCCCATCCAGAAACCCAGCTACCTCCTCTCCTCTCCCTATAGAGCGGCAGCAACGGACACAATTCACCTCACATCCTCGTAGCACGGCGTTCGCCATGGCCACGACGACGTCGCTGGCGCGAGCGCACGGCCACCACCACGAGCTGCAGGAGCCGTACGGTCTCCGGCGCTACGAGCCGCTGCGTCGCATGCGCGGCCTCGACGTGACGGCGGCGCTCCGGTCCACCGGCCCGCGCGCGTCCGCGGCCGCGGCCGTGCTCCTCCTCGTCCCGCTCGGCGCCGCGCTGCTGGGCCTCTCGGGCCTCGCCCTGGCGGCCACGCTCACGGGCGCCGCGCTCGCCGCGCCGCTCCTGGTGCTCTTCAGCCCCGTGCTCGTGCCCGCGGCGCTGGCCGCCGCGCTCGCCGCCGCGGGGCTCGTCGCGTCCGGCGCGCTCGCCGCCGCGGGCGTCTCGGCGCTCGCGTGGGTTGTCGGGTACGCCTGGAGGGGCTGGAAGCGGGGCACCGGTGGCGGGGTGTCCGGGATGGTGGTGCAGCCGCTTGACGACTATGTGAAGCAGAGGCCGCGCGGCGATGATGACGCCGCCGCGTTCGTCGGGCACCGGCCGCTGAGGGAAGCCAGCAAACCTTAGCCCATCGTTGTAGTTTCCGTTGCTTGTGTGCGTCTGATGTGTGTTCCCACTATGAACAATTGAGCCTCCATCATATATGTTTGTGTTGTCGGCTGGAATAAGACAGCAGTGTGGCGGGCGAACTCATCAACAGGAAAAAACACGCGTCATGCATGTAAAATGTCCAAGATATCACTTGACTTGATGCGATAGAATTTGCTCTTGTGGATCCTGAGTTTTAAGTCAGCATGAGTGTTTTATTTAAGGTTAATTGTTCTTTTATTGATAGACAACTGTTGATTCTTTGAGTAGTAGACAACAATGGGTGAACAACGACGTGATATGTCCCTATCAACAGTGAAATACCTATGGTGGTTTTATAAATCTTAAGATCAACAGATCAATGTTAGACTGCATTTGTATTAGGGTATTATAGGGGTAGTTTAGTTCTTTTGTATTAGAGTTTCTTGGCCCTTAAGTTTTGAACCCACATATATATGTACCACTTGACAGCCTATTGGTTAATGAAATTATTATTTCCAATCTAATTTGGTATCGGATTATCCTCTCTCTCCTCCTCTTCCGATGCCGGGTCCTCCCGCATCCAAGGGCGCCGCCGGCGGCGGCCTGCTCGCCGCCGGCTCCCCTCCCCCTCCCCCCATTCATCGCTGGCCTGGAGCCTCTCCCCGTCGCCAGCCCGACCGTGGCCGTCGACGTCAGATCCGGCGAAGCCGGCCCCGTCGCCGCCTTCCCTGCGTGACCCTCTCCGTGGTGGCCGTCCTGGCGGCCGCCGCCCTCTCCGTGGCCTCCGCAGCCGACGCGCCGGCGCCCAGCCCCGTCTCCACTGCCGGTGCCGCGTCCGCGCCCTTGGCCGCTGTGGCGGACCGGGATCCGCTCATTTAGTATCGCAGAGGGTGATGCCGCACGATGCGACACCTGACAGCACACGTCATAAGGACACAATATATTACATGGGAAATCAACTGAACTGTACAAACAGATACAAACTTTAGTTACAAGCTATTGTTTATATTACACAGCGAAAGTCTAAATTATACAACTCACGCCCGCCTATCTAGCAGAAGTCGGTTGCCCAGCCCTAGGGCAACCCACACTAGCTGCACGCCTCAGCTCAGCGCGGCGTGTACGGCTCCCACTCAGCCGTGGTCCCCGACGGAGGGTAACCCTCGCCGGTGGACTCGTAACCCGAGTCCGTGGGTGGCTCCTCACCTGAAAAACACTTAAGCAGCAACCGTGAGCACGATGGTTCAACAAGACTTAACCGACTCACCTAGGCATGAAACTCTACATGAGGTGTACAATGAACATAGGATAGTAACATTGCATCAAATGGACACGCCTACAAGTTCATCATTAGTTCATCTTTTAGCCACAAGTTAACAGTTCGGGAATCTGAAATTTAGTACGCAATATTTGGTGACACACATGTAGAAATATAATTATATCATAACAACAATATTGAATCATAACATTTCATACATTAACTACGTTACGACGCAGTGAACAAGCGGTACTCGTCACCGCAAGGGACGGCGAATCGACTCGATATACACCTGCAGGGAAACCCAAAGAGCACGTCACGTACGCCCACACGTGGAGCTGCACAACACGCTCACTCGATGTCGTATGGGACAACCTTTCACCCAACAGCCCAAACGTCGAACCGGTCGCACCGAAACGAGCAGGAGGTTCCCTACACGGAGCATCTCTCTATGCCCGTTAGCAGATTTCCACCTTGCTGCCCTCAGCCTAAACCTATAAATCGTTGCTTTATGCCTCGACGCCCGGAGGTTTAGGTTACATCGGTTTATCGGGGCCCATATATCCGATATGCCTTCGGTACGTTCAATACTTGTTCAGCAGGGCCGCACACGGATTGGTCCTCAATCGACACGGGCAGGGCTGCGCACACAAGACTTTCTCTTGCTGCGCCCTAGCCCCTGCCTAGTCTCATTTTCATTACTAAAGTGATCTCACATCACTTGAACCAAACCCGTGTGTCCCAAACCTAACTCGCGAGTAGATTCCAACTACTCGACTTATACAGAAGTCCTATGAATCATTAAGCATAGCCTATCTATTCGAGGACTTAGACACTACCCTCACTCTTAGGGAAAAATTCTGGTCATGCAAGTGGGTTTCATTCATCCTATAGCTAATGCACATTCATACCTCACACTAGACATGTAAACAAAGCAAAACTTTATAAAAGGGTTAATGCAAACCGGGGATTGCCTTGTTGCTGCTGGTCAGTGGTTAGTTCTTCGTCCGGAAGGAGGAAGTCGAGCACTTCCGGAGTCTCCTCGCATTCCGCGACTACATGTTAACCATATGCTATATGTCAATTGAAATGCAAAGTGTAAACTTGATTAAGTAATTACTAGAACTCTAGCTAGCCCTCCCTTTTAACTCTGAAACTTTTATGGTGGCTTGGTAGGGTACTAACTAGAGTCTTGACCAAGTTTCATTTGAAACAAAGTTCATTTGAGATTTGTACAAATAAAAGCTTATTTGGTCAATATTTGAGCCTCTAAGTAATTCCAGGGGTTTTCATGGTTCCAACCATTACTTTCTGGAAACTAGAATTTAAGATGTTTCTAATGGAATTGGTTTCATGTCCTTTAAAGAATTCTACTGAAGCTTATGCCCTAAATAAGATTGGGAGAAAATCTGAAAAATGTTTCTGTTCATTTTTTCTATTTTCTCAGGGCAGTTCACTTAACCACCCCATTAGGGGGACTAAATGAACTTAGATGAGTCTGACAATTTTACTGTGACTCAAGGATTTTCCAATGAACCTCTCAGCCAAATTTTCAGAATTTTTCGTAAAGTAATTCTCCAGATAAAATTCCTAACCATTTGAACTTTAGGGATTTAATTCTGGAAAACTATTAAGTTTCATGAGCTGAAATTGGTATTGCTGAAAAGTACTCAGAATTCTGAGTTCAGCAAAATTTGGCTCACTGAATTTGGAGCTTCCTAGCAAAAGTTCTATGCATTTAAAGTTGAACTAAACTGGAAAATCCCCAAAAATGTTTAAACTCCTGTGGGTGGGGCCCACTCCTTAACCCGACCCACTGGGAAAATGGCCACACCACGGCCCACGGGGTTTTACCCACGCTGCCGCACTGAATCCCGGCCGCAAACCGATCCCCACGCGAGACCAGAGGCTGACCGGTGGACTCGGCCCCCCCTTCGTCTACCTCGCGCTCTCCCGCAGCTCCCGCGGCGGTGCCTCGCCGGAGTTCTCACCGCCGGCCGTTTCGCTGCACGACCTTCGACGGTTCTCGCCGCGTGGGCCTAACTTGGCTCGGAGAACATGCTGGTGCCCTCACCGAAGCTCGGCAATGGCCGGAACCATGCCCGCGACGGTGACAGTGGTTCTCTATACTCCGACGATGTCGCCCGGGCTACTCAGGGCCTCATTCTTCAAACGGTTTGCTCCTACAGCTCCGCTGTGGCATTGCTGAGAACGAATATGAGCTCGGTTGGCCATGGAAATGGCCGGAGCTATGTGCTCACCGTCGACCTAGACCCGATATCGGCCGTGACCAGAAAAACTCGATAACCAGGGTCTACACTCCATGGTTCTTCGTACTTCTTGATCCTAGATGGTTGTGATAGGTTGTAGATCATGTGTGTAGCTCGGTATACACGGTGATAAGCTAATACCCGTGAATTTCCGGATTTGGTACGGCTCGGCCTTAAGAACACAGAAACCTTCCCTAGGAAAATTCTCCCACGACGGTGCATGAAATGTTGAACGGTATGGATGAGCAGGACCAGCACCTTATGGCGGTTGTTTCTTGTGTTGATCGTCGGGCACGAGGGAGCCTGTGCTGTCCGACGCCGGCGATCAGAGGGCGACGAAATCATGGCGCGCCGCTTCGGATGTGTTCGGTTGGAACAGGGAGAATGGGGAGGGGATTCACGCAGACCAGGGTGCAATCGAGTGTATTGTAGCCAGCGTCCTCATCCCCCGAGCAGGAGGTGGCGCGGCGGCCGCGTTGGGACGGGGTCGATCCCGTGCGTTGGCGCCCGCAGAGGTGTTCGACCGAGTGACTAAGTCGGTTTGATCCCTGTGTGGCTTACCAGTGGGCCCCCTTCTCCCCCTAATTCTTTCTCCCCCCTTCTGCTACAAATATCCCTAGCTACTAAACATTGAATGAGAGACTTAGCCCCCAAGTCTTGGTTTGAATTTGAGTTCTCAAATTTAAACTTTGCTTGGATAAATTTGCTTCATGTTTGAACTGAAATTCAAATTCAGTTTTGAATTCTTGCAAATTTAGCTCCCGACAAGATGAACTCCAATGGGGATGAAAATTGGTAGGCTAACTCAGAAAAATATGTTGAGTTTGAATACGAAGCTAACTTTTGAATTTGAGGGATTAAAGTTGCTGCAATTTGAATTTACATTCAAATTGGCCTCTTTTTTAAATGCCTCAAAAGTGTTGGGTTTGCATGAAACTTGGCTTGAACCTTCCCAAGACTTTTTATGTTCTAGGGGTGAGCTCACCCTCTCATGTTCATGTGTAGAAACCCTACTTTGTGAAAGTTAAGGCTTTCTCCTCTAATCACTTTTTTGATGGAGTTTACTTGCTCTTTACAATTTTTCACAAGATGTCCACAACAAAAACTATGGTGTTGTGAGGTGATGAAAAGTTTTTGCAATTCCCTTTTCTTGGGCTTTTACAGCCGCCGTGATCGTCGCCTCCGCCACCGCCTTCCTTATCGCGGCCGTGCGCCACTGAGCCGCGGATGGGGTCGGGCGTGCCGTGTACGCCTACCTCCGCTGCCGCCGCCCTGCTCTCGGGGTCGGCCGCCGCTTGCTGGGGCGTGCTGCCCTGGGTCGCGGTCGCCTCGCCAGTTCCGCGCGTGGCCACCCCGCTCTCAAAGGTGTTCACACGCGGTATGCATGTCTATATTTACACGAGTGCCTATTCGTATGTTTATACAAGTGTCTGCTGTTTTGAAAAAAAAAAGATAAGACAAATAGTATGTTTGGTTCCTTTGCTTGCTTCGAGATTGTACTAAAGTGAGAGAAATGACAGCAACAACTGAACTGATTAGAGGTTTGGGTTAAAGTAATTTTAGAATCCGAATCACCAAGTTTTATTTTGGCGCAACCCAAGGATCAACTCTCTCGATGGAGCGGTTTTGGAGTGTTGATCTATATGAAGAAAAAGAGATTTGTAATTTCGATCATGCGGATGATGATCTTTTTTTAGAGGAAGATAGGGTGCTTATTTATTTTGGAAGTATTGTTTACATTCTGAAATATAGGAGATAGTTTAGCTACACATGACGGCCAACTTCGAAAGTACAAGCTAGTTTAGCTAGATTATATGCTTGGCACATTACATTCTCTATCCTCATGTACAAATTGTATATAATCAAATGTTTTTTTGGCTCTCTTGAATATCTTAGAAGTATCATCATATGAGACCACCTCGGTTTCTCTTTAATATCTGTGATAACATTTCTACCACTTTGTCCCAGGAAACTGAGTTGCGTGGACCATATGTGATCCAAGCATGCAAAAATTCGACGGGCCCAATGCCATCAAGCTTTCGCGGTCCAGCCCACTCACACGGTTGCACACACTGACACACCACGCCCCACTCTCTCGTCCCTCCCGAGTTCCGTGCGTGCCATCGCGGTCAGCGTCCTCCCCGCTTGCGGCGCTAAACCCTAGCCAAGCCAGGACGCCGCGCGGCGCCGCTGTCCAGGCATAGCGCCGGCAGCGGGAAGTGGCCGGCTGTCTGTCAGAGAGAAGAGGACGCCTGAGCCGAGACCGGAAGCCTGGTAATCCCCTGTTCCTCTCCTCGATCTGTCGTATCATTTGGGAATCGATGATTTTTACCTTTCGCTTCGGACTGAGGAGAACTCCGCCTATGTTGTAATGACATAGCCGATCCCAAGCCCGGGTAAAGGAGGAGGGGGTTGTGATAGGCTTGGCGAGCCAACAACTACACTTAGCCACTCTCATGGAAATGAAACCCAATAGAAATTCGTTGGGGCGTAACCCTCTTAGCGACGTGCCATATCGGAACCCGGGTATGGTGTTAAGTGGGCAAGGGCCGGGTCGCCACCGCCTTAGTGGCGCGCCATATCGGAACCCGGATATGGTGTTAAATGAGCAAGGGCCGGATCGCCATCACCTTAGTGGCGCGCTACATCATCGCCCAGATGTAGTGATAAGTGAGCAAGGGTCTTTGCATCTTACTCGACGGGTGCAAAGCGTAAGGAAGCTAGCCGAGGAACATAGATTTCGGGTGGGTAGTTGGAATGTAGGATCCTTGACGGGGAAGCTACGTGAGTTAGTAGATGTTGCCATTAGGAGACGAGTAAATATCCTTTGTGTACAAGAGACTTGATGGGCGGGTCAAAAGGCGAGAGAAGTCGAGAATACCGGTTTCAAGCTTTGGTATTCTGGTTCGGCTGGGACTAGGAATGGCGTAGGTGTTCTAATAGATAAGAGTCTTAAGGATGGAGTAGTGGATGTTCGAAGACGAGGGGATAGGATCATCTTAATCAAGATAGTAATTGGGGACATTGTCTTGAACGTCATTAGTGCTTATGCCCCACAAGTTGGGCTCAACATGAGTGCTAAGAGGCAATTTTGGGAGGACTTGGAGGATATGGTTAGTAGTGTACCGATAACCGAGAAACTCCTCATAGGGGGAGATCTCAATGGTCATGTGGGTGCAACTAACCTAGGATTTGAAGGAGTACATGGAGGTTTTGGATGCGGCGATAGAAATCAAGAGGGTAAGGACATCCTAGACTTTGCCGTAGCCTATGATCTGTTGATAGCTAACACCCTCTTTAGGAAGAGGCAATCTCACCTAGTAACCTTTAGTAGTGCCCAACACTCTAGCCAGATTGACTTTGTCCTCACTAGGAGAAAGGATAGACGAAAGTGTCTAGATTGTAAGGTGATCCCGGGGGAGTGTGTTGTGACACAACATAAGCTTGTGGTAGCTGACTTTCGCTTCCATACAAGTTCTTTGCGGGACAAAGGTGTCAAAATCACAAGAACAAAGTGGTGGAAGTTGAAGGGAGAATCACAAGAATCCTTTAAAAATAGGGTGATCACAGAAGGACCCTGGGCAGAAAATGGAGAGCAGATAGTATGTGGATGAAGATGGCAACTTGCATTAGGAAGGTAGCTAGTGAGGTGTTCGGTGTGACAAAGGGAAAGAAACTTATAGATAAAGACACTTGGTGGTGGAATGAGGATGTACAAAAGGCCATTAAGGAGAAGGAGTGTTACAAGAGTTGGCATAATGATAGAAACGCAAGCAACATGCTTAAGTACAAAGAGGCTAAGAAGAATGCAAGGCGGGTTGTGAGTAAGGCAAGAGGACAAACCTATGATAAGTTATATGAGAGACTAGGGACAAAAGAAGGTGAAAAAGACATATACAAGGTAGCAAAAATCCGCGAGAGAAAGATGAGGGATCTCAATCAAGTTAAATGCATCAAAGATGAGACTGACCGCATTCTAGTGAAGGATGAAGAGATTAAGAATAGATGGCGTGATTACTTTAATGGGCTATTCAATGATGGGAATGAGAGCACTATGGTTGAGTTGGATGACTCCTTTGATGACTCGAACAGGCGGTTCGTGCGGAGGATACAAGAGTTTGAGGTTAAGGAGGCCTTAAAAAGGATGAAAGGAGGAAAGGCCCTCGGCCCTGACGATGTCCCTATTGAGGTGTGGAGATGTCTTGGGGACGTCGCAATAGTATGGCTCACAAAGCTATTCAACCACATTTTTCGGTCAAACAAGATGCCTGAAGAATGGAGGAAAAGTATATTAGTACCTATCTTCAAAAATAAAGGAGATATTCAAAGTTGTACTAATTATCGAGGTATTAAGCTTATGAGTCATACTATGAAGCTTTGGGAGAGAGTGATTGAACACCGCCTGAGGAAAGTGACCAATGCCACTAAAAACCAGTTTGGTTTTATGCCTGGGAGGTCTACAATGGAGGCGATTTTCTTGCTTCGTCAGCTTATGGAGAGATATAGGGAGCAGAAGAAGGACTTGCATATGGTGTTCATCGACTTGGAGAAGGCGTACGACAAGATACCAAGGTCAGTCATGTGGTGGGCACTAGAGAAACATAAAGTGCCAACAAAGTACATTACCCTTATCAAGGATATGTACAATAATGTTAGGACAAGTGTGCGCGTAAGTGATAGTGAGACTGATGCATTTCCTATCACGGTAGGATTACATCAAGGATCAGCTTTGAGCCCATACATCTTTTCCTTGGTCATGGATGAGGTGTCGAAGGATATACAAGGGGATATCCCTTGGTGCATGCTATTTGCTGATGATGTAGTGCTGGTAGATGAAACTAGAGATGGTGTTGATAAGAAATTAGAGTTATGGAGACAAACCTTAGAGTCCAAGGGATTTAGACTTAGTAGGACCAAAACCGAGTATATGAGGTGCAACTTTAGTGGTGTTGGTCGTGAAGAGGGAAATGTTAGTCTACAAGGACAAATAGTACCTAGAAGGGACTCTTTCCGATACTTAGGATCAATGTTACAAAGCAATGGCGATATTGATGAGGATGTTTGCCACAGGATCAAGGTAGGGTGGATGAAATGGCGACAAGCCTCTGGAATCCTATGTGATAGGAAAGTCCCACAAAAGCTAAAAGGGAAGTTCTATAGGACGGTGATCAGACCCGCGATGCTCTATGGGGCGGAATGTTGGCCAACTAAACGGCAACATGTCCAACAAATGAGTGTCGCAGAGATGCGCATGCTACGGTGGATGTGTGGGCACACGAGAAGAGACCGAATAAGGAATGAGGCGATTCGTGATAAGGTAGGGGTGGCGCCGATTGAAGAGAAGTTAGTCCAACATCGGCTTAGGTGGTTTGGACATATCCAACGGAGACCTCCAGAAGCACCGGTTAACAGTGGGATTTTAAGAGGTAGAGAAAATATTAGGAGGGGTAGAGGACGACCAAGGTTGACCTGGGAGGAGGCGGTAAAACGAGATTTGAGAGATTGGAATGTATCCAGAGACTTAGCTCATGATAGGACCGCATGGAAAGTAGCAATTCATGTGCCAGAATCGTAGTCTTGTTTTTTTCTTTTTTTCTTTTTTTTTTCTTTTTTTCTTTTCTCTTTTTCTTTTCCTTTTTTCTTATTTCTTTTCTCTTTTCTCTTTTTCCTTTTCTTTTTTCCTTTTTGCCCTTTTTCTCATATCTCTTCCTTTGTTTTACTTCATTGATATTGGGTTTCATGTCTAGCCGACCCCAACAGGCTTGGGATAAAGGCTTGGTTGTTGTTGTTGTTGCTTCGGACTGAGGAGGAAAACAAATTCTCTATTTGTGTGGATCTGAAACACTACTCCCACCACTGTTTGCGCTTGTTGAATCGGCATCCTAGGCCAACGGCAGCACGGCTGGCCGTGGGTGGCCTCTATAGCCTGCAAATTGGGAATTGAAATCCACCTTAGAGAATATTCAAATACCCCATTTCCAAAATATACCTTCAGGAAAACAATGTTTTAGTCTCTCACCAACACATATGGGAAGTTTAAAAAAGAAAGGGCAGCCCGGTGCATGTAGCTCACGCTTGCGTAGGGTCCGGGGAAGGGTCCGACCCACTTGGGTCTTTTGTCCGAGAAAATTACGAGTCCTGCTTGCTGGTTTGTTGGATCCAGATGTGGCACTATGTTATGACTTTAGTTTGGTGTATAACTAAATGAGAAGTAACACCTCAATTTATTGGAATATAAGAACAATAGCATCAACACCAAGGCAAAACATTTAGTCAACTGCCTGCTTCTGCTTCTTGTGTTCTTGTGTGCATTTTACAGATTTGGGCGATGGGTGTAAGGGTAAAATGTAATAAATTGAAGCCTAGTTTTTAGTTCTTAAACCACCTTATAAATTATTGAATGTAATTGCTAAAACGCCTTGTTTTTCAGAACTGATTCACTTTCACTATTTGATTTTTTCATGTCAATGATGCATTTAAGCGAACTATAGATCATTAGAATTATGGTATCTTGAGTTTTGATTTTGTCGAGCCAGCCTAGTATATAATTGTATGTTTGAACAGTAGGTTGGGCTCTCTGCACTAACAACAAGTTTTTAAAAGCAAATTTCAACGTCATAACACTATGGTATTTTAAAAGCATGCTGCTTCGTATTTTATTGTTCTTCGATAACCTCTGCCATTGATTTTTTACATTCCCCCCTTGTGCATTAATCAACTAAATGAGATCCCTCCAATTTCTTCTTTTGTTGCATTATTATTTTCTTTTTTGGCTTTACTAATGAATGTATTTCGTTCATTATCAGGGGGACCAAAGGTGCATCCCAACCCCCATTGGTTTCTCAATGATGGCAGACCAGACATTTCTTGATAAGATGGTTTCCCAACTTCGGTCTACATGCAAGTGAGGAAAATATGCTCTTTGCTGTTGCATTCCAGTATCTTTCAAGTGATAATTTTTCAGAAGAACAATCAGCTTTGACTGCTTTATCTGTATCATATTCCTATTATTCTAACCATTTGAGTAGAACAGAGCATATATGGAATGTAGTCAACACAAATATATTTTTAGATATTTTGTCACATTTTAAAATTGTATTAGCAGATAGGTTCTAAACTCACTTATATAATCTATAGATTCATTTTTGGCTTATCAGTTCATTTTTGTGGATACGGAAGAATGGAATACCTTTACCATGCACAATCTATAATATAAACTTGCCAGCTCACCAAATCGAATTTTGTGTTGATCTAATGTTGGATGCATATGAAATAGGCCACAGTATGTGGAAAACTTTCCAGGCGCCTGAAGTTATTCATAGCGCTTAATCTATGTGTAGTTGTTAGTATTTGCCCACCACAATATCTAGCTTGTTCATTATTGGAACTGAACTCATTTCGATATTGTATTTCATTATGTTACTCTTTTTAGTGCTATTGTAATCTTGAAAGCTACAGGTACTACGCTGGATATCCCAAGGACCTGGGGCCATCAAGAATTATACCTTTTACATCCGAGCGTCAATTTGTGCAGCTGTTGCATGATGGACGACCTGTGGTTGTTGCCTTTACTATCAAGTATATACCAGTTCTTTTATTCAGGAACACTCAAGAATATTAAGCACTTAAATTTGAAAAGTTTCACTCCAATCCCAAAAATTTGATTTGTAGGTGCACTTATACACAGCATCTAGACAAAGTACTGGAAGAGGCTGCCACTACATTTTATCCACATATAAAGTTTGTTCGAGTAAGCTACCAGTCATTTTATATTTGTAAAAAGTGTTTAACATGATAATCATATCAGATGACTCACATGTTATTAACTATTTTGGAAATGGTTCCAAATATATAGTGCTTTATGACCGCTAAATACTGAACACTGTGTTGTAGCCTATTATGTCTAAACTGCATTTCTTCTTGACGATATTTAGAAAATAGAAATATAATTTGATAATGATAAATCTATGAAGATTTTTCCTAGTTTAGCTATTCAAATTTTATAGAGAAACTGGATCTGATGTCACATTCCATGATTATACACGTTAAACAACTAAGCAATTCTACTGCTTCTTTAAGGTTCACCTTTAGAAATACAGATCTCATAAGTCGATGAAATGGTTTATGTGCAAACAGCATAGCTTTTTGGGTACTTGTCATTCATAAAATTTAGAAAATATGCTTGGTTAATCAAGAAATACAAAATAACCACAGCAAAATTTGCTTAACAGTTGTCTTCCTTGTCAAATCAGTCTAACTCAAGTTTCATCTATGTTTTGAAATCATTTTTTCATATATTAGCATGTGACTTATTTTTGTTATAATGGTGGGGTTTGCTATGTCTAAAGTATATTTATGCGCTGCTCTTGTAATTGTTTTTGGGTTTGCTTTTAACAGCCAGCAAGTTGACATTGAACGTTTTGTGCTCTCAGGTCGAGTGCCCAAAGTATCCAGGGTTTTGCCTCACAAGGCAGAAGAATGAATATCCATTTATTGAAGTATTTTACAACCCCGAACAGGTTATCATTCTTCACTTCAGTACTTCACAAACATGTTTCAGTTTCTTTTGTTTGGAACTTTGGGTAACTGGCTACCCGTCTCTTATTCCTGTTGTTTTGTGTAACTAGTTATGTGCCCATTTGTATAACATATATCAGCAATTATATTGTCACACTTGATGCTCTCATTAAATAACTTTATCATTCTTTTGTAAGTTAATTTTTTATCAGCACCCTTGATGTTTTGTTTTATAATTTATTAGTCTTGTGGTAGGAGAATGATAAACTGCTAAATTCACGCTAATCTAATGATTGGATAATATCGAAAGGAAGAAAGTAGTTCTGCATGGTATTTTAACAATTTGGAAGGCATATTCATTTGGCCGGAGAAACTCATGAATGTTTGTTGTGTACTCGTAGATATAAACCAAAATTTCTGGAATTATACGCCTTCTATGACTCAATCTAACTTATGGGTTTTGAAGTTCCTACGGAAATTAAACACAACTCAGTCTGGGAATATAATATTTAAGTTTGAGAATCTATTCTGAGCTAAAAACTAGTTTGGGAAGATAAAGTTGTTGCCTTGAGACCATGAGGTGACGGGTTCGAGTCCTGCAAAGTGCAAACAGCCTCTTGCAGAAATGTAGAAAAATGCTGCGTACAAAAGACCCAAGTGGGTCGGACCCTTTCCCGGACCCTACGCAAGCGGGAGCCACATGCACCGGGCTGCCCTTTAACCTATTCTAGATTTCTAATCTAACACACACAAAAGGTAGCTCACAGCTGTACACATGATCTCTACTGAACTAGTTGTTGTTATTCATTATCCTTGAAGGTGTATTATAATAGAGGGGAAGTCTGATGAAAACAACCGACTGATCATGCTTGACCAAGTCAAGCTGATCTGAACCTATGTCAGGCAAAGCTTGACTTGGTTGCTAACTATCCTAAGTAACTTAGTAGCTAAGACTCCAAGCAAACTAAGTGGCAGCTGATGCAGCTATACAGGCTGCTGATACATGCGAAGTGCTTAGTCACTAGTGAAGCTAAGACTCACATAGCACATAGCTTTCCACAGCGCTAAAATGTGATTTCATTATTTCATGCTCAGGGATTGCATGATATGAGATGCAGATTTTTTCCTTTAATAAAATGCCAACTCCACCTATGGCTTTCTAGGTATAGCCGGTCCCAAGCCCGGGTAAAGGAGGAGGGTGTGATAGGCTTGGTGAGTTAGCATCAAAACCAGCCATTCCTATAGATATAAAATCCAGTTTGGGTATATATCTAGCCTACCTCAATGTGTTTGAGAAAAAGGCTTTGTTGTTGTTGTTGTTGTAATAAAATGTCAGGCAAATCAGTTTAAATTACTTTGTTTTATTTTGGTTATAATGGCTTGTTCTCTACTTTCTCAGGCTGCTAGCCAAGGAAAGGGCGTGGATCCCAACATCACTAAATACTCTGTAAAGGTTCTACCTGTAAGTGATTTCGGATTTGTGGTTGAACCTGTCAGTTTAATGCTTTACAGATGGGTTCAAACTTTTCCTGTTGATCGGACTTGATACATGTCATCTTCTGCAGTTCAACTATGACCAGAGCGTGTATGGATTTCGAGAATATTTCAAGAAGCATGGATTCAGTTATTCTGAAGCTAAATAGTTCGGTTATTAAGAACCAGCATTCTGACACGCCCTAGGGAGTTTTACAGCATGGAATGCTTTAAGTTGGTCGAGGCTGAAATACCTTAGCGATTGCGTGACAACCTGTGGACCATTCTGTCCATTCCTTCTAATGGACAAAACTAGCAGATGTATACATCACTGTTTTGACTTCTGGGAGCATAACGACACATTCGGATCCTTGGTGCCGATCGCCTCGTTTTGACTTTGTGAGGCAACAAGAGGTTCCCATGCTTTAATCCCCCTTCTCTTCTCCATCACATTGATTTTGGGCTTGGAGGAGAGGCATAGCAGCCGAGATTCGATTCGTGCCAATAGCACGAGGAAATATCTCGTTTACCATTGGATTCTACTTCCTCCGTTTCATTAAATAAAATAGAATTAAGAGTATTTTCCCTTTTTATTTGGCATCCAAAACTTGTACGTATGATTATTATGACTGCTGTGGTGCCCCGTGAGGACAAAGTGGAGATCCAAAGTAACGTCAGCCTTGGAATTAAAGGACCGCGTGCTCTCGTCCCTGAGCAGAGACTGCGCTTGGTTGCATCTCCAGTGGAAGGTAAAGAATAGTGTTGTCAGCTCGAGGGAAATAAAAACGTCTTGACAGTAACAAAAATATTTTCAGTTTGAATCGCAGAATATTAGTACAGGCAAAAAAAAGTTGATTGAACTAGTAATTCCACATATTGTTTGATGAAAAAAAACAGTTCTTTATATTAGTACAGGACACAGGAATGATGAGATCCCAGCGTCACACTATGGAACCCATCCTTTTAGTGACCGATGCAACATTCAAAAATTGATGTAATGATCAGTGTTTCCATTCGGTTTAGCACTCAGGATAAGGATGAAATGAAGCGGCCGCTCAAACGCTAAATGGACCATGCCAAGATGCCCAACCGGTTGGCAACTGCTATCCTAGTAAGATTTTGTCCTACGGCGAACGGGGTAAGCAAGCAAGCAAGTGACTAAGCGACAACGGTTTCTGTTCTGCCAACGACATTTACCTTTGCTCGTGTTCGTTAGCTATGCTCCATCGCTTGGTCATGCCAGGAGGACATGGACGACACAGCAATGTGATCGCAGCAACCAATAGTTTGCTGCGTTCACATAGGTCGCGTGGATAGGTTAAAGCGCAGTTTATGCAGGCATGTATACGCTAGTAGCACAATAGTTAACACACGATAAAGATGCCTCCTCGATGACCCGGCAAGTCTAGGTAAAGCCATAACAAACCCCTTTCACACACCTCCCATACTTTTGTTTTCCTGATAAACAGCTTACGCTTGCTTCATGTATTTGTGTACCGGATCAAATCCTAGAGACAAATACAACCCCGAAAAGAATTAGTCTGTGAGTGCACCATGAAGCACGCATAAGCTCACAGGAGCTGGCGCGTGGGTTGGGGTGACTTGAGCTGCCTGCCATACGCCCATACTGTGCTGCCCATCTCTTGCCCCCAGCGTCCTAGTCACGATCCAAATTGGCTAACGGAACTTGTTTCCATCATGTGATGTAACTTTCATCTAGTTACAGAACGTTCATCCCTACAGTAGAAACCTTTTGAAATGTACTCATGGAACTTCCATCAGTATTAAACGAAATACACCAGTCAAATTAAGCCTATATAAAGCTGATGGATTCCTCAAGACAGTCCACCAACGGGCTCTACGGGAAATGATGTAGCCTTAGCTTCCCACTTTCACTTGTGGTGAATCTGAAGCTGTATTCAGATCCTTTCTGCCTTCGTTCGCTTCTTCAGATGCCCTTTCCTCAGTAGTATGTTCTTTCTGGGAAAGCATCTGCATCTCCTTCAATCTTCTTAGCTCTAAATCCTTTGTTTCTAACTCCTCGTGTAGAATGGCCACCTGTGAATGTAGCCGGTTCAAAACAAAAGGTCGACAGAGAAAACCAATAGCAATGCCAATGTTGAATCTTACCAATTCGTTGGATCTCTCAACGTCGTTAGTTAAACCATCCATTTGTTTATACAAAACTGAAGACAAAGCAAAAGGTCAAATAGATGGATAAATGTAACTCTAGTTCCACAGAAGCAAAAGGAATTCACTCCATAAGACACGTTGCATTTCCAGACCCAACAGTTTTTTAGATTAAAAAGAAACTAATCCACACACACAAAAAGGATAACTACAGCAGGATGTTGCCTCAGGAAAGTAAATATCATTTTTGCCCCAACAGAGAGCCTGAGTAACACCGCAGGAACCACTATATCGAACTGTAATTTCAACCAGGCAGAAAGAAAGATCAGTGAACCCTGGAGGGTGTGATGCCTTCAGTCAAATTTTGATTTTCTCTACAAACCAATGGTGTACTTGATTTGTTAATGACCTGGATCAAGTCCCAATTGGTACTAGGCCCGTTTTTTTAGTGGCAAATGTATAGTCCGTAATGAAACAATGACAATATGACCTCCCTTGGAACAGTAAAGAAAATATTGGTTTGAACATTCCAAATTTAATCACTGAATCTTGAAAAAGCTTAGGCTAATGATTATTTTAATTTGCTCGTGCAAGCTAACAGAAGAAACAGTATCCTCATCAGTACACAATCTATCAATGGAGCATCGAGCAAGTAACAATGAATGATGGTGCCACATTCCATGATTAAGACTGTGGGACCAACTTCTGACTAATCTACTTTGAGCATGTCACGATGTCAGGGCTAGGCCAGGACCAATAGAAAACCTTGTACATGGGATCAAGATTTTTCTATTTTTGATGACAATAGAGAAAGATGAGGGAAGTTAAATGCATCAAAGATGAGACTGACCGCATTCTAGTGAAGGATGAAGAAATTAAGAATAGATGAAGGGATTACTTTAATGGGCTATTCAATGATGGGAATATGAGCACTATGGTTGAGTTGGATAACTCCTTTGATGACTCCAACAGACGGTTCGTGCGGAGTATACAAGAGTTTGAGGTTAAGGAGACCTTAAAAAGAATAAAAGGAGAAAAGACCCTCGGCCCTGATGATGTCACTATTGAGGTGTGGAGATGCCTTGACGTGGCAATAGTATGGCTCACAAAGCTATTCAACCATATTTTTCAGTCAAACTTTTGGCAACTCAGCTAAGTTACTCTCCTCACCTCTCTGAATTTCCGGAGCACTAGAGAGTTTTGTTGCTGCTTAACTGTGCAGCTAATCAGAGACTCGATCTCTTTATTTATAATAGTCAAGGCTGGTGTAAACACCCTGGAATACAGGAACAAACCCTGCTGACCAAGCACTAAAAAAACGGCTAACTCCCTATGGACTAGGGATAGCTGATGACCAGCTCTAATAGCCGGCTAACTGACACTGTCAATAATGACAGTTTATTCAGACTGAAGACAAACACTAGACTTAACAACATTTCTCCCCCTAAGACTAGTGTTTCAGACTTCTCCCCATCTAAATCATCCCAATTCTAGTTCGCAGTTCCTGAAACTTCAGCCTTCCCAGTGCTTTAGTCCCAATGTCGGCCAATTGATCCTTTGAGTTTATGAACTCCACAAGGATGCTTCCATCTTCAACACACTCCCTTACTTAGTGATAGCGCACTCTGATGTGTTTACTGCGCTCATGAAAAACTGGATTCTTCATGAGAACAAGTGCTGACTTGTTATCCACCCTGAGCTCTATAGGCTTCAATTCCTCTTCCTTGAGATCAGTCAGCAGCCAAGTCAGCCATACACCTTGTGTTGAAGCTGCAGTGGCGGCAATGTACTCGACTTCACACGACGACATTGCTACCACCCATTGCTTGAGGGATGCCAGCTGATTAAGCTTGCGCCGAGGAAGAAAAACACCGCAGAGGTGCTGTGGCTGTGGCTGTCGTCGACATCGCCAATGTAGTCACTTTCACTGTAGCCGACCAATCTTGCGTCGCCGTTGCGTCGCCAGTAGAAACAGCCGTAGTCTATCGTTCCTGCCACATAGCGCAGCACCCTCTTCAGTGCTGCCATGTGCTCCGCCGTGGGCCTCTGCATAAAGCGGTTAAGGTACTCGACGGCGAAAGCAAGATCAGGCCAGGTGTGCACTAGGTATCGAAGGCTGCCGATCAGGCTTTGATACAGCCCTGAGTCTTCTTCTTTTGCAGCACAATCACGGCTTAATTTCAGCCGTTGCTCCATCAGCGTTTAGGCCGGATTGCAGTCTGCCATCTTCCATGTCTCCAAGAGCGTGATTGGAACAATCCAATCCCTGTTGCGCTTTGTTTCACCTCCAATCCGAGGTAGAACGTCAGCAAGCCAAGGTACGCCATTCGGAATTGCTTCTTCATTTCTTCCTTGAGACGTGCAATTGCCTCTGGCACCGTCCCGGTGATGATCAAGTCGTCGACATAAACTCTAACGATGAGGCGGCCGTGATTCTCCCCTCTGTAGTAGATGACGGGCTCATGATCACTCTGACGGAACCCTAAGTTTCGAAGGGTACCATCGAGCTTGGCATACCAAGACCGTAAAGTGCTCGTCGAAGACTGTAAAGTGCTCGCCGTAGACGAAGTACCTTATCTTCCTTGCCGGTAGCGATGAAGCCTTGCGGTTGTTGCACATAGACTTCCTCCGACAATTCGCCATTGAGAAATGCGGTCTTCACATCCATGTGATGCACCTCCCATGCCTCATCGGTGGCGAGCTCTAGAACCAGTCTCACTGATTCCATGCGCGCCACCGGAGCGAAGACCTCAAAGTCGATGTCGGCTTGTTGCACATATCCCTGCGCGACGAGGCGAGCTTTGTGTTTGATCACTGCACCGAAATCATCCCTTTTAAGCTTGTGGATCCACTTGAGCCCAATTGCACGGTGTCCCACCGGCAATTGAGTCAACTCCCATGTCGGGTTGTCTTCTATAGACGCAATTTCATCTTCCATTGCTGCTCACCAGGCTGGATCCTCCTCGGCCACGGCATATGATGCAGGTTCTGCACCTTCAGCGACCAATTTTAGCTGCTCTTGGATCCGCTGAGGTCTTCCTCTTTGTGGAACGGCCCGACGTGCCTGCCTCGGGTTCGGTTCGTCGGTGGCGATGATGTTGTCCATCCGCCGATACCGAATAGGGGTTAGATCATGATAGGCATCCAATCGGTCCTCATCGTTGTTCAACGGCGACACCAGCTCTGGCAGCAATTGAGTCGCTGGTGGAGGAGGGGTTGTCGCCTTTGTGGGTTGCGGCGACTCTTGCCCCGCCTGTAGAGGTGACATCCCCCCTTGAGGTCGGTCCTCGACTCTGTCTTCCAATGGCTGGAAGATAGAGTAGAATTGGACTGCAAATTCTTGACCGCTTGAATCCCTGTCGTCGGCGGTCGTGCTCCAATTCCATCCTCTATCCTCATCAAACACCAATTCACGGGAAATTGCGATCTTACCAGACCTTGGATCAAGCATCTTATATGTATTTTGCTCCTTCAGCATATCCGATGAATACCATTGGACAACTCCGGTCTTCAAGCTTCTTCGATCCCGGTTTGTTGCTTTTGACAAAGCCAACGCACCCAAAAACTTTGAAGAAGCTAACAGAGGGTTTTCTACCATAGTAGGCTTTGAATGGTGTCTTCCCATCCATCGCCCTTGTCGGCAAGCGGTTTAGGATGAATATGGCAGTGGTCACCGCCTCTCCCCAAAACATCATCGGCATTCTTATCTCTTTCAGCAATGCTCGCGCCATGTCGAGTATCGTCTGATTCCGGCATTCAACTACGCCGTTCTGTTGCGGCGAGTAAGGAGCAGTGAATTGCCTCTGCACACCCTCGATGGCGCAGTAGTCAGCGAATTCCTTCGCCGTGAACTCGCCACCGTATTCCGTCCGCAACATCCGCAGAGGACGTCCCACCTCCAGCTCAACCGCCGTCTTGATCTTCTTGATCTCCGACGCTGCATCACTCTTGGCCACGATCAGCATGATCCACATGTAGCGTGTAGCGCCGTCGACGAGCAGCAAGAAGAAACGGCGACCGCCTGGTGTCGCCGGAGTGATCGGTCCTTAGAGGTCACCATGAACCAAGTCGAGCGCCGTCGGGGCCCTGTACTTGGACTGGGTGGGAAACGGTGTGCGACGTTGCTGTTGCAATTCCGATGCTCGATCACACCAAAAACTGCCCTGTTTGAAGCAGTTCAACACCTCTCCTAGGTGCTGTTCTTGCTGATCTGTTCTAGCAGATCTGTTCAGGGAAAGAACAGATTGTTGTTGCCTGCTTCTTGAGGTGTAGTTGCAGAACAGATGGAACAGCCGGATCAGATGAGGGAGAACAGGGTGGCGGCGGCTAGAGCAGCTACCCTGCGCGGCGGCGGCTGATCCTAGCGCTTGGTGGCGGCTAGAGTTCTTGAGGGAGGCGGCGACTTGGGCTGGAGGAAGAGAGGCGGCGGCTCCAAGGGGAGAGAGAGAGGCGGCTAGGGCAGAATAGGTGGAGGAAAATTTCTGTATTAATCTCTCACAAATTAGGGTGTTTTGTCTTGTTTATATAGCCCTCCTTACAAGAGTCATGATCTATTACAATAGGAGAAAATTACTTCCTAAACTAAAGCTGCCGTCTAATTTTGGTGCAGCCGCACCACATAGGGGCTGACAAGCCCCTGACCTGGGCGCGCACACACAAGGGGGGATCAGGGTTCGCCTCCCCCCTGTTCTGGCCGCCCAGGCCCAGCGGCAGGGTCATCCCACATTCTCCTCCTGATCCTGACGCTGGCCCACGTCCAGGATCCCGATCCTTCTTCTCATCTCCACGAACTTCTGTCTTCTAAGTGCCTTGGTCAAGATGTCCGCCATCTAGTCTTGAGTGGAGATTTGCTCAATCACAATAGTACCGCTGTCCACACACTCCTGTATGTAGTGGTACTTGACATCGATGTGCTTGCTTCTATCATGATGTACCGAGTTTTTGCTCAAGTCTATAGCTGACTTGTTATCAACCCGCAACACCGACACCTTCGATTTTTCAGCTAAGTCCTCCATCAGCCGTGCCATCCATACACCTTGACATGCCCCTTGAGCTGTTGCGATATATTCTGCTTCACATGAGGACAAGACCACCACCTTCTGCTTGCAGGACTGCCATGAAGCGGGGCTATTTCCAAGACAAAACAACACCCCGCTTGTGCTCTTGCGGTCCCTCACGTCTCCCGCATAGTCACTATCTGAGTACCCAATAAGCTTCATGTCGCCTCCTCTTGCATAGAAGACTCCATAGTTGATTGTACCCGCTATGTAGCGTACGATGCTTTGACTGCAGCAAAGTGCTTCTCCTTGGGCTCCTCCAGAAACCGACTCACGTACCCGCCCAACTAGGCAAGATCGGGACGTGTGATCACCAAGTATCGCAACCCGCCAACCAAGCTCCTATAGTCCATTGCATGCACCAACGGGCTAGTCTTGTAAAGCTTGAGGCCTTGCTCCATGGGGAATGCACAGGGGTTGCATCCCTCCAGACCAGCTTTAGAGACAAGTTTGGAAGCGTAGGCTGCCTGCCCAACGCTTATCCTGCATCAGCTTGCCGCACCTCCAGGCCAAGATAGTATGACAGGAGACCCAGATCGCTCATCTTGAACCTCTTCATCATCTCCCCCTTGAACTTCTTAAGGTCGGCTCCTCCTGTGATCACAAGATCATCGACGTACACGCCGATGATGAGCTTCTCATCTTTAGCTCCACGGAAATAGATCTCGTGCTCGCTCGTACTCTTCTGGAAACCAAGCGATAGCATGCTATAGTTGAGCTTGGCATTCCAGGCCCTGGGCGCCTGACGAAGTACATATAAAGCCTTCTTGAGCCGATACACCTTGTGTTCAGCTCCGTCGATGATGAAGCCAGCGGGTTGGGAGACGTACACCTCCTCCATCAAGTCGGCATTCAGGAAGGCGCTCTTCACGTCTATGTGGTGTACCTCCCACCCCTAATGCGCAACAACTGCAAGGAGCAAGCGAACAGATTCGAGACGAGCTACAGGAGCAAATACCTCGTCAAAATCTATTCCTTGTCGCTAGACATAGCCTTTAGCCACCAACCAAGCTTTGTGCTTCACCACCTCCCCATGCTCATCCCTCTTCACCTTGAACACCCATTTGAGGCCAATGGGCTTGTGTCCTACAGGAAGATCAACAAGTTGCCAAGTCTTGTTTTCTTCTATGGACTCCATCTCCTCGAGCATGGCCCGTCTCCAGCACGGGTGTTCCTCAGCATCGGCAAAGGACGTGGGCTCCTCCACGGTGGTGAACATGAGCTCCCCCACCTCCAAGCTTGGTGGGCGCTCAGCCCGACCAAGAGGGGTGAGGGTTCAAAGCACGTTGCGCATCGTGCGGAATCGTAGTCTCACACCATCGTTATAGTAGGCGTCGACGACGTTGCTGCCAGGGTCTGACAGCGGTGTGGCAAAGCAGATGGGCCGTGGAGGATTCTGGGGCGTGACGAAGGTGCTGGAATCTTCAAGTCCGGAACCCCCCGCTGCTGCTGACCCCCGTGCAGGACTGCCCCAGCCTTGATTCGCGCCAGACAGTCCCTGCAGGGGCCTTTGGGGCGACGCTGCAGGTGCTGGACCCTCTCCAGCAGGTCTGGAGGCTGGCGCAGGACTGCTAGGGTCTGGACAGACCCTTCTGTGCCCCTCCTGGGCACTGCTGGGGTGTTATTCGGCCCCTCCGGACCCTACAGCACCTCTCCGGGTGCTGGAACAGCAGGTCTAGCAGGTGCTGGACCTAAGGAGTCGACGTGGAAGGCGGTGTAGTCCTCTTATCCTGCTCCTTTTCCCCAGTCCCACTTGGCCGCCTCGTCGAATATCACGTCACGTGATATGTGTGTGCGCCCATCAGCCGGAATATACATTCGATAGCCCTTCATCCCTGCAGCATAGTCAAGAAAAATCATCGGAGTACTCCGGTCTTCCAACTTTTTCAGATGGGGGCGCGTGTTCTTAACATGCCCCACAACCAAAAGTTCAGAAATAATTGACGGTTGGTCGCTCTCCATGCCAAGCTTCATATGGCGTCTCTCACCCCAAAAAATCTCGGGTATACCCTTCACCTTCAACATACTACTCGCCATGCCGACCACCGTCTGGTTACGCCGCTCCACAACCCCGTTTTGCTGCGGCGTATACGGGGCTGTGAGCTGACGTTGTACTCCTTGCTGAGCGCAGTATCGCCGAGCTCCTGTGAGGTGAACTCCCCTCCGCGATCAGTACGGAGTAGCTAGAAGATAGAGCCACATATAGCGGCTCATGTCATCCACTAGCAACAAGAACATCTACTTGTCGCCTGGAGTCGTCGGCGTGATAGGCCCCCAGATGTCCCCGTGGACAAGGTCAAGCGCGCCCCCCGCGCGCGATGTGATCAATTTGCGGAAGCCCGAACACTATCTCCTTTCATGCCAACTTTCGAAGCCTCTGGAAGCCGACGTGTCCGTAGCGTTCGTGCCAACGTCATGCAACATCTGTTAGTAGTTGAATTCTTACTCTCATTGGAAGAGAGGATGACACTAGGAGTTGGGGCAATTTTCTTGTCTATTTCTCACACAATGCCATACCAACCCAAGGGGTTGAGGCTACATATTTATAGCTGCCAAGGCAGCCAAGCATATGCCACAAAGATGCTAGTCTAAGATGCTTAGATGCTGTCCTAATATGCTGTCCTTGGCTGACACTAAGATGTTGTCCTAGTGTCCTTAATATGCTGTCCTAGTGTCCTTAGATGTGTCCTAATTGGGGCCACAAAGACCAAAGGACTAGAGTACAACAAGGACCAAGGACCAAGGACTAAAGTGCAACAAACTAAAGGACTAGGGTACAAGGGACTAGGGGACCAAAGACCAAAGGACTACAAGACTTATTCCAGCAACATCACGCCTCGCGGTTAGGCAAACCGGACGTGTGATGTTGAGCCTGATAGAGTACAACTTGTTGTCGTCGCGCTGAACTCGTGTGAGAAGACGATGCTGCTGATCCCGTATGTGCATCACTCCTCCATGCACCGTGATGCTATAGCCATCCTCATCTAGCTGGTCGACGCTGATGAGGTTGGTGGTGAGGCGCGGGATGAGGTAGACGTCGGTGAGCCTCCTATGCTCACCCGTCTTGGCGGTGAATAGGACCATACCCTTCCCCAGGATACGCACGACGAAGTTGTCGCCGAACTTGATGGTTTCGATGACGTTTTCGTCGAGCTTGGAGAAGATGACACGCGAACCCGTCATGTGATTGCCGCGCCCGTGTCGAGGTACCAACGAGTGTCGTCAAAGTCGTCGTCGTTGTTGCGGTAAGCGAAGACACGTCCCTCTACTATCTCCAATGGGCGCGTAGGGCGTTCCTGTACAGGCTCCTCCTGTACTGAGGCCACTCTTGTCATGAACAAGGCGTCCTCCTCCTCCGCCTTCGCCACGAAAGTCTGCTGCTACGGCTCCTCCTGCTTAGGCTCCGATCGACACTCTCTGGCCCAGTGGCCCTTCTTCCCGCACTTCCTGCACTGGTCCCGCAAAATATCCTTCCCGGAACCTCCCTTCTTGCCTCCGTTCTTCTTGGGCGGGCCCTTTCGGCCGTCCCTCTTAGAAGAACCCGGGGATTGGGTAGACTGCTCCTCCTTCCGCTGTGCCTCCCACTCCTCCCGAGTGAGGTACAGCTGGCCGTCGTGTACTCCTCCCTTCCATTGCGTCGAGTCAAAGGCGTTCTCCGCCGCCCTGAGACGCCCCGTCACCTCCGACAAGGTGAGGGTAGACACGCTCAGCAGTGTCGTGATCACCACCACGATCTGCTGGAAGCATTCTGGAACGCTTCGCAGGAGCTTCTCCACGACCCTCTCTTCTCCTATCTCCTCCCCTAGCGACGCAAGCCGTGATAGCATGCCGCTCAGGCGAAGGGAGAAGTCCTCCATGCTCTCGCCATCCTTGAAGGCAGCGGCTTCGAACTCCTTCCGGAGTTGTTGTGCCGTCGTCTTCTTCACGCGGTCGGCCCCAACCCACATGATGGCGATCGTGTCCCATGCCTCTTTCGCCGTCCTCTTCTCTCCTATCGTCGTGATCATCTCCGGCGGGACAGCGCTGACCAAGATGTCAAGCGCCATCATATCTTCTTGCTCGGTCACGTTGCCCTCCTCCACGGCCTTCCAAAGCAGCCGTGCCTTCAGCTTGATCTTCATCATGACAGCCCACTCCGCGTAGTTGGTCTTGGTGAGCACGGGGAACCCCGTCCCGGTGTTCACCTCACGAGCTGCCAGTGAGGGTGTCACATGGCTGGTGGCGCTGGCGCTGCTTGGAGGTGTGTATGACATCGTGCAGAATTCAACCTAGGTTCGAAACCGGCTCTGATGCCACGAATGTTGCAATTCCGGTGCTTGATCACACCAAAAACTGCCCTGTTCCAGGCAGTTCAGCACCTCCCCTAGGTGCTAATCTTGCTGATCTGTTCTAGCAGATCTGTTTAGGAAAAGAATAGATTGTTGCTGCCTGTTTCTTGAGGTGTAGTTGCAGAACAGATGGAACAGCCGGATCAGATGAGGGAGAACAGGGCGGCGGCGGCTAGAGCAGCTACCCTAGGCGGCGGCGGCGGCTGATCCTAGCCCCTGGTGGCGGCTAGGGTTCTTGAGGGAGGCGGCGACTTGGGCTGGAGGAAGAGAGGCGGCGGCTCCAAGGAGAGAGAGAGAGGCGGCTAGGGCAGAATAGGTGGAGGAAAATTTCTGTATTGATCTCTCTCACAAATTGGGGTGTTTTGCCTTGTTTATATAGCCCCCCTTACAAGAGTCCTGATCTATTACAATAGGAGAAAATTACTTCCTAAACTAGGGCTGCCGCCTAATTCTGGTGCAGCCGCACCACATAGGGGCTGACCAGCCCCTGACCTGGGCGCGCACACACAAGGGGGGATCAGGGTGCGCCTCCCCCCTGTTCTGGCCGCCCAGGCCCAGCGGCAGGGTCATCCCACAGTTGCTTGGTGACCAGGCACACGTCTCAAACACCTTCCCGGCCTTCCCGGCGCTCCCCGAACTCCGGCAGGCCTCTGACCATTTCGCGGCGACTCAGCTGGCGCATTGCTTCATGACCAATGTGGTCGTAGCGCATGTGCCAACGACGCTGATCTAAGTGATCTTCTTCTTCGTGTTGCTCTGCAAGGCAAATGCCCTGGGCAACACTTGTTTGCAGAACGTACAGATGGTTCGTTCCTCTGCAGACTTCGGCGAGCAGACGGCTCCCGTGATCCCAAATCCGCAGTACCCCCTGTTCAATTTGAACTTTGCACCCACTGCGATCTAGCTGACCCAGCGACAAGATGCTGTTCTAGAGACAGGGGATTAGGAGCACCTCGGCGAGCTTGATCAACTCTCCGGTCTTGGCCGTGAAGGTCACCACTCCTCTTCCTCTGATTTGGACCAGGGATCCATCGCCAAACCTCACCGTCCCTTCTCTCATCGATAGAGCTCAGAGAAGACCTCTGTCCTCCCGGTCATGTGGCTCGTCGCACTGGTATAGTGGTATCCAGATACCATCCTTCTTCTTGAGCACTGCTGCCATCGGAGCCAAGGAAGACGTGAGCTTCCGGCTCGCATAGGTGAAGACTTCATGACGGTGGTGGCTTGACAGAGTCTTCAACGACCTCCGTGTCCCACGTCATCAGCAACGCCTCATCCTCCTCCTCCTCCTTGTGGACGAGATTCGCCTGCTCCTTGCGCGGAGCACGACAATCCCGCGCCGAATGGCCCTTCTTGCCGCAATTGTGGCAAGTGTCGTCGGCGGACTTCTTCCTCTGTCCGGACTTCCGATTCTTTGATCCAAACTTCTAAGATCCATATTTGGAGCTGGATTGTGCCTGCTTCTCCTTGAGTCGCGCCTGCCATTGCTCTTCCGTGAGCAACAACTTACTGCCGGGGGTCGATTCCTCCTCCTCACCGGTGCGGCCTTCAATTGCTCGAAGCCGGCCGGTAATCTCCTCGATTGATATTGCCGAAATGTCGAGGACCGATTCAATTGCCACCGCGACTTGCGTGTGCTTCTTCGGAACTACCCGGAGATACTTGGTGGCGACCTTCTTGAGGTCCTCCGGATCGCCGAGTATCTCTAGCTCCTTGACCATCTTCCCAAAGCGCAGCGCGAAAACGTCGAGCGACTCGCCGTCGAGTAATGCCACGTTCTCGTACAAGCGTCGCACGCGCTGCGCCGCCATCATCCTCGCGCGATCAGACCCGAGCCGTGACGTCTCCAGGTGCTCCCAAGTGGCTTTAGCGGAGGGCTTCGCCGCCAATGTCGATGCCATTTCCAGCGGAACACCGCGGAGCAGTGCCTCCATGGCCAGCTGGTCCTCCATCTCGTCGTCAGTGACGACGTTGATGGCGGCCCACAGCCCACGTGCACGAAGCATCACCCTCATCATTGCCGACCAATCGATGTAATTGGTCTTCGTGAGCAGCGGGAATTGTCCGCTCACCTAACGAACAATCCACGCCGAAGCTATGCTCAACTGACGGCCTTGTCGTCCTCGACGGAGGATGGGTGATGGTTTCTGCGACCGGCGCTTGGGTGGGGACTGGGAAGCACGCAGGGCATCCGACATTGCCGCGGACCAGAACCTGAAGATCTGAATCCAATTGTTGGCAACTCAGCTAAGTTACTCTCCTCACCTCTCTGAATTTCTAGAGCACTAGAGAGTTTTGTTGCTTCTTAACTGTGCAGCTAATCAGATACTCGATCTCTTTATTTATAATAGTCAGGGATGGTGTAACCACCCTGGAATACAGTAATAAACCCTGCTGACCAAGCACTAAAAAACGGCTAACTCCCTATAGACTAGGGATAGCTGATGACCAGCGTTTTCAAGTCGTCTCCTAGGCTACGCCTAGTCGGCGACTACGCGTCCAAGCGCTCCGACCCGAACGCCATGGCGGGGCGACCCGCCTGGCCGGCGACTAGCCGCTGCCGCCATCGCTGTCGCCGCCAGATCGACGGGTAGCGCCTCGTCAGCCGCCGTCTGATTGCGCCGCCGGTTGGGAGAAGAAGGGGAGAAGGGTTTGAGCGGCTATTTTAGGGTTAGGGGAGTTATATTTGTGATCTGGACCGTTCGATAAGTTTCGGGCCTATTCCTAGCCCAGGTCGGCCGCCGCCGCCCCTCCTCGCGCCTGCCTTCCCATCGGGCATCCTCGCCCCGCTGCAGCCTCCTCCTCCCCTCGTCCCCCCCCCCCGCCGCCGCCTCCTCCTCCCCTCGCCCCCCCTGCCGCCGCCTCCTCCTCCCCTTGCCCCCCCCCGCCGCCGCCTCCTCCTCCCCTCCACCCCCCCCCCCCGCCACCGCCGAGTGCTCCCCTCGCCCCGCCACCGCAGCCACTGGGTCCTCCTCCCTTCGCCCCTTGGCCGGGCGCCTGGGCGTCCAGGCACCCGGAAGGCACCTAGGCGTCCGGGCGGTGATTCACAAGCCTGCTGATGACCAGCTCTAATAGCCGGCTGTCGGTACCCTCAATATGGGGTACCCCCGCGCACAGGGGAAACTGCCTAAGGACCTCGCCCCTCTCCGCGGGGAGAGCTCCGAGGGCGCCACGTGTCCAGCGGGGTCGGACCCCCCTCTCCTCAGAGGAGAGCTCCGGGCCCGCCACGTGGCCAACAGAGTCGGACCTCCCCCCTCCGCGGGGAGAGCTCCGAAGGCTCCACGTGTCCAGCGGGGCCGGACCACCCTCTCCTCAGAGGAGGGCTCCGGGCCCGCCACGTGGTCAGCAGAGCCGGACCTCCCCCCTCCGCAGGGAGAGCTCCGAAGGCTCCACGTGTCCAGCGGGGCCGGACCTCCCTCTCCTCAGAGGAGGGCTCCGGCCCCGCCACGTGGCCGGCGGAACAGCGCTGCCTGCCCCCGCGCGGTAGGCAGCAAGAGTAAAGACGCGTCATACCTTGCCCGTACAAGGTATTCAAGACCCGCGCCTTGGGAAGGCGCGTAGACGCGAAGCACGCCTCTGTCAGGTGTCGTTGCGCCCAATCACATCACAGTGAAGACTGGCACGCCGCGTCAAAGGTTGTGCGCCGATAAACACAACGACAAGACATCCCCTGCCGGCCCTGCCATCATCAGCCACTACGACTAGCTTGCGGCATGGGCAGGGCGGCAGAACGAAGACTTAGAAGCCCTCGCCAGAGACAACTACCGGCGTAACTGCAGATACGGTAGATGGCAGGCAATCTCCCCGGGACCACCTGTCGGGTCTCGGGTCCACCGTGTAAGCCGCCCGAACCTTGGACTATAAAAGGCTCGGGTAGGCGACATTAGCAAGGGTTTGGCCTTTTGCACACTCTCACGCAGGGTTCGCACCTGAGCCATTCGCACCCCAGCACTTAGGTCATCCCCAAGCTCAGAATTCCGGTTCTGAGCACCAAGCAATACAACGAGCATCTCTGCTCACCGTGGACGTAGGGTTTTACGCTCCGGCGGCCTAAACCACGTAAAAATCCCTGTGTCAAGCTTCTCCTTCCATCGTCCCTAACGCGTAAGCTCTCCGTGAGTGACTAGCCCCTCCGAAAAAGAACCTCCGCGGGCTGTCCAGAGCAGGCCCGGGGAAGTGTCGACAACACACTTCGACACCGGCCAACTGACACTGTCAATAATGATAGTTTATCCAGACTGAAGACAAACACTAGACTTAACAACATAAACAAGATGCCTGAAGAATGCAGGAAAAATATATGAGTACCTATCTTCAAAAATAAATGAGATATTCAATGTTGTACTAATTATCGAGGGATTAACCTTATGAGTCAAACTATGAAGCTTTGGGAGGGAGTGATTGAACACCGTCTGAGGAAAGTGACAAACATCACTAAAAACCAGTTTGGTTTTATGCCTGGGAGGTCTACAATGGTGGCGATTTTCTTGCTTCGTCAGCTTATGGAGAGATATAGGGAGCAGAAGGACTTGCATATGGTGTTCATCGACTTGGAGAAGGCGTACGACAAGATACCAAGGTCAGTCATGTGGTGGGCACTAGAGAAACATAAAGTGCCAACAAAGTACATTACCCTTATCCAGGATATGTACAATAATGTTAGGACAAGTGTGCGCGTAAGTGATAGTGAGACTGATGCATTTCCTATCACGGTAGGACTACATCAAGGATCAACTTTGAGCCCATACATCTTTTCCTTGGTGATGGATGAGGTGTCGAAGGATATACAAGGGGATATCCCTTGGTGCATGCTCTTTGCTGATGATGTAGTGCTGGTAGATGAAATTAGAGATGGTGTTGATAATAAATTAGAGTTATGGAGACAAACCTTAGAGTCCAAGGGGTTTAGACTTAGTAGGACCAAGACCGAGTATATGAGGTGTGACTTTAGTGGTGTTGGTCGTGAAGAGGGAAATGTTAGTCTACAAGGACAAATAGTACCTAGAAAGGACTCTTTCCGATACATAGGATCAATGTTACAAAGCAATGGCGATATTGATGAGGATGTTTGCCACAGGATCAAAGTAGGGTGGATGAAATGGCGACAAGCCTCTGGAATCCTATGTGATAGGAAGGTCCCACAAAAGTTAAAAAGAAAGTTCTATAGGACGATGATCATACTCGTGATGCTATATGGGGCAGAATGTTGACGAACTAAACGGCAACATGCCCAACAAATGAGCGTCGCAGAAATGCGCATACTATGGTGGATGTGCGGGCACACGATAAGAGACCGAATAAGAAATGAGGCGATTCGTGACAGGGTAGGGGTGGCGCCGATTGAAGAGAAATTAATCCAACATCGACTAAGGTGGTTTGGACATATCTAGAAGCACCGGTTAACAGTGGGATTTTAAGAGTTAGAGAAAATATTAGGAGGGGTAGAGAACGACCAAGGTTGACCTGGGAGGAGGTGGTAAAACGAGATTTGAGAGATTGGAATGTATCCAGAGATTTAACTCATGATAGGACCGTATGGAAAGTAGCAATTCATGTGCCAGAATCTTAGTCTTTTTTTTTCCTTTTTTCTTGTTACTCTTATATCTCTTCCTCTCTTTTACTTCATTGAAATATATATATATATATATATATATATATATATATATATATATATATATATATATATATATATATGGTTTCATGTCTAGCCGACCCCAGCATGCTTGGGATAAAGACTTGGTTGTTGTTGTTGATGATGACAATGAAAATATCCAACAATTCATTTAACGCTCCAACCACATAGGAATTATACCTTCTTACACTTCACTATATATTGCTACCTGGGCAAAATATAGCACCTCCATATAAAGGGTTCTTCATTTTGAGTGTCTTTTTACCGTCAAATAAGGTTGTTCTGTCCATGGCAAAATTAATGCAGAACTAGATCCAGCAATTTTCAGGTTCTAGCTTTTTGGTCCTTGGAAGTTACACGAGCCAACAACCATGTTATTGAAATTGGTCATATCAGAACCAGTCAAGACTCGAGTTAATTCTATGTTATCCAACTGCAGCTGCTAATATATTTCCCAAATATTTTTAAGGTTAACCAGATAAGGATCTTCGAGCCCAAAATGATTCTCAATGTGAGGGAGAGGTACCAACCATGCCAAGCCCCATGCCCCCACAAGCCTGATCTAACCATTGCTTATTATATATTTGCAGATCTGAATAATTCTCTCCGCATGTGCATATTGGATTTGTGATGGGAAATATCTAGTAACAGCTAGGTAACTTCAAATGAACAGCTAATCGTGACAGGATCTGATTTGCCCAATTTCAATAACATGATTGCTAGCTAGTTTATCGCTTCCAATGACTAAAATGCCACTATGCCAGTGAAGGGTTTGTCTTATAATCTGTATTGATTGAAGAGGGTACTAATAGGAACAGATAGATTTATATTATCCATATTTCCCATAATCATAATGTAAGACTGACCAGCATAGGCATGAACATCCATGACATTTCATGCCAATGCAGTACAATTACTGGATTGAATACTCACTGGACACATGATTGAGAAAAAAATGAGCACAACCTCACTGGCCCTCGTTTTGAATGCCATCCTGATTGGTATTGCATGCTACAAACAATTAACCTTCAATTGACTCTAAGTACCAATCAAAATCCTCCATTCTGGCCTTACGGAAGATAATAAAGCTGTTGGATGTAATGATGTAAACCATGTTTTCCCCAGCTGTGTGTTCAATGCTATATGAACCACTCAAGTATCTATTTATTTCGGCTTCACTAGTACTCAAGTAACTCCGCCTATGTTGTAATGACATAGCCGGTCCCAAGCCCGGGTAAAGGAGGAGGGGGTTGTGATAGGCTTGGCGAGCCAACAACTACACTTAGCCACTCTCATGGAAATGAAACCCAATAGAAATTCGTTGGGGCGTAACCCTCTTAGCGACACGCCATATCGGAACCCGGGTATGGTGTTAAGTGGGCAAGGGCCGGGTCGCCACCGCCTTAGTGGCGCGCCATATCGGAACCCGGATATGGTGTTAAATGAGCAAGGGCCGGATCACCATCACCTTAGTGGCGCGCTACATCATCGCCCGGATGTAGTGATAAGTGAGCAAGGGTCTTTGCATCTTACTCGACGGGTGCAAAGCGTAAGGAAGCTAGCCGAGGAACATAGATTTCGGGTGGGTAGTTGGAATGTAGGATCCTTGACGGGGAAGCTACGTGAGTTAGTAGATGTTGCCATTAGGAGACGAGTAAATATCCTTTGTGTACAAGAGACTAGATGGGCGGGTCAAAAGGCGAGAGAAGTCGAGAATACCGGTTTCAAGCTTTGGTATTCTGGTTCGGCTGGGACTAGGAATGGCGTAGGTGTTCTAATAGATAAGAGTCTTAAGGATGGAGTAGTGGATGTTCGAAGACGAGGGGATAGGATCATCTTAATCAAGATAGTAATTGGGGACATTGTCTTGAACGTCATTAGTGCTTATGCCCCACAAGTTGGGCTCAACATGAGTGCTAAGAGGCAATTTTGGGAGGACTTGGAGGATATGGTTAGTAGTGTACCGATAACCGAGAAACTCCTCATAGGGGGAGATCTCAATGGTCATGTGGGTGCAACTAACCTAGGATTTGAAGGAGTACATGGAGGTTTTGGATGCGGCGATAGAAATCAAGAGGGTAAGGACATCCTAGACTTTGCCGTAGCCTATGATCTGTTGATAGCTAACACCCTCTTTAGGAAGAGGCAATCTCACCTAGTAACCTTTAGTAGTGCCCAACACTCTAGCCAGATTGACTTTGTCCTCACTAGGAGAAAGGATAGACGGAAGTGTCTAGATTGTAAGGTGATCCCGGGGGAGTGTGTTGTGACACAACATAAGCTTGTGGTAGCTGACTTTCGCTTCCATACAAGTTCTTTGCGGGACAAAGGTGTCAAAATCACAAGAACAAAGTGGTGGAAGTTGAAGGGAGAATCACAAGAATCCTTTAAAAATAGGGTGATCACAGAAGGACCCTGGGCAGAAAATGGAGAGCAGATAGTATGTGGATGAAGATGGCAACTTGCATTAGGAAGGTAGCTAGTGAGGTGTTCGGTGTGACAAAGGGAAAGAAACTTATAGATAAAGACACTTGGTGGTGGAATGAGGATGTACAAAAGGCCATTAAGGAGAAGGAGTGTTACAAGAGTTGGCATAGTGATAGAAACGCAAGCAACATGCTTAAGTACAAAGAGGCTAAGAAGAATGCAAGGCGGGTTGTGAGTAAGGCAAGAGGACAAACCTATGATAAGTTATATGAGAGACTAGGGACAAAAGAAGGTGAAAAAGACATATACAAGGTAGCAAAAATCCGCGAGAGAAAGATGAGGGATCTCAATCAAGTTAAATGCATCAAAGATGAGACTGACCGCATTCTAGTGAAGGATGAAGAGATTAAGAATAGATGGCGTGATTACTTTAATGGGCTATTCAATGATGGGAATGAGAGCACTATGGTTGAGTTGGATGACTCCTTTGATGACTCCAACAGGCGGTTCGTGCGGAGGATACAAGAGTTTGAGGTTAAGGAGGCCTTAAAAAGGATGAAAGGAGGAAAGGCCCTCGGCCCTGACGATGTCCCTATTGAGGTGTGGAGATGTCTTGGGGACGTCGCAATAGTATGGCTCACAAAGCTATTCAACCACATTTTTCGGTCAAACAAGATGCCTGAAGAATGGAGGAAAAGTATATTAGTACCTATCTTCAAAAATAAAGGAGATATTCAAAGTTGTACTAATTATCGAGGTATTAAGCTTATGAGTCATACTATGAAGCTTTGGGAGAGAGTGATTGAACACCGCCTGAGGAAAGTGACCAATGCCACTAAAAACCAGTTTGGTTTTATGCCTGGGAGGTCTACAATGGAGGCGATTTTCTTGCTTCGTCAGCTTATGGAGAGATATAGGGAGCAGAAGAAGGACTTGCATATGGTGTTCATCGACTTGGAGAAGGCGTACGACAAGATACCAAGGTCAGTCATGTGGTGGGCACTAGAGAAACATAAAGTGCCAACAAAGTACATTACCCTTATCAAGGATATGTACAATAATGTTAGGACAAGTGTGCGCGTAAGTGATAGTGAGACTGATGCATTTCCTATCACGGTAGGATTACATCAAGGATCAGCTTTGAGCCCATACATCTTTTCCTTGGTCATGGATGAGGTGTCGAAGGATATACAAGGGGATATCCCTTGGTGCATGCTATTTGCTGATGATGTAGTGCTGGTAGATGAAACTAGAGATGGTGTTGATAAGAAATTAGAGTTATGGAGACAAACCTTAGAGTCCAAGGGATTTAGACTTAGTAGGACCAAAACCGAGTATATGAGGTGCAACTTTAGTGGTGTTGGTCGTGAAGAGGGAAATGTTAGTCTACAAGGACAAATAGTACCTAGAAGGGACTCTTTCCGATACTTAGGATCAATGTTACAAAGCAATGGCGATATTGATGAGGATGTTTGCCACAGGATCAAGGTAGGGTGGATGAAATGGCGACAAGCCTCTGGAATCCTATGTGATAGGAAAGTCCCACAAAAGCTAAAAGGGAAGTTCTATAGGACGGTGATCAGACCCGCGATGCTCTATGGGGCGGAATGTTGGCCAACTAAATGGCAACATGTCCAACAAATGAGTGTCGCAGAGATGCGCATGCTACGGTGGATGTGTGGGCACACGAGAAGAGACCGAATAAGGAATGAGGCGATTCGTGATAAGGTAGGGGTGGCGCCGATTGAAGAGAAGTTAGTCCAACATCGGCTTAGGTGGTTTGGACATATCCAACGGAGACCTCCAGAAGCACCGGTTAACAGTGGGATTTTAAGAGGTAGAGAAAATATTAGGAGGGGTAGAGGACGACCAAGGTTGACCTGGGAGGAGGCGGTAAAACGAGATTTGAGAGATTGGAATGTATCCAGAGACTTAGCTCATGATAGGACCGCATGGAAAGTAGCAATTCATGTGCCAGAATCGTAGTCTTGTTTTTTTCTTTTTTTCTTTTCTCTTTTTCTTTTCCTTTTTTCTTATTTCTTTTCTCTTTTCTCTTTTTCCTTTTTCTTTTTCCCTTTTTTTTTCTTTTTTTTTTCCTTTTTTTCCCCTTGTTCTCATATCTCTTCCTCTGTTTTACTTCATTGATATTGGGTTTCATGTCTAGCCGACCCCAACAGGCTTGGGATAAAGGCTTGGTTGTTGTTGTTGTTGTACTAGTACTCAAGTATCTATCTGTGTTAGAATAGTAAAATGACTACTAAGGGTCCTTTTGGTTCATCTTTATGTAACAGATTCACTGTCAAGAAAAGTGATTTCCCTACACAGCAGATTCTTAAAAAGTTGTAGATTTCCTAGTACAAATTGAAATCTCTCACCCAAAATTCCCCAGATTTCTCGTCCAACTGTCAAAAAAAATTACCCACCTGAATAGTTTTCTTTTATTTTCTTTCTCGCAGCTCACAACAACTTTTCCACAACCCAGCTAAAATCAGATTTTCAGAAACCCACAATTGAACCAAACACACCCTAAATAACAAGAGAATCAAGTATTCTAGAATCAGAAGTGTAAGCTATGGATTACTCTAGGTAGTATTCCAACTTCTAAACACTAATCATTGAGAAATATAAAGATGGATTATAAAAAAAAAAGCAGTACATGTAGGAGAGACACAATCACTAACCGTCAAATTGATTCCGGAGTTGATTATTCTGGGTCTTCAAGACTGCAATTTTCATTCCAAGTTCATGAATCTGTACCGAGATACATTGTTACAAAGCATTGTACAAGTTAGTTGGGTATGAAATTTTCACATGTATAGAACTTTTTATGCACAAGGGAGCTGCATTATTTGCATAACAAGTGCACATAAAAGGAAATGACCAAGTACTCCTTTCCACTTAAGAGGGCTTACTTTTATGTCAGAAAGCATAGACACACTATTATATTGCAGCAAAATAAGAGGGCTTACCTTTCCTTCAGAAGCCATTGCCCCAATCTCTTCATTTTCCTCTTGCAATGTTCTACATTTAGCCATTAACATTTTCCCAAGCTTGCTGGATGGAGTAAAATTGACAGCTGCAACATTGTCCTGTAGCTCCTTTATCTTTTTCTCTTTCTCCTCCACAAGATTCTGGTATAAAAGTAGGCAGTAAGATTTGTACTCTGAATAAATAAAACACAAGTTTCAAAGTTTTAATTCATTATGTAATCTCATATATGATATATGTCCTACTATGGTTCTTTAGAAAACACAGCAAGGTGCTTAAAGTGTTCCAAACATACAGGTATAACAAAACACAACACACTGCTTGATTTAGGAAATACAACTAACCTTTAAGTGTGTAAATTCCTCATGAATTGCTGGATCAAGCAATAATCTTCTCGTCTGTTAAGCATACAGATGAGTGCATTAGACTAAAGCTAACAAAAATGTCCACATGGAGTAAGAGTGAAAACACTGTTAACATTTCATTCCGGATATCATATCTAGTATACCACAAGTTCATTTTCAGGATCAACTGCAATAGATGATAGGTCATTTCAACATCTGACACATTTTCCAAACAAGTGAGAAATAGTAACATGTTTACCTGCATTGATGGGGGCCTTAGTTGAGCCTTTAAATCTCTAACTGCAGACTGAATTCAGATAGAAAAAAATCAAGTATGAGTACCACAAAATGAACAAAATAGTAGCAAGCATAGCGAATAGATTCAGATAAAGATTCATAAACATTCATATCTGTTACATTGTCGACAATACATTGTAACTCAAAAAATGATGAAATATTCAACAGCTTTATACGCACAAACATGTTTCTCGTAGTAAAATGAAGGCTTCTAAAGGGTACCTTCAGTTCCGCAATCTCCTTCTCACGTTTTGCCAAAGTTACAATAAAGGCAGCCTCTCTTTTCTTTGCTTTCTCCAGCTGAGAATGTAACACAGTAATAACAAATTAGATACAAGCACACCAGAACAATTGTGCCAGCCCTTCCTGTAAAACATAGGGGGGACTGGGAGAGAACTAACCTGCTCCTTCAGTGACTCCTCTGACGACTTCAGATTATTGAGGTAAGAAACCACAGAAACAGAGTCTACATAAAAAAATAGATGAATATTCATGGCGATTTGATCAGCCTTTACAGCAGCAAGGACTAGTATCCAATTCACAAACCTGGATTGGTTCCAGAAGGTACAGCTGAAATGTTTTGAAATGCCGAACGCCACTTCTGGATTTCTGATTTAGCAGCTTCCAGTTCAGCCTGTGATGCATAAAAATACACACATTTCAAAAGAAGAATCAATGAAAATGGAATAATGTACGTGATGCTGTAGAATTGTTCAGTGTAACTAACTAAAATGACATTGTTTCATCTCCCATTTCTTTCTAAATAGTTCATAAAGAATTTAATTTTTGGCATTGAAATTTATTTAAAGGATACTGGCCTTCAATTCCTCCAGAAAAAAGGTTGATTATGTAAGGCTTAATAGTCTCCCTCCCTCCTATATAATTACTACAAATTGCAATGTCTAAAAAACGGAGGAACTAAGCAGGCGGTTGGGCACTGCCTAGCGCCTCGGCGCACCTAGCATCACCTAGGCGGTCCTAGGCGTTTGTACTTTTGGCAAATAAACATTAAAAGGTGTCAAGAATAGTGAAACGTGAAAACATTGCATATGACCACATAGTTATTGGGAAAATAGGGGAAAATACTTAATTGATAAACCTCTTCTTGTAGAATAGATCTGATTATACCCTACTATATAAAGTGTACTTGGATTGTCCTAAGCAAACTCCTACTCTGACTCCGACTCAAATACGACTATGTCTTCCCTATTACAAATTGGACTCCTAACAGAATTACCTAAATCTATTCGTCAATACTTCCAATATTCACCAGCGGCTTCCCCCCCCTCCCAGGCTTTCAGGTAGAATGGCTAATTAGCCACTTGGAAAGGGTCCAGACGCACCCACACCAGGCTTTCTTTCTGGCGGCACATCAAGGGTGATCACAGTCCTAAGGGCAGATGGCACCAGGTAGGGGTGGGCCAGGGCTGCTGTCGAAGTGTGTAGTCGACACTTCACCCGGACCTGCTCTGAGCAGCCCGCGGAGGTTCTTTTTCGGACGGGCTAGTCGCTTATGGAGAGCTTAAGCGCTAGGGACGAGTGAGGGAGAAGCTTGACACGGCGAGTTTTACGTGGTTCAGGCCGCCGGAGCGTAAAACCCTACGTCCACGGTGAGCGGAGGTGCTCTTTGTATTGCTTGTTGCTCAGAACCGGAGTCCTGAGCTTGAGGGTGAGTAATGCCTAGGATGCGAGTTCACAGAGTTCGAACCCTTGCTAACGTTGCCTACCCGAGCCTTTTATAGTTCAAGACTCGAGCGGCTTACAAGGGGGGCCCGAGACCCGACAGGTGGTCCCGGGGAGATTGCCTGCCGACTATCGTATCTGCAGTTATGTCGGTAGTTGTCTCTAGCGAAGGCTTCCGAGTCTTTGTTCTGTCGCCCTGCCCATGCCGCAAGCTAGTCGTAGTGGTTGATGACGGCGGGGGCGGCAGGGGATGTCTTGTCGCTGTGTTTATTGGCGGGCAGGCTCTGACACGGGCGCGCTAGTCTGCGATGCGACTGGGCGCAACGGCACCTGACAGAGGCGTGCTCCGCGTCTTGGGAAGGCGCGGGCCTTGAATACCTTGTACGGGCAAGGTATGGTGCGTCTTTACGCCTGCTGCCTACCGCGCGGGGGCAGGCAGCGCCGTCCTGCTGGCCACGTGGCGGGCCCGGAGCTCTCCTCTGAGGAGAGGGAGGTCCGGCCCCGCGGGACACGTGGAGCCTTCGGACCTCTCCCCGCGGAGGGGGGAGGTCCGACTTGTGTCGGCCACGTGGCGGGCCCGGAGCTCTCCTCTGAGGAGAGGGAGGTCCGGCCCCGCGGGACACGTGGCGCCTTCGGAGCTCTCCCCGCGGAGGGGGGAGGTCTGACTGCTGCTGGCCACGTGGCGGGCCCGGAGCTCTCCTCTGAGGAGAGGGAGGTCCGGCCCCGCTGGACACGTGGCGCCTTCGGAGCACTCCCTGCGGAGAAGGGCGAGATCCTTAGGCATTTTCCCCTGTGCGCGGGGGTACCCCATATTGCGGGTACCGACACTGTTGTAGGCTGCAACTTTAATATAAAATCAAGTGTAGTTGCTGAAATGAAAGTAACACCCCCTACAGTTTTACATATTGTATTTTGACCTTGAAATGAAAGTAACACCCCCTACAGTCTCTGCCGCCGTTCGCTCACGCTCCTCTGTCGCGGCGACCTTCGTCTGCCGCGCGCTCGAGGCGACCGAGCGCTGAGACTGTCCGTCGGACATGGCGCACTAGTGGGGAAGGGCTGTTGTGTGTGGAAGACAAGCTGCTGCTCGTCTGTGCAGGAGAGGAATGAGCTGGAACAGCCGGTGTTCCTGCTGCCGGTTGCGGACAGAGAGAGGTGCGGGAAGGGGATGAGCAGGAGATGTTTAAGCTGCAGGATAGAACGGCTCTGATACCAGATGTTAGTAGTTGAATTCTTACTCTCATTGGAAGAGAGGATGACACTAGGAGTTGGGGCAATTTTCTTGTCTATTTCTCACACAATGCCATACCAACCCAAGGGGTTGAGGCTACATATTTATAGCTGCCATGACAGCCAAGCATATACCACAAAGATGCTAGTCTAAGATGCTTAGATGCTGTCCTTGGCTGACACTAAGATGTTGTCCTAGTGTCCTTAATATGCTGTCCTAGTGTCCTTAGATGCTGTCCTAATTGGGGCCACAAAGACCAAAGGACTAGAGTACAACAAAGACCAAATACCAAGTACTAAAGTGCAACAAACTAAAGGACTAGGGTACAAGGGACTAGGGGACCAAAGACCAAAGGACTACAAGACTTATTCCAGCATTCTCCCCCTAAGTCTTGTACGTCGTCTTCTGAGAGGGTTGGACCATCCCGATCTTGGTGCGAAGTTCAATAACTTGAGCCTCCCAAGGGGCTTCGTGAGCATGTTCGCAAGCTGGTCATTGGTGGTGATGTAGTTCGCCTTGATGCTCACTTCCTCCAAGCATTTTCGAATGAAGTGGTACCTCACCCGGATGTGCTTGCTCCGTTCATGGAAAACGGGATTCTTTGCCAGGGCCAGAGCGGACACGTTGTCCACCCTAAGTTCGACCGCTCCAGTGTCTCTGCTGAGGAGATCACCAAGCAGTCGACTAAGCCAGAGCGCCTGAGTAGAAGCGGTGGAGGCCGCTATGTACTCGGCCTCGCAGCTGGACAGGGCCACCACCTGCTGCTTGACCGACTGCCAGCTAACGAGGCACTTGCCGAAGAAGAAGAGGATCCCGCTCGTGCTCTTGCTGGTGTCGATGTCGCCGGCGTGGTCGCTATCGCTGTACCCGACAAGGTGTGCCTCCCCAGGACACCTCGGGTAGTGGAGGCCGTGATCGAGAGTCCCCGCAACATAGCGGATGATCCTCTTCACAGCCTGCTGGTGATCCGTCGTCGGTCGTTGCAGGAACCGACTAACGTAGCCGACGGAGAATGCCAAGTCCGGCCGTGTGTGGGTGAGGTAGCGAAGGCTCCCCACAAGACGCCGGTACTGCGTAGCGTCCACCTCCTCCGTCGTGCTGTCGCGGCTCAGCTTCAGCCTCTCCTCCATCGGAGTGAGAGCTGGGTTGCAGTTTGTGAGCCCAGCTAGCTCAACAATGCGCTTGGCGTAGGCGGTCTGTCGAAGTGTGATCCCGGAGTCGGCCTGGTGCACCTCAATCCCAAGGTAGAAGGAGAGAGGTCCCAGGTCACTCATCTGGAAGGTGGCTTTCATCTCTTCCTTGAACGCTGCCACCTCCGCATCCTTGGTGCCGGTGATCACCAAGTCGTCGACGTAGACACCCACCAGTAGGGTGTTTCCTCCATTGCCCCGCCGGTAGATGGCCGCCGCGTGCGGGCATTGCCCGAAGCCCATCCTCTTGAGCGTGGAATCCAACTTAGCATTCCACGCCCTTGGTGCCTGACGCAAGCCATAGAGGGCCTTGCGCAGGCGCAACACCTTGCCCTCCTTGCCAGGGACCACAAACCCCGGCGGCTGGTGTACGTAGACCTCCTCCTTCAAGTCGCCGTTGAGGAACGCCGACTTGACGTCCATGTGCTGGACACGCCAACCTTCTTGAGCAGCGAGTGCAAGAAGGAGTCGCACGGATTCCATCCATGCCACGGGGGCAAAAGCATCGTCGAAGTCGATCCCCTCCTGCTGCACGAAGCCGCGTGCCACCAAGCGAGCCTTGTGCTTGACGATGGCGCCGGCTTCATCCCTCTTCAACTTGAACACCCACTTAAGGGTGATTGCACGGTGACCGCGAGGGAGATCAGCAAGCTCCCAAGTGCTGTTCGTCTCAATCGCGTCCATCTCCGACTGCATCGCGGCACGCCATGCCGCGTGTTTCTCGGCCTCCGCAAAAGACCGAGGCTCGCCGTCATCGCACGCAAGGTGCAACTGCGCCTCTAGATCTTGATCATCCAGATCGTGAGGGGCCAATCCCGGCACCGGCTGGTTGCCGAGAATGTTCTCCATCTTGCGATACCGCAACTGCTCGCCGTCGTAGCACCCATCGAGGCGCTCCTCGTCGTGGGAGAGCGGAGTAACAAACTCCACTGGGTCGTGCTCGACACGAGCTGGGGACGGAGTGGGCGTGCCCGGAGGAGTGGCCGTCGATGCTGGAGTGCGTGGGGTCGCCGGCTGAGGTGGAGGTGGACGGTCGGGGGCTGGGGTAGACACGCTCGGTGGAGAAGAGTTGCCTACTCCCCCAACTCCCTTGAAGTGGACGTAGTCGACGATGAAGTCGTCGTGCGTCGAGGTCGAACCGTCGTCCACCGCCTTGTCCCATGCCCATCCTCGCCCTTCGTTGAACACAACGTCGCGCGTCGTGCGCACACGCTGTGTCTCTGGGTCGAGAATGCGGTAGGCCTTCGAGCCCTCCGCGTAGCCGATGAACACCCCCGGAGTGCTCCTGTCGTCGAGCTTGCTGATGTGGCCAAGCTCCTTGGCAAACGCGAGGCAGCCGAAGACCCGTAGATGAGAGACCGCCAGCTTGCGCCCATACCAAGCCTCGTACGGCGTCCTGCCGTTGAGAGCCTTGGTGGGCGAGCGGTTGAGGATGTAGACAGCCGTCACCACCGCCTCTCCCCAGAAGATAGCCGGCATTCCCCTCTGCTTGAGGAGGGCCCGAGCCATCCCCACAACCGTCTGGTTGCGCCGCTCGACGACGTCGTTCTGCTGTGGGTTGTAGGGCGCGAAGTAGTGGCGCTGAACACCCTCATCCGCGCAATACGACGCGAATTCAGCCGCCGTGAATTCGCTGCCGTTGTCGGTGCGTAGCACACGCAGCTTGCGGCCGCACTCCGCCTCCGCAATGGCTTGCGCGCGCCTGATGGCGTTCGCAGCCTCTCCCTTGCTGCCAAGGACCACGACCCACATGTAGCGGGAGAGGTCGTCGACGAGCAGCAGGAAGTAGCGTCGTCCTCCTGGTGTAGCTGGTGTCACCGGGCCACACAAGTCCCCGTGAACGAGCTCGAGCCGTTCCTTAGCTCGAAAGCTCGACTGCTAGGGAAAAGGAAGCCGCCTCTGCTTCGTCAATACGCAGACGTCGCAAAGCTGCTCCACGTGGTCAAGGCAAGGCATGCCTCGCACCATCTCCTTGGCACTGAGCTGCTTTAGGGCCTCGAAGTGAAGATGCCCAAAGCGCTCGTGCCACTGCCATGCCTTGTCGTCCCGACGAGTGGCAAGGCAGACAGGTTGTGCTACCTGCACGTGAAGGACATAGAGTCGATTGGTGCCTCTAGTTACCTTGGCAAGAAGGCAACGATGGCGATCCCAAATCCTCATGACTCCGTCCTTAATCTCCACGCGCGAACTGTTTGCATCCAGCTGTCCCAGGCTGATGATGGAGTTTCTCAACGCGGGGATGTAGTAGACTCCGACGAGCAGCCTGTGCTCACCAGACTCGGCGGTGAGGATGACGGAGCCGACACCCTTGATCTCCACGCCGGAGGCGTCACCAAACTTGACAGAGCCTCGGACATTGGAGTCAAGCTCAACGAAGAACTCCCGTCGATCGGTCATGTGATGGGTGGCGCCGGTGTCGAGGCACCACCCGTCAGTCTTGTCGTTGCTGGAGCCGTCGCCGAGGAAAGCGTGTGCTTTTGGCTCATCAAGATGAAGGAGAGCCGATGCGGTCGATGCCACTAGAGGTGGCTTGATGCTTCCGTGTGCCAGAAGCAAAGCTGGCTCCTCCTCTACCTGTGCCACGTGGGCCTCCTTCTCCACTTGTGCCACGTGGGCCTGGCCACGTCGTGGCTGTCGACACTCCCTGGCCCAATGACCAAGCTTGCCACAGTGTGGCAGGTGTCGTCTCGTGTCGGCTTGTGGTTGCCGACGGTGCCGCCCTGGGCGCCTCCGCGGGCGCCACCCTCGGTACGTCCGCATGCCCCGGCCTGGGTACCTCCGCGCCCCTTGCGCGACTTGCCGCGCTTGCGGCCGCCTGTCGAGGAAGAGGACTCCCCCTTCTTCCGGTCACCCTGGCCAGCCTCCCACTGCTCGCGAGTGAGATGAAGCTTCCCGCCAATGGTGATAGGCCCCGAGAGAGGTTGTGGTTCGTCGTTGTCGACGACCTTGAGGCGACCTATAGCCTCTTCGATCGACATCGTGGAGAGGTCCAGCAGAGACTCGATCGAGCGAGCGATCTGCTTGTACTTCTCGAGGATGCACCGAAGGAGCTTCTCGACAGCTCTCTCTTCGTTGTAGGTGTCGTCGCCGAACTGCACCAACTTCTGCAACAAAGTGTTGAGACGAAGAGCAAAGTCATCAACGTCCTCACCTGGCTTAAAGGCCAGGTTATCCCACTCCTTGCGAAGCGCCTGCAGTGTGGACTTGCGGGCGCGGTCGCTGCCGATGCGTGCCGCAGCGATGGCATCCCATGCCTTCTTAGCAGTCCGCTTCTTAGAAAGCGAGAACTGCATCTCGGGCAGGACTGCAGCAATGAGGGCATCCAACCCCCGTCGATCCTCGTAGTAGTCGACGTCGCCGTACTGAACTGCTTCCCACATGTGTCGCACCTGGAGCCGTACCCTCATCACCGCGGCCCACTCGACGTAGTTGGTCTTGGTGAGGGTAGGCCACCCACCGCCGGGACCGACGTCCCTGACAATGGCCTGGACCCCGTGGTGTCCATGATACCTGTCCGGGGAGGGAGAACCGCGCCGCCTGTAATGGCCGCGTTCTCCGTCGACCCAGTCGCCGCCGCTGGGAGCGCCACCGGCGCGTCCGCGCCCGTCTGGGCTGCGGCTGCTCGCTGCACCTCTCGTGCTCGCGCCGCCTCCCTCACCGGCCTGAGCTCATTGTCGACGCCGCCATCGACAGAGCTGCTGGAGCTACTGCCGCGCAGAGCCTCCAGCTCCGCTGCCGCCGCACGCGCTACAGCCGCCGCCGCCGCTGCTTCCACTTCCGCCCTTGCTGCTGCCAGTTCCGCCGCCGCCAACCTTGCCGCCATTGCCGCCGTCGCCGCAGTCTCTGCCGCCGTTCGCTCGCGCTCCTCTGCCGCGGCGACCTCCGTCTGCCGCGCGCTCGAGGCGACCGAGCGCTGAGACTGTCCGTCGGACATGGCGCACTAGTGGGGAAGGGCTCTTGTGTGTAGAAGACAAGCTGCTGCTCGTCTGTGCAGGAGAGGAATGAGCTGGAACAGTCGGTGTTCCTGCTGCCGGTTGCGGACAGAGAGAGGTGCGGGAAGGGGATGAGCAGAAGATGTTTAAGCTGCAGGATAGAACGACTCTGATACCAGATGTTAGTAGTTGAATTCTTACTCTCATTGGAAGAGAGGATGACACTAGGAGTTGGGGCAATTTTCTTGTCTATTTCTCACACAATGCCATACCAACCCAAGGGGTTGAGGCTACATATTTATAGCTGCCATGGCAGCCAAGCATATGCCACAAAGATGGTAGTCTAGGATGCTTAGATGCTGTCCTAATATGCTGTCCTTGGCTGACACTAAGATGCTGTCCTAGTGTCCTTAATATGCTGTCCTAGTGTCCTTAGATGCTGTCCTAATTGGGGCCACAAAGACCAAAGGACTAGAGTACAACAAAGACCAAGGACCAAGTACTAAAGTGCAACAAACTAAAGGACTAGGGTACAAGGGACTAGGGGACCAAAGACCAAAGGACTACAAGACTTATTCCAGCAGGTCTTGGACTGAAACCAACAGCAGAATCCATTGCTAGCTTTGATACATAGTGTTATGAATTGGTTAGGGCAGTGGTCACAGAACCGTAATAAGCATGACACTCAGTGCTTAAAAGGAGTCGCCTAGGCGATCGCCGCCTAGGCGTCCAGGCGCTCTGACTTGGATGCCATAGCCGGTCGACTCGCCTAGTATAGGCCACCGGAGCCGCCCAGTGCCGCCTCCGCCTGCCCCCTCGCTGCGTTGCCGCCACGGCCACCACCGAACGAGAGAAGGGGAGAGAAGATTAGGGTTAGAGTCAAGCGAGTGAGGATGGGTTTTTATATACCTGATCTGAAAGGAGGATCCAACGGTTCACATAAACTGGACTGATTCTAGGCCTAGACCCAACCTACCTTCGACACCTCAGCCCCGCCTCGACCCGCCGCCACCACCACTCCTCCTCCTCGACCCACCACCACCAGACGTAGGGATGGCAATCCCGCCCGCGGGTGCAGGTACCCGACGGGTTTTGCACCCAACGGGTGCTGGTGGGATTTTCCACCAGCGGGTCTAACCCGCACCCGACCCGACTTGTCGCGGGTGCGGGTGCGGGTTTTATTTTGCACTCGCAGGTACCTGACGGGCATCCGAAATAATTTATATTCATAATTTTAAAGTCAAATTTGATTGTGTTATATTATTTAATTGTTTCATATTACTTATTGTGACTTATATTTATAATATTTATCAGCAACTTAATATTTTTTATTATATTGTCATTCAAAATGGATAATTTGTTACACTTATCTTATTAAACGTTGTAGTGTCTTTATAAAAAAGTCAAACCCGACGGACACCTGAAACCCGGCCGAAACCCGACGGGTGCAGGTGCGAATTCTCACCCGTAGGTAGGCCTGCAAATGGGTTGTAGAATTTTGAGAGCCGAAAAGGGTTGTACCAGTTGGGCTAAATGTATAAGGGCAAATATGGGTTGTAAAATGAAATGGATTGGATTGGATCATGTGTAAAAAGGATTGGATTATATACATGGCCCGTTTAGTAAATTAGGGCCGAGCCCATGGATTTTGGCCCGTGTTGCTGTGTTGGACCCTAGCCCTACTCTCAGCCTCACGCAGTCACTCGTCACGACTCACCAGTTCACCACTCACGGTCTCACGCAGACACAGGCAAATCCTACGCAGGCGGCAGCGTGCGGCGGGCCAGGCGAGGAGGCGCACGGCGGCAGCAATCCAGGGGAGCAGGCGCGCGGCGGCAGCGATCCAGGGGAGCAGGCGCGCGGCGGCAGCGATCCAGGGGAGCAGGCGCGCGGCGTCGGCAACGATCCAAGGGAGAGGCGTGGGTGTCAGCAACGATCCAAGGGAGAGGCTAGGGGAGCACGCAGTGTTAGCAGGCCAGGAGAACGCGTGGCAGGTTTGTTATGTGTTAGTGCTTTTTTTCCTGAAATGCTACCTTATTGGAGCCCCTGTGCGATGCTATCTTGCTGCTCTCCCACTTGTAGTTTATACTATTCTTCGAGGTTTTGGTCAGGATTTGTACTTCAATACTTCAGTTTGGTTTACTGTATTTGTAGTTCAGCACTAGAAACGAATCTGCTTAAAAGTGCTAATTGTTGTGGGTACTAGAAACAAATCTTTTTTCCTAAACTCTGAACTGTGGCTAGTGGATTTAGACTGTGGTCCCAATTCCCACATGACCCGCCATTGTTTACATTGCGCGTGTTGTTTTTTGTTTTCTGAACTACCTTGTCTGAACTATGAGTTTTCCTGTTTTTTTTTGTTTGGAACTTGCAGGCGCAACGGTTTATTCAAGGTGTCAATGGAATGAGAAGCACCAGTTTCACAGAACCAATCTTCTTTGCACCTGTAGGGTGTAGTAGGATCTATTGCTGCTTGTAACTTTTTCCTTCCTATCTGTTATATGTGTCAGATTACTACAATTTCTGTATGTGGTGGTATGTTGTCTTCATCTCTTGTACTGACTTGATGAGGTATGGGTTTGTCAAATAAAAAAATGCCGACCATTAACTGTACTATAAGATCTCGATGTGATCCAGATTACACTTGTTCTCATAGAATTTGACATTTCCTAGTTCCATAGTACATTTTTTTTAAAAAAAAAAGGAAGTCCCAACTGTTTTAAGAAAGGAAGGTTTGGGCACTGGCGCGCTGCCACCCTTAATTTGATATAATTAGTTCAGTTAGCCATGGGCCTAATTGGCAAGTACTAATTACAACAATATAACAATCCACGGGTCAAAACTGTAGTACTATAATTGGACCAGCCCAAATTTTTAAAATGGGCCAGGATAGGATAGGTTTTGTTTTGTTAAAGGGCTGGGTCGGATGGGGCCTTTTAGGCTGAGAACGGGCCGGATAAGGATCAGGCCAAGTACACATAATAAAAGGCTGGACTGAGATTTGGATTGGACCTTGGCCTATTGTCAGGTTCCGCGGGTGCGGGTCTAAAATTTCACCCGCAACCTTCTTTGTTTCATGCGGGTTTTTGCTCCACCCGACCAGAACCCGACTCATTGTCATCCCTAGCCAGGCGCTTGGCCAATCACCTAGGAGGGCGCCTGGGCGTCCAAGGGCCATTCCAAACCTTGGTGACACTGATCTCACCAATGCCAGCCATAATTCCAATCACCAGCAAACTTGCTATGCCAGATATCAAACATGGGTTCTGACCAGCTCAACACAACGGATCTTATCCCAGTGGCATGAGGTTCAGCTCGAGTCCTTGGGATAACATGATATACGCCTGTACTTAATGAAATAGATGATGTGACCTTAGATAAAGGAGCTAGTGCTAACAAAACTTATCTCTAATACAAGGTTTGAAATGGGTGCCTGGACGCCAAGTCGACTGGCTAGGCGCCCGGCAGGTTGAGGAGGCGGCAGCGGCTTGGGACTGGGAGGCAGCGGCAGCCTGGGCAACGCCGGCCGGCAAGTCGATTGTGTTAGACACTGTTATTATGTGTGTGTCACATGGGCAATAATAGTCATTAGTGAGGGATTAGGGTTAGGGGTAGTTTAGTCCTTTTTCCCCTCCTAATCCCTCTATATAATAAGACCTGTATCTCAGTATTATTATCCATCTAATACAGCCACCATTAGCCCTCTAATATGGTATCAGCTAGGAACTAATTAGGATTAGGGCCTAACCCTAACCCTAATGACCCAGGCCCAGCCGCCGCCGCCGCTGCAGTGGCCCTGCGTCGCCGCCGCCGTCGCCGGCCGCCGCCGCCCCGTTCGCCTCCGCTGCCCCCAACCACGCCGCGGCGACCAGGGTCGGGCTCGCGCCGCCCGCTAGGGCCGCCACCGCCACTGCAGCGCCTCTCGCCCACACATTCGCGCCGCCCGGCGGGGCCGCCGCCGCCACCGGCGCGTCTCCAGCCCGCGCAGCCGCGCCCTGGGCCGCAGCGCCCTGGGCTGCCGCCGGATCTGCGCCCAGGCCGCCTGATTTCGGGCAGAGCCGGCGTGCGCCCGTGCCGCCCGGATTTGGGCTTGAATGGCAGGCGCCTGAGGGCGCCGCCGCCGCCTCGAGGAGGGTTGGCATGGCCGCCACCGCCCCTGGCCAGATGCCGCCGCGTCACCTCCATGGGCCACCGCGCAGCCGCATCTGGCCGCCGCCGGCGCTCTTGCAGCCCCCACCGCCATCCAGCCCCCAGCGCTGCCACCCCTCGAGCCGGGCTCGCTGCTGCCGTCTGGCCCGCCGCCGTCGCCTCTGCAGCACCCCACGACAGCACCGCTGCTTGGCCCGCAGCAGCTGCAACCGCCCCTTGGGTTGCCGGCCCTGCAGCCCCCCACAACGACGCCGCTTGGCCCGCAGCCGCCGCCGGCCCCTGGCCCACAGCCGCTGGTGTACCTGGATCGGCTGTTGCCTACTCGCTTGGCACGACCGTCAAGGGTCCACGCGTGTTGTCTTCCTTCCAGGCGCCGCCACCGCCGGGGCATGTCGCGACCCGTTCTACACCGTCGGTCTACCTGCGGGGTCTCACGCCGTCTGGCCCTGACTAGGTGGTCGACTCCGGTGCCTCGTACCACACCACCCCTGACGTCGGTATTCTCTCCTCTACCCGCCCTTCCCGTCCCTCTGATCCTTCATCTATCGTTGTTGGGAATGGGTCGACTCTCCCAGTGACCTCAGTAGGTGACTCGGGTTCGCCGGATTCGTTTCAGCTACGTGATGTTCTTGTTGCTCCTGACATCATTCAGCACCTTTTTTCCGTTCGTCGTTTTACTACTGACAACCATGTTTCCTTGAGTTTGATCCTTATGGTGTAACTGTGAAGGATCTTACTACTCGACGCATTCTCTTTCGCTGTGATAGTACGGGTCCCCTGTACACGATGCGTCTTCCCGCTTCCGCTCCACCCCTTGCCCTGACTACGACAGCTTCTTCGACAATTTGACATCGTCGGCTTGGCCACCCCGGTGTTGATGCTATGTCGAAGCTGTCTGGTAGTTCAGTGATATCTTGTACTCGGGGTACTCATGAGTCTCTTTGCCATGCTTGTCAGTTGGGTCGCCACGTTCGACTTCCTTTTTCGCACTCTGTCACTCGTGTCGAGCACATCTTTGATTTGATTCACTGTGATCTTTGGACTTCACCTGTTCTTAGTGTTTCTGGATGCAAGTATTACTTGGTGGTCGTTGATAATTTTTCGCACTATTCGTGGACTTTTTCCTTGCGACAGAAGTCTGATACTTTTGGTACTCTTTCTCACTTCTTCGTTTGGGTGTCCACCCAGTTTGGGCGCACGATCCGTGCGGTCCAGTGCGACAACGGGCGCGAGTTTGATAACTCTACGTTCCGTGACTTTCTGCTTTCTCGCGGTGTTCAGTTGCGCATGTCATGTCCGTACACTTCCCCCAGAACGGCAAGGCTGAGCACATGATTCGGACCACCAACGATGTCATGCGCTCCCAAATGTTTCAGGCTTCTATCCCTGCTCGCTACTGGGCGGAGGCGCTTCACACTGCCACCTACCTCATTAATCGCCTTCCTACTAAGGCGATTAGTGCTCCCACCCCTCACTTCGCTTTGTTCGGCACCCACCCTCTTTACGACCATCTTCGGGCCTTCGGGCGCGCTTGCTACCCGAACCTCTCTGCCACAGCTCCCCATAAGCTTGCGCCTCGCTCAACTCAGTGTGTTTTCCTTGGGTACTCCCCTGACCATAAGGGGTACAGGTGCCTTGACCCCACCACCCGTCGTATCTTGATCCCCCGACACGTCGTCTTCGACGAGTCTTCCTTTCCCTTTTCCACCCCGTCCTTTGACTCCGTCGCTGAGTTGGATTCCCTCTTCTCTACTGACTCTGAGGCCGCTCCTGTACAGCGACCTTGTCGGTTACCTCTTGCAGGTTACCCACCTGCTACGTCACGCATGACTTCGGCGGCTTCCACGCCACCTGATGTGCCTTACGTGGCCCCCGGCGTCCCTGACGCCACTTGCTGCGCCACGCGCGGCACCGGCGTCCCTGACGCCACCGGTTGCGCCACGCGCGGCACCGGCGTCCCTGACGCCACCGGCTGCGCCACGCGCGGCCTCGGCGCCCCCGACGTCACCCAATGCACCACGCGTGGCCCCGGTGTCCCCGACGACGCCTGCTGCGCCAAGCACGGCCTCGGCGTCCCCGACGTCGACTACTGCGCCACACACGGCCTCAGCTTCCCCGACATCACCTGCAGCAAGCCCGACGTCACCAGACGCACCAGGAGCAGCACCAACGATGACTTCTCACTTCGCCAACCCCGTACTTGCCTACCAGCGACGAGCACGCGGGGGGGGGGGGGGGGGGGGGGGGGGGGAGGGGGGGGGCCTACTCCAGCTGCACCACGCGTGGCCCCGAGACGAGAGAAGGTTGTTGTACCCGAGCGCCCGGTGTACAACCCTCCTCTTCTCCACAGGGATCCTGGTCACGTCCACCCGATGGTGACTCGACGTGCATCCGGGAGTCTTCGGCCAGTTGAGCGCTTCACCGGAGCTGCCTTCTCGTCGACGACTTCTTCACCGACCGACTCTTCTTCGATCTCACCCATACCTACTTCCGTGCATAGCGCCCTCGCCGACCCTCACTGGCGCCGCGCTATGGAGAAAGTATGAGACTCTGCTTGCCAACCGGACCTGGGACCTGGTTCCCCGTCCTGGTCGTGGCAATGTTGTCACGGGCAAGTGGGTGTTCACGCACAAGAAGAAGGCGGACGGTACCTTGGAGAGGTACAAGGCTCGGTGGGTACTCCGGGGTTTCACTCAGCGCCCTGGAGTCGACTACGACGAGACCTTCAGCCCGGTGGTAAAGCCGGCGACGGTTCGTACCGTTCTGTTGCTGGCTCTCTCGCGTTCTTGGCCTGTCCACCAGTTGGACGTCAAGAATGCCTTCCTCCACGGTACACTGACCAAGACGGTGTACTGCAGTCAGCCGGCAGGATTTGTTGATTCAGCTCACCCAGACATGGTCTGTAAGCTGAACAAATCCCTATACGGACTGAAGCAGGCACCGCGAGCCTGGTATAGCCGGTTCACCTCCTTCTTGGTCTCACAGGGGTTCGTCGAAGCTAAGTCGGACACTTCGCTGTTTGTCTATCGACGTGGCAGTGACACTGCTTACCTCCTACTGTACGTCGATGACATTATACTAACAGCGCCTAGTCCGGCTCTGTTTCGGCGCACCATTTCTGCTTTACAGCAGGAGTTCGCTATGAAGGACCTGGGTCGTCTTCACCACTTCCTAGGCATTGCGGTCGAGGACCGACCAGGCGGCTTATTCCTTCACCAACGACAGTACTGCCTGGATATCCTCCAGCGAGCGGGCATGACTGAGTGTAAGCCCTGCTCCACTCCAGTGGATCCTCAGGCGAAGCTCTCCGCTACCGACGGGACACCCGTCTCTGACCCCACACTACTTACAGGAGTCTTGCAGGTGCTCTTCAGTACCTCACCTTCACCAGGCCGGATATCTCGTATGCAGTTCAGCAGGTGTGCCTCCACATGCATGACCCGAGGGAGCCGCACCTCACCGCTGTGAAACGGATTCTTCGGTACCTGCGAGGTACTCTCGACTACGGCCTCCTCCTTCGACGTGACACGGCCTCCGAGCTGGTCGTGTACACCGATACTGACTAGGCAGGCCGCCCGGACACACGACGTTCTACTTCTGGGTACGCCGTCTTCCTGGGCGGTAACCTCGTCTCCTAGTCCTCGAAGCGATAGCCCGTGGTGTCGCCTTCGAGTGCTGAGGCGGAGTATCGCGCCGTGGCTAACGGCGTAGCTGAGGCCTCCTGGCTCCAGCAGCTGCTTCAGCAGCTCCACACTTCTGTCGTCAGGAGCACCCTCATCTACTGCGACAACGTCAACGCCATGTACCTCTCCACCAACCCGGTCCAGCATCAGCGCACAAAACATGTGGAGATCGACCTCCACTTTGTTCGTGAGCGGGTTGCACGCGGCGAGATTCGGGTACACCATGTCCCGACGACGACGCAGTTCGCCGACATCTTCACGAAGGGCCTCCCGTCGTCGCTGTTCTCCGAGTTTCGGTCCAGTCTCAACATCTGCAGTGGCTAGATGTTTTGACTGCGGGGGGGGGGGGGGGGGGGGGTGTTAGACATTGTTATTATGTGTGTGTCACATGGGCATAATAATCATTAGTGAGGGATTAGGGTTAGGGGTAGTTTAGTCCTTTTTCCCCTCCTAATCCCTCTATATAATCAGACCTGTATCTCAGTATTATTATCCATCTAATACAGCCACCATTAGCCCTCAAATAGATTGAATACGGCGACCAAGCCGAGGCGCCTGGCATCGCCCTTTAAACGATGCTCCAGTACACTAATTAATAGGGCATATGTCTGAATTATTTAACTTGATATCAAAACCAATTAACAAATTAAGGATTGGCAGACAGACTTAACAGTACTGGGTTGTAATAGATGCTGTAGTAAGCATGTTACAGATAGAAGACTTCTATTTCTTTTTTTCTTTAAAAAAAGCAGTGTGGTTTCTACAACATTTTCAGCCAAAAAACTAGCAGCAATACATGTAGCATTATCTTTGTAGTTCTTTCCTTGTACAGTCGAGCGACGAGCGGGTGGGCAGAGTCGAGCGAGCAGAGGCGTTGACGCCGGGCTTGTTTAGAGATGGCAGCCCCACCCGCGGGTGCGGGTACCCAACGGGTTTTGCACCCGACGGGTGCGGGTGGAATTTTTAACCCGCGAGTCTAACCCCCACCCGACCCAACTTGTCATGGGTGCGGGAGCGGGTTTTGTTTTGCACCCGTCGGGTACCCAAAATAATTTAAATTTTTAATTTTAAAGTCAAATTTGATTGTTTTCTATAGTTTATTTGTTTCATCTTACTTATCTCATGTGAGCTTATCTGCACGCTGACCCATGGGCGGCCAGAACAGGGCCAGATCCTCCTAGAAAATATTAGAGCTTAGTATTCTTAGAGATAGAATTAGAGATAGACTAAAAGATTGAGTTGTAATAGATCAGAACTCTTGTAAGGGGGGCTATATAAACAAGCCAAAACACCCCAGTTTTAGATGAGATCAATAGAGAAATAATTCCTCCACCTCTTCTGCCCTAGCTGCCTCTCCCTCTAGCGACCGCCGCCCAGACTAGCAACCCTAGCCGCCGCCCCTGATCTCCCTCCTCTGCGCCTGCTGTTCCATCTATTATGCGTCTCCACCTCCAGGAACAGGCGGCAGCCATCTGTTCTTCCCCTGTTATGATCTGCTAGAACAGATCAGGCGTGACTCTCTCTCTCTCCCTTTGTCCAGCGCAAGATCAGAGGCTGGAACAACCAGCGGCTGTTCTATTACCCCAAGAACAGAACAGATTACTCTGCTCCCTCTCTGTTTTCCTAAGACAGCAAGAACAGCACCCAGGCGGGGTGCTGAACTGCTACCGGGACAGTGCAGTTTTGGTGTGATCAGCACCGGAATTGCAACATTCGTGGCATCAGAGCCAGTTCGACCCTAGGTTGAATTCAGCAAGTTGTCGTCTACACCTCCAAGCAGCAGCAGCGCCACTAGCCATGCGACACCCTCTCCGGCAGCTCATGAGGTGAACACGGAGACGGGTTTCCCGTGCTCACCAAGACCAACTACGCGGAGTGGGTTGTCATGATGAAGATCAAGCTAAAGCCACGGCTACTTTGGAAGGCCGTGGAGAAGGGCAACATGAGTGAGCAAGAAGATATGATGGCGCTTGACATCTTGGTCAGCGCTGTCCCGCCAGAGATGATCACGACGACCGGAGAGAAGAAGACGGCAAAGGTGGCATGGGACACAATTGCCATCATGCGGATTGGGGCCGACAGCGTGAAGAAGACGGCACGGCAACTCCGGAAGAAGTTCGAAGCCGCTGCCTTCAAGGATGGCGAGAGCGTGGAGGACTTCTCTCTTCGTCTGAGCGGCATGCTATCACGGCTTGCGTCGCTAGGGGAGGAGATAGGAGAAGAGATGGCTATGGAGAAGCTCCTGCGAAGCGTTCCAGAACGCTTCCAACAGATCGTGGTGGCAATCACGACATTGTTGGACGTGTCGACCTCACTCGGAAGGAGTGGGAGGCACAGCAGAAGGAGGAGCGGTCTACCCAGTCCACGGGTTCTTCTAAGAGGGGCGCAGTAAGGGCCCGCCCAAGAGGAACAGACGCAAGAAGGGAGGTTCCAGGAAGGATATTCGGGACCAGTGCAGGAAGTGCGGGAAGAAGGGTCACTGAGCCAGGGAGTGTCGGTCGAAGCCTAAGCAGGAGGAGCCGCAGCAGCAGACTTTCGTGGCGAAGGCGAAGGAGGAGGGCGCCTTGTTCATGACAAGGGTGGCCTCAGTACAGGAGGAGCCTGTACAGGAACATCCTACGCGCCCACTGGAGATAGTGGAGGGACGTGTTTTCGCTCACCGCGGCAATGACGACGACTTTGACGACACTCGTTGGTACCTCGACACGGGCGCGTCCAACCACATGACGGGTTCACGCGCCATCTTCTCCGAGCTCAACCAAAACGTCGTCGGAACCATCAAGTTCGGCGACAACTCCATCGTGCGTATCTAGGGGAAGGGTACGGTCCTATTCGCCGCCAAGACGGGTGAGCACAGGAGGCTCACCGACGTCTACCTCATCTCGCGCCTACCACCAACCTCATCAGCGTCGGCCAGCTGGATGAGGATGGCTACAGCATCACGGTGCATGGAGGAGTGATGCACATACAGGATCAGCGGCAGCGTCTCCTCAAACGAGTTCAGCGCGATGACGGCAAGCTGTACTATGTCAGGCTCAACATCACACGTCCGGTTTGCCTAACCGCGAGGCGTGATGATGTTGCGTGGCGTTGGCACGAATACCACGAACACGTCGGCTTCCAGGCGCTTCAGAAATTGGCACGAGAGGAGATGGTGCTCAGCCTTCCGCAAATTGATCACGTCGATCAATTGTGCGAAGCTTGCTTGGTCGAGAAGCAGAGGCGCTCCAGCTTCCCCAAGCAAGCCCAGCGGCGCGCGGGGGGGCGCGCTTGACCTCGTCCACGACGACATCTACGGGCCTATCACGCAGACGACTCCAGACAGCAAGATGTTCTTGTTGCTAGTGGATGACATGAGCCGCTATATGTGGCTCTATCTTCTAGCAACCAAGGACCAGGCTCCCGACTTAATTTAGCAATACCAAGCGACGACTGAATTAGAGTCCAGAAGGAGACTGAAGCTACTCCGAACTGATCGGAGAGCGGAGTTCACCTCACAGGAGTTCGACGAGTACTACGCTCAGCACGGAGTACAGCGTCAGCTCACAGCCCAGTATACGCCGCAGCAAAACGGGGTTGTGGAGTGGCGCAACCAGACGGTGGTCGGCATGGCGAGGACTATGTTGAAGGGTATGCCCGGGATTTTTTGGGGTGAGGCAGTTATCACGGCTATCTACATCTTAAATCGATCCCCCACCCGCGCCCTCGACGGGAAGACGCCATATAAAGCTTGGCATGGAGAGCGACCAGTCGTCAACTACTTCCGAACTTTTGGGTGCATGGGGCATGTCAAGAACACGCACTCCACCTGAAAAAGTTGGAAGACCGGAGTACTCCAATGATTTGCCTTGGCTATACTGCAGGGACGAAGGGCTATCGGATGTATAATCCGGCTGATGGGCGCACACACATATCACGTGACGTGATATTCGACGAGGCGGCCAAGTGGGACTAGGGGAAGGAGCAGGAGAAGAGGACTACACCACCTTTCACATCGACTCCTTAAGTCCAGCACCTGTTGGACCTGCTGTTCCAGCACCCGGAGAGGTGCTACAGGGTCCGGAGGGGCCGAACAGCACCCCTGCAGTGCCCAGGAGGGGCACAGAAGGGTCTGTCCAGACCGTAGGAGTTCCTGCGCCAGCCTCCAGACCTGCTGGAGAGGGTTCAGCACCCGCGGCGTCGCCCCAAAGGCTCCTGCAGAGACTGTCCAGCGCAGATCTGGGTTGGGAGCCTGGGACAGTCCTGCACGGGGGTCACCAACAGCGGGGGGTTCTGGACTTGAGGATTCCAGCACCTTCGTCACGCTCCGGAATCCTCCACGACCCATACACTTCGCCACACCGTTGTCGGACCCCGGCAGCAACGTCGTCGACGCCTACTAAGACGACGACGCGAAACTACGGTTTCGCACGATGCGCAACGTGCTTGGAACCCTCGCCCCTCCTGGTCAGGTTGAGCTCCCACCAAGCTTGAAGGAGGGGGAGCTCATGTTCACCACCGCGGAGGAGCCCACTTCCTTCGCTGATGCAGAGGAACAACCATGCTGGAGACGGGCCATGCTCGAGGAGATGGAGTCAATAGAAAAAAACAAGACTTGACAACTTGTTGATCTTCCTACAGGACACAAGCCCATTGGCCTCAAATGGGTGTTCAAGGTGAAGAGGGACGGGCATGGGGAGGTGGTGAAGCACAAGGCTCGATTGGTGGCTACAGGCTATGTACAGCGGCAAGGAATAGATTTTGACGAGGTCTTCCTGAACGGCGACTTGATGGAGGAGGTGTACGTCTCCTAGCCCACCGGCTTTATCATCGACGGAGCCGAACACAAGGTGTATCAGCTCAAGAAGGCTTTATATGAAATTCGTCAGGCGCCCAGGGCCTGGAATGCCAAGCTCAACGATAGCTTGTTATCGCTTGGTTTCCAGAAGAGTACGAGCACCCTTTTTTACGAAAAAGGCAGTCAAGCTGAAGATGAGAAGCTCGTCGTCGGCGTATACGTCAATGATCTCGTGATCACAGGAGGGGGCGATCTCAAGAAGTTCAAGGGGGGGATGATGAAGAGGTTCAAGGTGAGCGACTTGGGTCTATTGTCATATTATCTTGGCCTGGAGGTGCGGCAAGCTGATGCAGGGATAAGCGTTGGGCAGGCGGCCTACGCTTCCAAACTTATCTCTAAAGCTGGCCTGGAGGGATGCAACCCCTGTGCATTCCCCATGGAGCAAGGCCTCAAGCTTTACAAGACAAGTGATAGTCCGTTGGTGCATGCTGATGAAATAAGTCTTGTACTCTTGGTCTTTGTGGCCCCTAGTTAGGACAGCATCTTAAACCAAGAGGAGAGCATATTAGTCCTTTGTTAGGACAGCATATTAGTCCTTTGGTAGGACAGCATCTTGACATCTTAGACTAGCCTCTTCCCCACACAGCACTCCCCCACTAGCGCGCCATGTCTGAAGGACAGCCTCAGCGCTCGGTCGCTTCGAGCGCGAGGCATCGGCAGGAGGCCGAGGTCGCCGCGGTAGAAGAACGCGAGCGAGCAGCGGCAGAGGCTGCAGCGACGGCGGCGAGGGCGACGAGGCTAGCGGTGGCGAAACTGGCAGCGGCGAGGGTGGAAGTAGAAGCAGCAGCGGCTGCGGATGCAGCGCGTGCAGATGCAGCAGAGCTTGAGGCTCTGTGTGGCGGTAGCGACAGAGGCTCTGTTTCTACCGACGGCGGCACCAACAAAGACTTCAGGCTGGCGAGGGAGGTAGCACGACCACAGACGCCGCAGTGGGCAGCAACGCACCCCCATGGGCGCGGCGGCTGCAGCCCAGACGGGTGCGGACGCGCCGGCAACGCTCCCGGCGGGGGTCGTTGGGTCGTTTACAGGCGGCGCAACTCTCCCTCCCCGAACAGGTACCATGGTCACCACGGGATCCAGGCCATTGTCAGAGATGTCGATCCCGGCGGTGGGTGTCCTACCCTCACCAAGACCAACTACGTCAAGTGGGCCGCCGTGATGAGGATACGGCTCCAAGTGCGGCACATGTGGGAAGCAGTCCGGTACAGCGACGTCAACTACTACGAGGATCGACGGGCGCTGGATGCTCTCATTGTTGCAGTACCGCCTGAGATGCAGTTCTCGCTTTCTAAGAAGTGGGCTGCCAAGGAGAGGCTTGGGACGCCATCGCTGCGGCACGCATCGGCAGCGACCGCGCCCGCAAGACCACACTACAGGCACTCCGCAAGGAGTGGGAGAACCTGGCCTAGTGAGGATGTTGATGACTTTGCTCTTCGTCTCAAGACACTACTGCAGAAGATGGTCCAGTTCGGCGACGACACCTACAACGAGGAGAGAGCCGTCGAGAAGCTCTTCCGTTGCATCCCGAGAAGTACAAGCAGATCGCTCGATTGATCGAGTCTCTGCTGGACCTCTCCACGATGTCGATCGAAGAGGCGATAGGCCGCCTCAAGGTCGTTGACAGCGACGAACCTCAGTCTCTCTCGGGGCCTATCACCATCGACGGGAAGCTACATCTCACTCGAGAGCAGTGGGAGACCTGCCAAGGTGACGCGAAGAAGGGGGAGCCCTCCTTTTTGAAAGGCGGCCGCAAGCGCGGCAAGCAAAGCAAGGGGAGCCGAGGTGCCCAAGACGGGGCGCAGAGACGTGCCGAGGGTGGTGCCCACGGAGGCACTCAGGGCAACGCCGCCGGCAACCTGAAGCCAGCACGAGACAACACCTGCCACAACTGTGGCAAGCTTGGTCATTCGGCCAGAGTGTCGGCAGCCACGACGCGGCCAGGCCCACGTCACACAGGTGGTGGAGCCGTCTCTGCTCCTGGCACACGCAAGTATGGAGCCACCTCCAGTGGCATCGGCCGCAGCGGCTCTCCTCCACCTCGATGAGCCGAGAGCACACGCCTTCCTCGGTGACGGCTCCAGCAACGACAAGACTGACGGGTGGTGTCTCGACACCGGCGCCACCCATCACATGATTGGTCGACAGGAGTTCTTCGCTGAGTTTGATCCCAATGTTCGAGGCTCCGTCAAGTTTGGGGACGCCTCCGGTGTGGAGATAAAGGGCGTCGGCTCCGTCATTCTCACCGCCGAGTCTGGTGAGCACAGGCTGCTCATCGGAGTCTACAACATCCCCGCGTTGAGGAACTCTATCATCAACCTAGGACAGCTAGATGAGAACGGACAGCTAGATGAGAACGGTTCACGCGTGGAGATCAAGGACAGAGTCATGAGGATTTGGGATCGCCATCGTCGCCTTCTTGCCAAGTTAACCAGAGGCACCAATCGACTCTACGTCCTAAACGTGCAGGTAGCACAACCCCTCTGCCTTGTTACTCGTCGGGATGACGAGGCGTGGTAGTGGCACGAGCGCTTTGGGCACCTTCACTTCAAGGCCCTAAAGCGGCTCAGTGCCAAGGAGATGGTATGGGGCCTGCCGTGCCTTGACCACGTGGAGCAGTTCTGCGACGTCTGCGTATTGACAAAGCAGAGGCGGCTCCCCTTTCCCCAGCACTCGAGCTTCCGAGCCAAGGAGCGGCTCGAGCTCGTGCACGGGGACTTGTGTGGCCCGGTGACACCGGCTACACCGAGAGGACGACGTTACTTCCTATTGCTTTGTCAACGACCTCTCCCGCTACATGTGGGTGATGGTCCTCGGCGGCAAGGGAGAAGCTGCGAACGCCATAAGGCGCGCACAGGCCACTGCGGAGGCGGAGTGCGGCCGCAAGATGCGCGTGTTGCGCACTGATAATGGCGGGGAATTCACGGCGGCAGAGTTCGCGTCGTATTGAGCGGATGAGGGTGTTCAACGCCACTACTCCGCCTCGTACAGCCCGCAGCAGAACGGCGTTGTTGAGCGGCGCAACCAGACGGTTGTGGGGATGGCTCAGGCTCTCCACAAGCAGAGAGGAATGTCGGTTGTCTTCTGGGGAGAGGCGGTGGTGACGGCAGTCTACATCCTCAACCGCTCGTCCACCATGGCTCTCAACGGCAGGACGCCGTACGAGGCTTGGCATGGGTGCAAGCCGACAGTCTCTCACCTACAGGTCTTCGGCTGCCTCGCGTTCGCCAAGGAGCTTGGCCACATCAGCAAGCTCGACGACAGGAGCACTCCGGGGGTGTTCATCGGCTACGCGGAGGGCTCGAAGGCCTACCGCATTCTCGACCCAGGAACACAGCGCATGTGCACGGCACGTGATGTAGTGTTCAACGAAGGGCGAGGATGAGCATGGGACAAGACAGTAGACGACGACTCGACTTGGACGTACGACAACTTCATCGTTGAGTACGTCCACTTCAAGGGAAGTGGGGGAGTAGGCAGCTCTTCTCCATTGAGCATGTCTACCCCAGTCCCCGAGCCTCCACCTACTTCAGCGCCACGCTCCCCAGTCACGACCTCGGCTGCAACGAATTCTCCGCCACCACCACCATAGCCGCCGACCCCACGCACTCTAGCACCGACGGCCATCCCTCCGGGTATGTCCACTTCGACACCAGCTCCTGTCGAGCACAACCCAGTGGAGTTCGCTACTCCGCTCTCCCACGACGAGGAGCACATCGACGCGTACCACGACGGCGAGCCATTGCGGTATCATACAATGAAGGATCTTCTCGGTGACCAGCCGGTGCTGGGACTGGTCCCTCGCGATCTGGAGGCGTAGTTGCACCTGTCGTGCGACGACGGCGAGCCTCGGTCTTTCGCGGAGGCTAAGAGACACGCGACATGGCGTGCCGCGATGCAGTCGGAGATGGACGCGGTTGAGAACAACCACACCTGGGAGCTTGCTGACCTACCTCATGGTCACCGCGCTATCACCCGTAAGTGGGTGTTCAAGCTGAAGAGGGATGAATGGCGCATCGTCAAGCACAAGGCTCGCTTGATGGCACGCGGTTTCGTGCAACAGGAGGGGATCGACTTCGACGATGCCTTCGCGCCCGTGGCGCGGATGGAATCTATGCGACTCCTCCTTGCGCTGGCTGCTCGGGGAGGCTGGCGGGTTCAACACATGGATGTTAAGTCGGTGTTTCTTAACGGCGATTTAAAGGAGGATGTCTATGTGCACCAGCCGCCGGGATTTGTGATTCTTGGCATGGAGGGCAAGGTGTTGTGCCTGCGCAAAGCCCTCTATGGCCTGCGGCAGGCACCAAGGGCGTGGAATGCCAAGTTGGACTCCATGCTCAAGGGGATGGGCTTCGAGCAAAGCCCGCACGAGGCGCCCATCTACCGTCGGGGCAATGGAGGAAATGCCCTGCTGGTGGGTGTCTACGTCGACGACATGGTGATCACCGGCACCAAGGATGCGGAGGTGGTAGCGTTCAAGGAATCGATGAAAGCCAACTTTCAGATGAGTGACCTGGGATCTCTCTCCTTCTACCTGGGGATCGAGGTGCATTAGGTCGACTCCAGGATCATGCTTTGACAGACTGCCTACGTCAAGAGCGCTGTTGAGCTAGTTGGGCTCACAGATTACAACCCAGCTCTCACTCCGATGGAGGAGAGACTGATGCTGAGCCGCGACAGCACGATAGAGGAGGTGGACGCTACGCAATATCGGCGTCTTGTGAGGAGCCTTCGCTACCTCGCCCATACACGGACGAACTTGGCATTCTCTGTCGGCTACGTCAGTCGGTTCATGCAACGACCGACGACGGAGCACCAGCAGGCTGTGAAGAGGATCATCCGCTACGTTGCGGGGACTCTCGACCACGGCCTCTACTACCCGAGGTGCCCTGAGGAGGCACACCTTGTCGGGTACAGCGACCACGCCGGCGAAACCGACACTAGCAAGAGCACGAGCGGGATTCTCTTCTTCCTCGGCAAGTGTCTCGTTAGCTAGCAGTCGGTCAAGCAGCAGGTGGTGGCCTTGTCCAGGTGCGAGGCCGAGTACATAGCGGCCTCTACCGCTTCGACTCAGGCGCTCTGGCTAGTTCGACTGCTTGGTGATCTCCTCGACAAAGACACTGGAGCGGTGGAACTCAAGGTGGACAACAAGTCCGCTCTAGCTCTAGCAAAGAACCCCGTCTTTCATGAACGAAGCAAGCACATTCGGGTGAGGTACCACTTTCTCCGAGGCTACTTGGAGGAAGAGAGCATCAAGGCGTGCTACATCAACACCAAGGACCAGCTTGCAGACCTGCTCACCAAGTCCCTTGGGAGGATCAAGTTCCTTAAATTTGCTCCAGGATCGGGATGGTCCAACTCCCCCACAAGACGACGCGCAAGACTTAGGGGGGGAATGATGGAATAAGTCTTGTACTCTTGGTCTTTGTGGCCCCTAGTTAGGACAGCATCTTAGTCCTTGTTAAAAAAAGAGGGTGTACCCAGTGCCGAAGGCTCCCACACATGTGGAGTCTGGGGAAGGGTTATTTCTAGACAGCCTTAGTCCTTGTTAGGACAGCATATTAGTCCTTTGTTAGAATAGCATATTAGTTCTTCGGTAGGACAGCATCTTGGCATCTTAGACTAGCATCTAGGTATATGCTTGGCTGCCTCAGCTATAAATATGTAACCCCAACCCCTAGGTTGGGCATGGCATTATGTGTGGAATGAACCAAGGAAAAGTTTCGCAACTCCTAGTGTCATCCTCTCCATGAGACTATAGGACAGCATATTATTAATACTTCAGATACACATGCAACGGACTATAGGAGCTTGGTGGGAGGGCTGCGATACTTGGTGAACACACGTCCCGATCTCGCCTACTCGGTCAGGTACGTGAGTCGGTTTTTAGAGGAGCCCAAGGAGGAGCACTTTGCTGCAGTCAAACGCATTGTACGCTACATAGCGGGTACAATCAACTATGGAGTCTTCTATGCAAGAGGAGGATACATGGAGCTTATTGAATACTCAGATAGTGACTATGCAGGAGACGTGGAGGACCACAAGAGCACAAGCGGGGTGCTGTTCTGTATTGGAAACAGCCCCGTTTCATGGCAGTCCTGCAAGCAGAATGTGGTGGCCTTGTCCTCATATGAAGCAGAATATATCGCAGCAGCTCAAGGTGCATGTCAAGGTGTATGGATGGCATGGCTGATGGAGGACTTAGCTGAAAATTTGAAGGCGCCGGTGCTGCGGGTTGATAACAAGTCAGCTATAGACCTGAGCAAGAACCCAGTACACCATGACAGAAGCAACCACATCGATATCAAGTACCACGACATACGGGAGTGTGTGGACAGCGATACTATTGTGCTTGAGCAAATCTTCACCCATGACTAGATGGCGAACATCTTGACCAAGGCCCTTAGAAGACAAAAGTTCGTGGAGATGAGAAGAAGGATCGGGAGCCTAGACGTGGGCTAGCGTCGGGATCAGGAGGAGAATGTCGGCTGATCTGCCCGCTGACCCATGGGAGGCCAGAACAGGGCCGAATCCTCCTTCTAGAAGATATTAGAGTTTAGTCTTCTTAGAGATTGTTGGAAATCCGGGGATTAATTTCCTCTAAACTGTTCTCTTCTTCTTAATCTCAACCGGGGAGGGGGGGCTGTATATATAGCCCCAAATTACAGAGTCCTAATCTAATACTAACTCCTACTCTTATTGGACTAGGACTCTATCTCTAACAGCAATTATTCTAGAAAAACGGGATTATATCCAACAATCACCCCCTAATCTCGTTTTTCTAGATCACACTCACACTAATTAGGATGGAGACACACTTCCACCCTAAACACACTTTCGGGATGGACACAACTGCACCCCCAGGATGGTCACATCTACACCCTGCACAACTCAATTTTGGGATGGGCACGTCTTCATCCCCAGGATGGCCGCATCTTCATCCTGCACACAAATTCGGGTTGGTCACATCTTCAACCCAGGATGGGCTCATCTTCATCCTGCACACGCATTCAGGTTGGTCACATCTTCAACCTCAGGATGGACTCATCTTCATCCTGCATATGATTTCGGAATGGACGCATCTTCATTCCATCACACACCCACACACTCGAGATGGTCACATCTTCATCTCGAGCACACCTTGCTTGTGAGATCAAAATAAAGTATCTTCTGACGCAAGAAGCGCCATCTCATCTTTCTTTTCGTTCTTGGAGCATTCTTTGGCAAAGTGACCAAGTTTTTGACAATTGAAGCATCGAATCTTCGATTTGTCAAATTTCTTGTTCTTCTTTTGACCACCCTCCTGGGCCTTCCACTCTTTTCTTGTCAAAAAAAAGCTTCTCTCCACCCTTTGCTTCTCTTGCTCTCCACTCCTCTCTTGTTAAAAGGAGTCTTTCTTCATGATCTTGTTTGTTGAAGCCAAGTACACGCTCCTCATGTGCTTTGAGCCTATCGACGAGTTCTTCCACAGTCATTGCCTTTAAGTCCACAAATTGCTCAATGGTGGATGCAATGTGAAGGAATTTCGAAGGTAGAGCTCGCAATAATTTCTTCACGATGTAGCTTTCTTCAACTCTTCCTCCAAGACCACGGATCTTTGTAACAATGATCATTACTCTTGTGGCAAAATCGTCGATGGAGTCTCCTTCGTTCATGCGCATTAGGTCAAACTCATTTTGAAGAGTCTGGATTCTTGCTTCCATCACGTGTTCTTCACCCAAGAACTTGATCTTGATCAACTCCCATGCTTCTCTAGCTGTCTCCTTCTCAGAAATTCGCATGAGAGTGTCTTCATCAATAGCATGATAGATGGCCGCAAGAGCCAGCTGATCTTGCTTTGGATCAACGTTGCTTTTCTTCTCCTCAATAGCTTCCCATACCCCTTGCGCCTTCAAGAAAACCTTCATCTTTATAGCCCATGCTGTATAGTTGGTCTTCGTTAATAAGGGATAATGCAGTGTCATTGATTTACCCTCCATATTGTGTACACCTCTTGTGTACGTTTAGTAAACCAATATCAATCTCTGGTACACTGCAGGTGTGACTTTAGCAAAGAACAATTCCTTAACCTGCCCACGTGGGTACCTCACCAAGTTGATCTAACTCAGGCCAGCAGATCTGGCCCAGCCCACTGCCTTTCTCCCCGTGCAACCCTAATACACCGCTGCTTCAGTCTCACCAGCAGCCGCCACCTTCTCTCTGCTCCCCCACGCGCCTCGGTGGCAGCCCGCGAGCGCCGCCCGTGCCACGCGGGCCCGATCCTGGCCGCGCTCGCGCCCGCGCGCTGGCCGCGCTCGCGCTGCTGGCCGTCGCCCGCCCGCCGGATCTGGGCCGGGATCCACTCGGTCCCGGATGAGATCCGCCCCGCGAGCGCCCGCACGGAGGCCTTCTTCAGCGCCGCCTCCTCTGCCCTTGCGCTCCTCCAACCGAGCGCTAGCAGCCGCCGCCTCGGGCGCTCTGCGCAGCACGCCGCCGAGCCCGAGATCTGGAAGCTGCGCCGCCCGTTCGCCTCCGCAGCGCCCCGATTCTCCACGCGCGGCGCTCTGTGCACAGCTCCTGCCACCAGACGCCGCCTACGTCGTGGAAGCCGTGCGCCGAGCGTGTCACGGGGATGACTCGCGCACAGCCGCCAATCTCGCCGGATTTGGCTGCCGCACGTGGCCTAGGGTTTCGGGGGGGGGGGGCGCCTGACGAACCAACGCGTGCGTGTTCTTGGCCTCCTCCCGCCGGCGGCTTAGCCCCCTGTCGCCCGGCCACCTACGCAGCCAAGGACCCCTGCGCGGTGAGATCCCGCCCCCCCCCCCCCTCTGTTTTCTCAACCTAAGGCTCTGATACCAATTGTTGGAAATCCGGGGATTAATTTCCTCTAAACTGTTCTCTTCTTCTTAATCTCAACCGGGGAGGGGGGGCTGTATATATAGCCCCAAATTACAGAGTCCTAATCTAATACTAACTCCTACTCTTATTGGACTAGGACTCTATCTCTAACAGCAATTATTCTAGAAAAACGGGATTATATCCAACAGAGATAGAATTAGAGATAGAATAAAAGATTGAGTTGTAATAGATCAGGACTCTTGTAAGGGGGGTTATATAAACAAGCCAAAACACCCCAGTTTTAGATGAGATCAATAGAGAAATAATTCCTCCACCTCTTTTGCCCTAGCCGCCTCTCCCTCTAGCAGCCGCCGCCCAGGCTAGCAACCCTAGCCGCCGCCCCTGATCTCCCTCCTCTGCGCCTGCTGTTCCATCTGTTTTGCGTCTCCACCTCCAGGAACAGGTGGCAGCCATCTGTTCTTCCCCTGTTCTGATCTGCTAGAACAAATCAGGCGTGACTCTCTCTCTCTCCCTCTGTCCAGCGCAAGATCAGAGGCTGGAACAACCAGCGGCTGTTCTGTTACCCCAAGAACAGAACAGATTACGCTGCTCCCTCTCTGTTTTCCTAAGACAGCAAGAACAGCACCCAGACGGGGTGCTGAACTGCTATCGGGACAGGGCAGTTTTGGTGTGATCAGCACCGGAATTGCAACATCGCAACATATATTTACAATCTTTATAATCAACTCAATATTTTTATTGCATTGACATTCAAAATGTATTATTAAAAGGTATAGTATGTTTATAAAATAATCAAACCCGACGGGCACCCGACACCCAACCGAGACCCGACGGGTGTGGGTGCAGGTGCGAATTCTCACCCGCGGGTGCAGGTCTCAAATTTCACCCGCAATCTCTTTTGTTTCGGGCAGGTTTTTGCTCCACCTGACCCGAACACGACCCATTGTCATCCCTAGGCTTGTTAGTAATAATCCCGTTTTTCTAAGAGTAATTAGAGCTATAGATAGAATCTTGGTCTATCTCTATTTACAGTAGGAGTCTACGGGTATTATTAGATTAGGACTATGTATTTGGAGTCTATATGTGCAACAACCGAATTTGAGATTAATAATAGAAAAAGATAAATTAATTAGCCACGGATTTTCAACAATTAGAACCAAAGCCATCCAAAGCCTCCATGTACTCTCTTAAATCTCACATTAGTTGCACCCACATGATCATTGAGATCTCCTCGTACAAAAAGTTTTTTGGTTATTGGTATACTACTAACCATATCTTCCAAGTCTCCCCAAAATTGTCTCTTAGCACTCATGTTGAGCCCTACTTGTGGGGCATAAGTACTAATGACTTTCAAGACAAATTCCCTAATAACTATCTTGATTAAGATGATCCAATCCACTCTTCGAACATCCTCTACTCCATACTTGAGACTCTTATCTATTAGAAGACCTACGTCATTCTTAGTCCCAACCGATCCATAATACAAAATCTTGAAACCGGTATTCTGGACTTCTCTCGCCTTTTGACCCGCCCATCTAGTCTCTTGCGCACAAAGTATATTACGCGTCTCCTAATGGTAACATCTACTAACTCACGTAGCTTCCCCGTCAAGGATCCTACATTCCAACTACCCACCCAAAATCTATTTTCCTCCGCTAGCTTCCTTGCGTTTTGCACCCGTCGAGTAAGATGCAAAGACCCTTATTCACTTATCACTACACCCGAGCGATGATGTAGCACGCGAATAAGGTGGTGGGGATTTGGCCCTTACCCATTTAACACCATATCCAGGTTCCGATATGACGCAGTACTAAGGTGGTGGCGACCTAGCCCTTACCCACTTAACACCATACCCAGGTTTCGATATGGCGCGTCGCTAAGAGGATTACGCCCCAAAAGAATTTTTATTAGGTTTCATTTCCATGAGAATGGCTTATTGTAGTTGTTGGCTCAATGGCTCGCCAAGCCTATCAAAACCCTTTCTCCTTTACCCGGGCTTGGGACCGCCCCCTTAGTTCCTCTTCTTTTTTAAAATTTGTGATTTATAGTGATTATATTACATTACACTAAGAGATATAACAACAACAACAAAACCTTTGTCTCAAGCACATTGAGGTAGGCTATATACGAAACCCAAATTGGGTTTCAGTAATGGCTGGTTTTGATGCTGGCTCGCCAAGCCTATCATAACCCTCCTCCTTTACTCAGGCTTGGGACCGGCTATATCTAGAAAGGCATAGGCGGAGTTACATTACACTGAAAGATAACGGAATAATAATAGCTCAACATATTATAAATTCAGATAATATTTAATGTAGTGTAGTAGTAAATGAAAACAGTAGGACAGGAAAGTAACCACAAACCTGGCAGGAGGCAAGGCTTTGTTTACAGTCCTGCAAACTTCAGAAGGGTAGAAGCTCAGTCCCGTATTAAAAACTAACTCTTTTCTTAGTTGCTAACAGAAAAATGAATAGATCAAAAGGTTGGACATGAATGACGTACCTTTCACGAAGAGACAATATCATTCCTGTTGCAGCTCCTGGTGCACTTTCCTCCAACTTCGCCTTCGCCTGCACCACCAAGTACAGTCTTAATGCATCAGATTTCAGTTAAACATATATTCACATAGCTTCTAGAGCATTTAAGCACTGAATCTAGAAGTGGGCTAAAAAGAGGTGGGTCAATCTCATATTGAAAACGCGGACGTACCATATTTGCAATATCTTACAAACTATTTGGCTTCGAGCTCCATATCTGATAGCAATGGGCCATTTTATTCAACACACAACAGTTTCAGAATGCTAGTAGGGCAGGATGCATTTGTTTCGCTTTCCTGCCTATCCTTATAAGGCAGGCAAAGATTTAACTACCACTCCCTAACCTTGGCAAGCCATGGCTAGATGTTATGACTACCAGGGGGGGGTAGCATACATGTATTAGGGTTAGAGGGCATTTGGTTCATTAGCCAATAGGCTGTTTGAGGGGATTAGGAAAATAATAACCAGATTATCTATTGACAGGGGATTAGGAGTACATATATAGGGGTACAAAGACTTGAGGGCCAAGTAGCCTATTAGCTAATGACCTAAATGCCCTCTAACTCTAATACATGTATGCTAACACAAACGTATCCTGGATAGCTATCATTTTTCACGAAACAAATTTCTGAAAACGGCAGCCTATTTGGTCAGAGGTATTTTTTGGGGTGGATTTAATGTTTATCGTTATATCAGTGCGTGTGAGCATGAGATTTCAGGAGTAGATGAATTGAAGAAATGGGAATTTGAGGGTTGAAGCCCAAACACTTTAACCAAGAAATGAGAAGATAACTACAAGACTGTTGTGTAAAAAGGAAGGGTTTAGAGTGTTGCGTAAAAAGGGTGTTTTGTCAACTATCATGTGAAACAGTACATATCAATTTCCTAGAACTTCCCACCCTTGTAGTCACACAGTTCCACCACAAAGATTTCATTCTATAGTTGCATCCCCCTTCCTATTTGTTAGCTAAGATGTGACTAGTTCCCCATGCTTAAAATAAATTCGCTACGAATGTGTTCCAATGGCCAAAAGCAATCGAAAAAAATGTTTCTATTCTAAATAGATAGATTCCAACAACAGCTACTCTTCCTTCAAATTCGCTATGATTCCAGCAGCCCAACAGAAACAGAACAGCAAAAGCTTTTTGCACTAAATTGGCCATGACACCACCATTCAAACAATAAGAATCATCTAACCTTTTTAGAAGCGAAGACATCATCGTCGTCGTCTTCCAGGTCGTCGAACGGCCTCTTGTCACCTGCGGAGAAAGAAGCAACCACAATAACAAGGCCTGTTAGGCAGAGCTTCTTGTTGAAAAAACGGCTTATTTGAAAAGCTGATGAAATAGTTTGTGCTTATATTCTTCTTTTATTTTATTCTGAGAACTAATAAACTGTTTCAAAAGCCTGTTATCCGACACTTCTGCTGATTTTTGTGAAGAAACTGTGCTAGAAACTGTGACGCCCAGCCATCGTAAGAAAACCAAGCGGTACGGGTCCTCATATTCAAGTTGATTGCAAGCGGCGGACTTGCACCCAATAACTCTTTGGAAGACGAACCCTAAACCGATGTTAACTAGTGGGGACGAGTCAAGCCGGCACAAGGATGCTCACCTGGATCCGGATTCATCTTTACCGACGGCCGACGCGGGCGCGGTGGGGACCTTGTGAGGTCGGATAAGGCCCTCCCTCGAAGGCAAACCGCTGGAGGAGGCGGCGGCGCCGTCGGCCGGCTGTTTTGCTTCAGGATGACGGCCAAGAGCGAGGAGGATGGCTTGATTCAACTGCGGTCGGGATTTGGGTTTTCGGGCTGTGGGACTCCGAACGAGCAACCGTGGGCCGAGTTGCACACGGTCAGCGACAAGTGGACCCAGAGACGGATTCCCTATACCATCATAAATTTAACCATATTCGATCGCTTTAAGATTAGTGCAGATGGGAAATAGAGAGATGTGGGTCTACCACGTGTCCTGACATCATTTGGAAAGGTGGAAGCTGGGAGAATTAGAACCATTTTTTAAATTTTAAATGTATTTTTCTTTCAAACCATAACAACATTTTCGAATCCGCCATTGACCAGCAAGTTTAATATCGGATAATAGATCATACAAATTGCTACACCAAGTCATATTATATTTAGAGATATATTTTATTCCGTTACTAGTTATTTGTTTTAGTTTTAAAAAGACGGATGATGTCAGTTGCTTAAATATGCTTCTCAATCGGATGATTGATGGAAAATTAATTTGTGCCAAGTAATTCCTTGACATAATTGAAAAATTCCTCAAAATGCTATCAAATGCTTCTGTTTTCTTTGGTACTCCAATCAGAACAATGTTCATGTTTTAGATTCTATATTTCAAAGCTCTTTATTTTTTAAAGGAAGAAGTCTACTTTACTACCTTTAATTATGTGGTGTTGCTCACTTAACACACTAAACAATTTTTTGGTCCGATTTACCCCCCCCCCCCCCCCTCTATTTAGATTTGTTCAATTCACATCCTAGCATTTTTTATTTTCTATTTTTCTTTATCTCACTTGTGTTTGAGGTTAGAATGTTGTAGGGGGTAGGTCATAGTAGGCACTATGTTAGAAAAAAATTCAGATTTGTTTCATTTTATCTTGTGTTATTCCATCTATCATGTTAGATCTTTATTACATATTTCTGACATATAAATTAATTATAAAAAACCTAAAATATTTTACTATTATATGATATGTTGTAACATATAATCTCACAAAATCTTAGCCTTGAACATGATGTGTGCATAGAGAAACAAATAAATCAAATATGCATTAGAGTTGAATGGAACAAATCTAAATAGTTTGGGGGAGTAAAATAAACCAAATTTTCATTTATGGGGTTACGTGAACAAGGCAGATACTTAGAGGTAGTAAAATATATATTTTCTTTTTTAAAATAAGTCAATTTCACAAAACCATAACTATTTAACCCCTTTAGCATAAAACCACAACTTTTAAAACACATTTCATGAAACTAAAACTATTGTTAAATTTTTTAGCAGAATAACCACTGATCTACCTGGTAAACTAAGAGATAAGATGGTAATCACTTCATATTAGAAGGTCTAAGGGGGTTAGGGAGAGAGATTGAGGGTTAAGACGAGGACACCATTAAAGCTTGGAGCAGAGGCAACAACGACTTGTTGTGGTGAAGTAGAGGCGGATCTCTAGCGGCTATGCTGAGGATGACGATGTTAGGGCTTTCCCATACTTCCACGCCCTAATAGATCAGATTAGGTATTTTGGGTTTGTGAGGCACTGTATGGGTAGGGTGAACATTGGTTCTCGTGCCCCCGATGTGCCCCCTTTTATATGGCGTGGTGTGATGGGCCCCATAGCCATTCTGTTGGAGATCAAACTTCAACATACTCCCTTGATATCAATAGATCAACTTAGGACTAGAACTTAAAGTTCTCAAACTTAAACTAAACACATGTCTCTTCATGAATCAGTTTATAGAGCATGTTTCATCATAATAGTTAGTTATATACCATCATATTAGAAAACTACATTGCATTTCTACATTTTGAAATATTGACCCCTTAGTATACAAAGATCGTATGATTTCTATTAAACCATGTCGACTATGTGTTCTTTGAATACACTTGGTGGTAAGCCTTTAGTGATTGGATCAGCAAGCATTTGCTTGATAGTTATATGCTCGAGTCTAATTGTTTAATCCTGGATTTTCCCATTTATAACATAGAATTTAATATAAGCGTGTGTCGAAGTGTGAGCTGTGACACTTCCCCGGTACTGCTACTAGAGCAGTCCGCGAAGGTTCGTTGTTTAGAGGGGCTAACCACCGCTAGTTCGAACGAGGCTGATGAACATAGGTGAACACGAGGGTTTACGTGGTTCAGGCCGCTGGAAAGTAAAACCCTACGTCCACATGAGTGAGTGTTGTATTGCTTGCGCGTGTGAGTGAGTTGGTTGGGGTTGCGAACCCTTTGTCGGGTGGCCGCCTCCGTCCTTTTATAAATCCAAGGCCGGGGCAGTTACAATGTGTCCCGAGGACCGACAGGTGGCCCCGTGGCTATCCGTACCCTATACATGCTCTAGGGTAATTACAGCTACATGTGGAGTCACTGTCGGTGGAGTTAAGGCGCATCGCCTGGAACGTTGAGCGCCTCTGACCGGGGCAACAGGTGATGATGAAGATGTCGTCTTATCACCGCGTCCTCTCGCTCTGCTAGGCGGCATTGTGTCGTTGGGTACCATTGTGTTGCTGTCACGCTTGCTGCCCTGTCTTGTCACCGTAATGACAAACGGTGGAGGGTGGAGGCGTGCGTCGTGCGCCATGCTTCTAGGGAAGGCGAGAGTCTTGAATGAGCAGCATGACAGCGCACTTCCTCCTCGACTCCGGAGACCCACGACCCATGACGGATCGCGAGATACGTGGTGGCTTCGGAACCCTCCTCAGTGGGGAGGACGGGTACAGTCGTATAGAGCCCGGATACACATGGAAGCTCCGGACCTCACCTCAGCAAGAAGGCCAGGTCCAGGGCCAAGTGGGCACGTGGCGGCATCGAAACCCTCCTCAGCATGGAGGACAGGTTGAGAGCCCGGATACACGTGGCAGCTCCAGACCTCACCTCAGCGGGGAGGCCAGGTCCCGGGCCAAGGGCACGTGGCAGCTCCGGAGCCCTCCTCAGCAGGGATGACGGGTTTAGAGCCTGGATACACGTGGCAGCTACGGACCTCACCTCAGCAGGGAGGTCAAGTCCGAGGCCAAGGGCCCGTGGCGGCTCCGGAGCCCTCCTTAGCGGGGAGGACGGGTTTGGAGCCCGGATACACGTTGCAGCTCCGGAGCTCACCTCAGCAGGGAGGCCAGGTCCGCATCCAAGGGCACGTGGCGGCTCCAGAGCCGAGACACGTGGCAGCGTCGGACCCTGCCTCAGCGGGGAGGCCGGGTTCGAGGCCAAGTGCACATGGCCGTATCTACGCCCGCCTCAAGAGAGAGGCGGACCTGGGCTATCTTCAACCTTTCACGCTGGGTACCGGTCTGCAGGGTACCGACAGCGTGTTTGACAAGATGTGGCAACTCTCTAGAATCATAGACTAGCCCCACCGACCAACACTAGTCTTTTCTACGCACTTTGTCCTCACTAGTCTTCCCGGGTGCGCATAAGTGAGGATAAAGTGCGCAGAAAAGACTAGTGTTGGTCGGTGGGGCTAGTCTATGATACTAGAGAGTTGTCTTTAGAAGCCCACCTGCAAAAGAACTTCAGGGTTAAGCGTGCTTTGCCCGGAGAAATTTTGAGATGGGTGACCGAACGGGAAGTCTTCCCGGATGCGTACGAGTGAGGACAAAGTGCGCATAAAAGACTAGTGTTGGTCGGTGGGGCTAGTCTATGATCCTAGAGAGCTGCCACAAATGGTATCAGAACCGACCCTCGCAGTTTCACGGGTGCGTACGGGTCAGTGAGGAGGATACGGTAGCGTACGGGTCAGGGACGTGGGTACGTACACATGACACGTGGGTCCTCTGCGAGGGACACAGTATGGTACATATGCTGCTAACATAACGTACAGTATGCGTATACCAGTACTAAATGTACGGACATGGCTAAGGGGGAACGTTCCTGTCTTGGCATTGACTGACGAGGACGTCTGTCTTTTAAGGGGGGTGGATTGTGACATCCTGGCTTTCAGCTTAATAGAATTGATAGAATACTCATACCATCAAGGTATATCTTTTTTTCGGAAGCCCACCTACAAAAGAACTCTAGGGTTAAGCGTGCTTGGCCCGGAGAAATTTAGAGATGGGTGACCGACCTAAAAGTCTTCCCGAGTGCGCACGAGTGAGGACAAAGTGCATAGAAAAGGTTAGTATTGGTCGATGGGGCTAGTCTATGATACTAGAGAGTTGCCACATAACACCACTTGACTTTTTGTTATAGGGGTAAAATATTGTTGCCTCATGGTCACAATATAACATAAATTATTTTTCAATGATGTCGATCACACTTAAACCTATTAAATTTTATTTTGCCATAATGACTAACCAATGGCCTCCTTAGCATGCATCATCGATGATGTAGTCAAGGTCTATTTAGATCTTTTCCACATATATTTTCATCCCGCAAATATAAGTCTAAGTGGCCCACTACCCCAAGGTCATTCGATTTACTATACATTAGTATGAGACCTTTTGTGCCTTGCACATATATTAATGTTTTGTTTGTTGTTGTTTAGTGATCTACTGTTGAATTTGATTGATATCTGTCAAACGTACTGTAAGTCAGAATGTGTATAAACCCGACAACTGAAGCATATGAAAATGATTTTATTAGATTAATCTCATATTTATTCTTGAGGCAATAAAACTTTCCAAACTTATGACCATTGACTATCACAGCGGGCAAAGCTTTGCATAAATGCATACTATTTTTGTAATTCTTTTCTAGGTATGCCTTTTACATAAACTTAATAACCCCCTAATTTCTATCTCGGTTAATTTTTCCTAACATGTAGAAAGCTTCGCCAAGTTTCTACATATCAAAATTTGAGAACAAAAAGTTCTTAGTCTCTAATAGTATATTAACAACACCATTGTAAGCAGGATGTCTCCACATATAAAACAAGGTGGATATTTTTAATTATTAAACTTAGCATAAATACAATTATCCTTCTCATTCTTTTTAACCCAAATTTTCTACTAGCCTCATAAAATTTGAGATAGCATCGTCTACCGGCTTGCTTCTCCATAAATAGATTTTTTATTCGGTATCTCATATGTTCTTTTACTTTAAACACAAAACCTTTAGTTTGAGTCATTAGATATCCTCATATAGATCCCCACTGAGAAATATTTACATCCATATGATATAATTCTAATTTATAATGTGTTACCAAGGATATTAATCATTTTAAACGAATCTTTTAATTGATACAAGTAAGAATGTCTTATTATAGTCTATTGCTTCTTCTTAAGTGAAGCTTTCGACCACGAGTCTTTACTTTTGAGTCTCGTTGGGTCTTGTAGACTCACTTAAAAGCTATTGATTTGGCTACTTTGGAAATCTCATATAATTCTCAAACTCTGTTGGTACTAAACCACTGAGACGAGTGAGAATTTCTCATAGTTTGTTAAAATGAGGTGGGACCTCTCTCTGTTTTTGATTTTCTTCATTCGTATAAACTTCATGTCGTCATAAATAATTGACATTGTCACTCTTTGTGATCTCATATGACTTTCATTGGATGTCACATTGTTTTCTAAATAAGTTTGTCGTTGCTATTCATCATTAATGACAACTAGTTCTTGAGGTTATTGAATGATAGTAGCCTCATTTACGTTAGTTGTTGCTGGTGGAGAACTAACTACGGAAACAATGCCATGCATCGTTAGTTAAAAAATAACAAGTATAAAGAAGAATGACTCTTGAATTATAGGAGTGAGTACACACACCCGCTTATTTCCAAGATCAATCTCTCAGTATACCATACTCCCCTGATCATATCGTCTTCATAGAAGACAAAATATTTTGTTTCTATAAATTTAGTGTATATGTGAGGAATAGTAAGAACAAAAACCTTTAGATTTATCGAAATAGTTAATAAAATAGTAACATACTATCTTAGACTTTAACTTACCAATATTTAGGTTATATACTTTAGTCTGTAAAGCTCACATATGTAAATAATTAAGCGTGAACTTTGGTACAGTTAATAACTCATACGATGTTTTAGGCATAGACTTACAAAGAATCTAATTAATAATATGAATATCCGTTCTTAACATACCTATCCATTAACTAATTTACAGAGTGTAATGACATCATACTTCTCATCATATCCATTGAGGTGTGATTGTGTCCTTTTGCCAATCCGTGCTGCTCAGCCTCACCAGTGTAGAATAGTGGGCAACCATAACATTTTACTATAACAAGCTTGCAAAGCGTTAATAAATTTGGCCATCCGGGGTTATTGTGTGCAACTTAGGGTTAGATCTTGTCTAAGATGTCCGGGATTTGGGGATTCTTTTAGGGTTCAAATCTTTCCCCACCTAATTGTTGTGGATTCTACCCGATTAGAAAAAGTCGATTAGTTAGGCTCTGATGACATTATTAAAATTCTTAGTTGACTAATCACTTAATCTATCGAATAAACTAAGAGATAAGTGGTAATCAGTTCGGATAGGTCTAAGGGGGTTATGGAGAGAGACTGAGGGTTACCTTTTGACTTTGAAGACAAGGACACCATGATAGCTCGAAATAGAGGCGACCATGGCCAACCACAACGAATTTGAAGCCTTTTGAGTTTGTGTTGCATTGTGTGGCCACAATGAATATTGGTTCCGGTGCCTCTGGTGTGTCCCCTTATATATGACGCAGCGTGATGGGGTGTGACAACCAATGAACAGTTGGGGCCCTGATCAGGCACAGATAATAAGTTGGAATCGGTACTGAGACTGATTCAATTGGAGATCAAACTGCAACATGAATAAAAAACTTACAACTTTTTTGTCCAATCCCAATGTCAATGACTGTTGGGTTTAAGAGTGTTCTATTTTAAAGATCTTAATTCTTTCTAAATTATCCTCCAAGTTTCGTTTTCCAAAACTAATATTTTTAAAGTCATCCAGAAGTTCACAGTCCCAAGTTGCAATTACAGAAATTTGTCTCCGGTTGCTATGAAAAAAGATGATAGGGGGGGCATTGATGCTTCTTTTTCATTTGGGGAATGGTGTTGGTGCATGAGGCTCAGACGCAAATTCGTTCACAACATTCTCCTCCTCACAATAAATCTACAGCTACTGGCTTACTTGCTTAGAATTTGGTTCCGTCGTGCGGTTCAGTATACATACCCCCGGCCAGATCACTTCTCATTCGTCAACTCCTCTATCCACACTACTACACGAAGCATTTTACCTCCCATTTTCTACAGATGGCCCGTTAAAAAAATGCCTGTTATGAGTAATCCAAATCACCTGTTACAATAGCTATCTGTGATAATAGAATATCAAAAATAGTTTTTAATATGGACAGCCTATGAAAATCCATATTTTCACACGGTTTTTAATATGGACAGCCTGTGAAAATCCATATTTTCACATACGGTTTTTAATATGGACCGCTTGTGAAAATCTATATTATCACAGTTGGTTTTTAATACTGACCGTCTGTGAAGATGTTATTTATAATGGGCCACTCACAATTTTGGCCTATGAGTCGGCCAGCGGCGCGTCGCGCGCCTGCGCCAGTATGGGAACTTTTGTCCCACATTGGAATGTTGCGGGCGTTGTACCCGACTTATAAGGCGAGGCACACTTCTCTCTTCGAAATCACTTGATACTGCTTCTTTTTGTCACACTAGTGGGGAACAAGTGTTAGACGGGGAGCTCAAGTGGCCTAACGGGCTATCGTTCTTCACCGTGCTCACTGGCCGCGCGGATGACGCAGTACTGCTATTCGGTGAAAACGGCACTGGCGGAGCCGCGAGGAAGCATATGACGACAAGACAGCACGGGACGCGCATACGATCGAGCATGGTGAATCCAACAACATGGAGGAGTAACTGAGCCTGGAAAACCACTCGACTAAGGCGAGGAGGATGGTAAAGAATAATCGTGTGTGATAAGAAATTATCACAAATGGTCAGTGGTAACCAGTCGCTTGTGATAAGTCATTATCACAGGTGGTCGACTGTGAAAAACTGTCTGTGATAATATATTTTCACATGCGGTTTTTTAATGGCCACCTGTGATAATACATTTTTGCATACGGTTCTTATCACCGCATGTGATAATCGACCATTTTCACGGGCGCTTGTGTGATAATACGATTAGCGCCATGTGAAAACACCACAAACAATGTGTGGCGCCTCCGCTTCGTGTTCCTCCTGACAACTCCTTTGCTTCAACATTGGGCAGGCTGATAAACAAATAAATGTCACGGGCACGGAGATCCGAGCCTCTTCCCGAGTGGAGTGCGCTCTAAGCACCGATCACTTTGATTCATGGCTAGCTAGCTAGCTAGAAGCCAGCAGCAAAAGCCATTATCGATGATCGATCCCATGTAGCAAGCAGGACGTCAAGATCGAGCTCGATCCCAATTAGGGCCAACAAGACCAAGAGCAAGAGGATGAAGGGATTCTGCTTGGCTCGGTGCCGGTTCACGCGTCTCATGGTGGCGATGCAGCTGGTGATGGGCGTGTTGGTCATCTGCATCAGCATGGCAGGCCTCCACCGGTTCTACACAAGCAGCACCTTCCTTCCGGGTCTGGTGGACCCTGCCCACTGCGCCAAGTTCCACACGGTGGCCGGCGACGGCGGGTACGAGCGCTTCGACATCCGCGCGCTGGCGGACCGCGTGGACGACGTGCTGGTCCAGCTCGCGGAGCTGCAGGACAAGCTGGAGGCGACGGCGCTCAAGATCGGCAAGAGGACCAAGAAGCACCGCCGACAGCAGCAGGAGAACATGACGATGCCGGGGTTCCGTCGCTTCCTCGAGGACGAGGTGATCCACCCGCTCTACAGCGCGCACATCGCCCTCCGCCTGATCCGCATCCCACGGCCGGCGGGCCCCGGGGAGGTCGCCGCCGGCGACGCCGTCATCGATCCGCTCGTCAACTTCTTCATCGCCGAGGAGACGCGCAAGTACGTGACGGCCAAGGGCAACCGCGACGGCCGGTCCAGCGTGTACGGGACCAACCGGACGTACGGCACCGTCGGCCACGCGTGCGTGCTCATGCGCCGGGAGCTGGACGAGTACATGAGCTACGACGTCGGCGTGCGCTGCCCCGACGACTGGGACCTCGCCCAGCGTCTCATGCTCGGCGGATGCGATCCGCTCCCGCGCCGCCGCTGCCTGGCGCCGGCGTCCAAGCTCTTCCAGCGCCCACTGCCCATCAACTCCTCGCTCTGGGCGCTGCCCGGCGACGGCAACGTGCGGTGGAGCCGCTACCACTGCCGCGGATACAAGTGCCTGTCCGCACGGAACCCGCGTCGAGGCTACGGCCGCTGCGTGGGCTGCTTCGACATGGACTGGGAGCAACAAAGGTGGGTGACGATGCTCCCGGCAAACGGCACCACCACCACGGCGTCGATCGCCGACTTCCGAATCGACGACGTGCTGGCGGTGCAGCCCGGCGAGGTGCGGATCGGCCTGGACGTGAGCGTGGGCACGGGCAGCTTCGCGGCGCGGATGCAGGAGCGCGACGTCACCATCGTGTCGACGGCGCTGAACCTCGGCGCGCCGTTCGCGGAGACGATCGCGCTGCGGGGGCTCCTGCCGCTGTACGCGACCATGAGCCAGCGGCTGCCGCTCTTCGACAACACCATGGACCTGGTGCACACTGCGGGCTTCTTCGAGGGTTGGGTGGACCTGCAGCTGCTCGACTTCGTACTCTTCGACTGGGACCGCGTGCTCCGACCCGGCGGCTTGCTCTGGGTCGACAAGTTCGCGTGCGACCGCAAGGACCTGGACGACTATATGTACATGTTCCTGCAGTTCAGGTACAAGAAGCACAGATGGGTCGTCTCCTTCAAGTCCAAGGATGAGGTCTACCTCTCCGCGCTGCTCGAGAAGCCGCCAAGGTCGTGATTCAAGCTCGATGATGCTGCTCATCAGTGAGAACGATGCACCTTTGTTGATGATAGTATTTCTAATTGTCTTAGTTCCATTCAATCTAACAAACTAGTTGCAGTTGGTGAATAAATACAATGGAATTATTCAACTTCATGTCAGTGTCCTTTACACTACTTACACTTCTAAACAATGTAAATTAATTCGATTGATCATCTCCTCTGGTCAGTTCTCTGCTTTTAAACCTCAAAGTGAAAGTAGATAATGTAAGTTTAGGCCAATCTAGATGCAAGGGGAATTTCAAAGGGAGAGGACGAGAATTCTTCGTAACGCTGTCCAGTCGGAGATACAAGATTGATGGTCGAATGTGTTCACCTACTGATTCTTAGTTGTCAAGTCAAATAGATCTATAGAGAGGTACTGAGGGTCATTTAGGTTGATCAAAGTGGATTGATACATGGTGTCCAAGAAATGTCGGGTAAGAGATCTATCCATGAAGGGAGGCCCAAGAGATTTATACTGGAGCTGCATTTCTGATCTATTGGCATCTCACAAAAAAGTACGTTTGGATCCTTAATATAGAAATAATTTAATTAGATAAAATGATTAATTACATTAATTCTCACGCATGGTAGCGAAAGTTTCCTATAAATACACACTGGCCGATTTTTCCTTTATGATAATAAATATTTCCTCTCAATTGAAAGGAAACTTCTATCACTAACTATATAAATTTAGTTAGAAACAAGACATCAGGGATAACTAGAATATAATCAACTCTTTGTTGCAATCGTATAAATAACTCTTTTATACCTCACGACCTTCATCCTATAATCACTATATTTTTCACTTAGACCTTCTACCTGGCAATGGTATTTTTTTCAATTTATGTTGCTAGATGAATGAACATAAGTGAAAAAAATGAAGTGACCATACAATGGAGATTGTGTGACCTAATAGAGTTGTTTGCTCGATTGACTGGAAGAGTTGCTTATATTCTAGTCACCCGATATCATCTCCAAAAGTGTAGGAAATAGAGTGACATTTATTCAGGAACACAATTTTGAATCTAAAATCAAAAGTGCTTAATTTTTAACTAATTATGTGCTTAATTGATAATGTAGTGTGCATTATGCAACTTAAATGCACAAATTACAGGTACTTCTCAAGTTTACATATTCTTGAAAGGACTGTCAAATTTACTCTAATTCTTCCTAATTACGACGACAGTGGGATCTATAGACTAAATGATTATATAAACTTTTTCAGTTGATCAAAGTGAATACATATATGGTGTTGCGGCAATATGTGTAGGAGTCCATCCCACAGCACAATATACTGCATGTGAATTAAAAAAGCTTATATTTTCACAAATCTATATTTTAATAATTGTAAATAAAAAATCCTATTTAAAAATGTAGAAACACGTTGCACGTATTTAGACTTTGATATAGATAGTGTCCACAATTAAGCTTGAGGCTCATGAGCTACTCGAGTTTGGCTTATTAAATGTTTGATTCGAGCTCGGCAGTCGAACTCAACCGTAAGTTAAAATTCACGAGCATGACGAGCTCGAGCTCGATAAGACTCGTTTAGATAAGTTTAATATTATCTAGATGCATGGTTTATTAAAAGGATCAATTATTATCAGTCACATCAAAATCTTAAGATCACATTTATTAAGAGCAAAAATAATTTGAAAGCTAAAAATGGCATACTTTCAGTAATGGAGTGAACATTACGTAACATCGAATGCACAAACAGCAGGTACTTCTCAAATTTACAAATCCTCTCAAGTCTGAATTTTTCCGATGCATTCTTCATCTAAAAATGTAACACCTAGCAGTATCCTACAAATGCTAAATCACCTGCTATGAGAAAAAGACTTCACAGAAAAGAACATCAAACAATCAGACAAACAAAAACCTCCAAAAAGGAGAAACAAGATCCATTTCTGCCTCAAGGACATCTCACATTTCTCCCTGGCCCTCCATAGTAGAAGTAGCTGCCCCAGTAAGCACTGGACCCTCCTTTGATGCCGTAACAACCGGGGTGGTCGGCGAGAAGCTTCAGGTTGGCCGCCGGGATGAGGTTGTTGTCCCAGTCCACCACCTGCAGGTTGCGGAAGTAAGCGGCGCGGTGGAAGCCCTCGCTTGGGAAGTGGCCGCTGCCCATCTGCGTCGCCGTGTGCGATCCGGACGGCCGGGTGTTGACGACCTCGCCGCCGAACTGCACCATGTTGGCGTGGCGCGCCAGGTGGGTGAACAGGTAGGACGGCCAGTAGCCGACGACCAGGCCTGAGCCCATCTCTAGCCACCAGTGACCGTGCTTCGGATCCTGGAAACCATGTACGACTCTTGTCAGGGAATAGCAGCATGAATACTGATAAAACTGCTGGAAATCACCACTTGATGTACGTCGTTCCTGCTTTACTGGTACAACAATCTCGACAACCGAGAAACCATGCATAGACTAATGACATGGATACTCAGGTATTCATTCTTTAAGATAGACATACGAACATTCATATATTCCAGTCTAGAATTCAAATGTGAACTGATTGATTGTTTACCTTCCATATCATCAGAGTAATATCAAACTGCCTCCCGTCGTATACTGATTTTGGAGTGATAGCAGCCCCTATCGCGATCTTGTTTGTGGTTTGCACAAACCCACGGCAGTTGTGGTTGTAGCACCCAGTCTCTTGATAGGCGTCAGTCTGTACATTGCACCATTGTTAGAATCGTCACACGGCGAAGAGGTTATCAATACTGCAATTTTTTTGTTTGTCCATAAACAGGCTTACTGTCCAGTAAGTGAAGAATCTTGGGTTACTGTCTCCATACAGCTCAGGGCTAACCTAAAAATCCAGGAAAGGAAAATTATGAGATTTGTGAATAAAACGATTCATCAATCATTGCTGAAGTTTTTTTCTGTTTCTTTTTTTTTCAATTTGCTCATTACCTGCCATCCAGCTTCAATGGTGTTGAGATCATTACCGAAGGAGCCAGAGATGACCCAGATCTGTGACAGGCTGAACTCGGACGGGTCACCTATCCTTGGTGACCACACATTAACACTGGCTTTGGCCCCATAGTACTGCTCCAAATTCACGTATCCAACTGCGTGCTGTGAGTGACCAAATAAAAAAAGACATCAACATACAACTCCAACAAAGGTCCCGGTTACGTTTCACTAGTACAATATTTGGCATAAAAAATATTAAGTACGGCAAGCTAGGTCAATGCATCAGATCTGTGAGATATAAGACAAAGCAACCAAGTTAATTTATCGGTCAGGTCAAACAAAAGCTCATGATTCAAGAAGCTCTAATTGACTCATATGGATTAGCTTAGTGAAGCTTCTGCAGATGCACAAAAATAATTTAGTGTGCTTACTCCTAGCCACATGCATGTGGGTTTGCCTGTATCGTATTCCGATCCTTGTGCGTCTCTCTTAGCCGGAGATTAGGCTCCTTGGTGAACTCAATTGAGTAGTACTTCCCATTCCCAACCCCATATTTAAGATGAGAATCTATGACAGCCCTGAAGTTTTACTGTTTTGCACTAATAACTTTCCATGTGCCCTAAATTTGATATAAATCAACAAGTCCAGTAGTTATATATATTTAGTACAGAGTGGCTGTAGCCTCCTCGGAGGCCAAAACTGGATACTCTTTTTTTCCATTATCTAAATAAATATATATATATATATATATATAGTACACGGAATATGTAACTTTACTGTCAAACTAATCGAAAAAATAACAACCTGTAACGTAGATGAACCTTAAACATGTTGCACACAAAATTGTGTTTAGGTTGTTCGCTAATATGAACATTCAAAAGAAAAATGCAGATCAATGTCGCTTTTACACCGGTCAAAGATTACAGCCTTATTCTTATCTAAGAAACCAACAAAAACATTTTGACTCTCGAGTATCGTAGTTAGTGAAGTCCAATAGTTAGCCCTCTTGGCCTGAAGAGGCCAAATAGAAGGTTCACTAGCTGCACAGGGATGCGAGTTCTTAATGCTATTAACCGCATGGTTCTTTGGAACCATTTGGCCTATCTGTTTAATGACTAGAACATGTTTCGAACCCGCCCTAGAGATTAGAGAACTCTGTCATTGACCTAGCAGCATGCATCGAAACCTAACTCGCAGAGATCTTACTAAAATCAAAATGAGTTCGTGATTCACCAAATAAACAACTCTGGAACCGAGAATGAGAGTGCACATGCTGCCACTTGAAGTTGCAGTAACAGCAGACAGGAGTCTAAGAATTGTCCTGACTGACTGAAAAGTATATATAAGTGGCCAGTTGTGTGGTTAAGTAGCAGAATACATCTCAAATTTGCAAGATGCCAGTGAATCTAAACAAAAAGTTTGGCCTACAGAAAAGAACAAAAATATGAAATTGATCCTAGCTAGCAGCAAAGTAAATTTTCTCATCTGGATCCTATCGAAGTGAAGCTTCTGTAGATTCATGCAACAAGTATTTTTTCCATTTGAAACAAAGATTCATGCATGCAGCAGCTTCTATGTTATCTAATTCCAAGTGCACGGGCTTCTCTTTTGTATCTTTTTGGGTTTTGGCATATCCTGGGCAATGGAAACACTTAGTTTTTTTTTTTCTTGTTGCCTATCCTTTTATGGGCCAGCTAGGGGAGAAAAAGTTATCAATGAAAAAATGCAAACATTTCTGGTTGCCACCCTTGCATATTCCTTCTTTTCAGGGAATTTTTTATTTTATACTACTGGAACATGATTTACAATTTTAGAGAGGGTGTTTCAGAACAGCTGAAATTAAACCTACCATTTCAGGGAATAAGTTCGAAAAAAGAATTTTCTTCTACAGAATTTGAAAATTATGCACGCTGTTGCAGGACACTATCTTTATCAAAGTACCATGTCAATAAACAACTCATTGCATTACAGTAGCATATATGCATGATGCAGTTATGCCTCTCAGTTTTTTACTACTACGTGGTAATGAAGAACATGGTTTGTAAGAAACCAACCTCATGACCGCTGCTTGGGGAATCACGACGAACAACCCGGCGCGGCGGCTTCCTGCCGTACCTCCTGAGGGAGCTGGCCCTAAGAAGATCCTCCTGCGTTGTCCGCCGTATGGCCACCGTGCCTTCCGGGCACTCTTCGCCGGTGGCATGCCACGCCTGCACGGCCACATCATCGCCAGCTCTGCTGCCGCCGTCGGCAACACTGAAGTTGTAGCTCTTGGGCCTCTCCGGTGGATCCTGAATGAGCATCAGAATTCAGAACTGGTGTAAATGTGACGTGTACAAAAATAATAAAATGAAATGACATAAGAAAAAAGCTTTACCTGAAGCTTTTGACCCTTTAGCATAGGGTGGTCAAATGCAGGCTGCAGGTGAGACGGAACGCAGTCTATGAGATCACCATCCGGGCTCTGCGAAACAAACAAACATTCAAGCTAAACACGAAGGGGGGAGAAGTTAATTAAAATAGCTCAGAATTTCTTTAAGAAATTAAAGAGAAGTTACCTGAATGGTCTTGACAGAAGGCTTGTTGAGCTTCTTGAGCAGGGCCCTTATCCTCTTGTACTTGAGCAGCTCCTTCCCAGGCCTCAACCTTGCTGTGGCATTCCTGCTGCTGGACATGGAGGCCGATGCAGCAGTAGCAGGGGTGGAAGAATAGACCACGAGCATCAGCAAGAGGAGCAAGTGAACAAAGTAGAAGCTGCTGCGAGCTGAAGCCGCCATGCTTGCGTGCTTGTCGTAGCCGTGCGCTCACACACACACGCACAGGGAAAAAGCAATGGTAATAGTGCGCGGTTGTCTCCTTCCTCGCTGGTGCCTTGCTAGATTGGCCTCCCTTGTTCCTGTCCTGTCCTCAACTCCTGTCCCTTGCAAGTGATGCTCTCACTTCTTTCAGTGGGCTACTTATTTATGGGTCGAAAAGAGACGTGCAAGAAAAATAGGAAAATATGTGGAAGAAAAAATGTGGGAGAAGAGATGTGGAAGAAAAAATATGGGCAAAGAGATGTGGTTCCCAAAGTTAGGTGCTATTTATTCTTGGGTCGCAATAAAACTCTGCAATACCAGCTAGTGCAGCAAAAGCAAGGGGACCTCTTGGCTATCACTGGGTCTAGACCCATAAGCTACTTAAGCTAGCCAGTCAGCGCTCAAGACCTCACCAGCAGGTCATTTACTTTTGGTCCAAGCGTCGGTTTGAAATATGGAGAAAAGGGTTAAAAAGAGTGCAAAATTGAACTGTTTTGTACACTCAAATCAATCTTGGCTCTATAATCCAACCGTCGAAATGTTTTCATGTGACACTTCCCCCGGTCTACTCGAAAGCAGCCCGTGGAGGTTTTTTTTGAGGGGCTAGTGGATCTCGAAGGTTGGAGCACAATGGCGAGAGGGACATGAGGATTTACGTGGTTCGGGCCGCCGGAGCGTATACCCTACGTCCACGGGTGTGTTTTCTGTATTGCTTGCGCGTATGAGTGTGTGAGTGAGTCAGGGTTCAGAACCCATTGCCCAGAGGCTGCCCCGGTCCTTTTATAGCCCAAGGTCAGGGCAGTTACAAGGTGGCCCAGGGCCCGACAGGTGGCCCCGCAGCTATGTGTCTCCTATATATGAGCTATAGGCATTTACAACTATAAGCATTGTCACTATCGGTGGAGTTAAGGCGCGCCGCCTCACACGTCGGGCGCCTCTCACCGGGTGACCGGTGATGATGAAGTACCCGTCTTGTCGCCGCGTCTCCTCGCTCTGCTAGGCGACTCTAACCCGTTAGGCGGCACTGTTGTGTTGTCACGCCTCGCCGCCCTGTCTCTCACCGTAATGGTGCGCAGACGGGGCCGGAGGCTTGAGTCGTGCACCATGCTTTTGGGGAAGGCGCAAGCCTTGAATGCTCGGCCTGACAGCGCATCTTCCTCTTTACTCCTTGGCCATATGCCCGTTGCTTGTCGGTGTGACGTCCGGGCGGCTGGCCCCGAGGACACGCGTCTCCATCGGAGTTGTCTTGCGGAGTAGTGGGTGGTCCGGAGTCGTTGGGCACGTGGCAGCACCGGAGCCCTCCCATGCTGGAGGTCGGGCCCGGGGCCGCAGGACACGTGGCACCTCTGGAGCCTTCCTTGGGGGGGGTACAACTGGAGTCGTTGCCCACGTGGTAGCACCGGAGCCCTCCCATGCTGGAGGTCGGACCCAGAGCCGTAGGACACTTGGCACCTCCGGAGCTCTCTCTGGCGGAGGGTGTGGCTCGGAGGTTCCGGGCACGTGGCAGCGCCGGAGCCCTCCCTAGCGGAAGATCAGGTCCGGCACCACTGGACACGTGGCGGCTCCTGAGCCACTCTCGGCCGGTAGTCAGGCTTAGGGCCTGAAGACACGTGGCAACCCTTGGACTGCCCATGGGGCCCACAGCACATGACTTACGCTGGGGCCCTCCTAAGCTGGAAAGGCGGGGCCCATGTTGATTTTATCCACTACGCGGGGGTACCCAGTCTGGAGGGTACTGACAGTGGTCCCCGGGTCCATCTCGGGGGAGGTATTGAGCCCGCAGGTGGGGCCTATATTTCTCTCGCGTGGTGGTTTTGAACTTGCGATTTTGGGAATCAACGTGGTGGCGAGATTTTCACGTAGTTGGCGAGCGGCTGTACCTGGGAGACGAAGAGGTTGCTTGTCCTCGATGGAGTGGGTGCACCCAGTCAAAGTGACAGCGGATCGTCGTGTCCACTCTGACTTGACCGGTCACGACGTGGCAACCGAGGGGTTGCCTCGGGGCAATTACTACGACCGCCCGTGAACCGATGGAGTACTACGCTGCTTCTCTCGGGAACCGCCGGACGTTCCCGAGTTTTACTCGCCTGACCCACCAGTGCCTGACTGGTGGACCTGGGCCCTACTTGTCATTGGTGAGTGCTAAGGCGGCGTGCTCGAGGGGCTGCCTCGGATCATTTACTGCGGCAACCGATGAGTCGGTCGCACCGCCCTTCTCGGGAACCGTCAGGCGTTCCCGAGGGGTTATCCTCCCATCCCCCAGTGACTGACGGGTGGACCTGGATCCAACCCATTGTTGGGGGAGGCGAATAGCCCGCGGCGTGCAGTGATGGCAACCCAATCGTCGCGCCTGTTGCCCTGCTAGAGGCCTTGCGATGTAGGATGGCACTCACCCTCATCATGTGGCCTTTGCTCTCCTCCTGCGCGCTGGAAGCCACTGCTTCCAGGCACTCTCGCCCACCAGATGCTTCCTTACGGGTAGTCGTCCTCGTCTACTTCTGTGAGATGTTCGTATGTGTGCGACCTTCGGTGAGGTTCTCTGGTGCATCCCTCTCCTTGAAGGCCTTGGATAGAGGCACAAGCCATCCTGATGGTGCGCTGGTGGTAGGGGAGACCGTCGGGGACAGGGTCCTCGACTCGCCGTGAACCCCTACGCCAATGTCGAGAAGGGCTGCCTGCCGGTACCAGAGGAAGGTTAAGTCCAGGTACTGTGGTAGACCACAAAATTTGCCATAGATGGCGATTTTGCCCCTCGACACTGGATGTCACTGTTGCCTCGGTCCAGAATGCACTATTGTTGCCTTGGTCCAGCATGCATTGTTGTTGACTTGGTCCAGTATGTATTGCTGTTGCCTTTGTCCAGTATGCATTGTTGCCGAGCCAATGGCGCTTGGCCCACGCGACACTGGATGTCTTTGTTGTCTCGGTCTAGCGTGCATCGCCACCGACCTCGGTCTAACAGCGGGTGACCGTCTTACTGCGCAGAGACCGACTCGGGGGACAACCAAGCAGGCCATGGAGCAGAAAACCACTCGACTTGTAGCTGCTGAGTTCCTTAGTTGCCTTGTATTTCCTTTTGTACGGCAGAACTCTATTATCAATGAAAGTATCTCTGTTTCAAGTATTTCATTGTCTTGACTTGTACTTTTGTGTTGATGAATGAAAAAAATCCTCATGTTGGTCTTCCATCCATCAGTCACTTTGCACAGGGTCTGGTAGGCAGAGCCACTTTTAGCTTCCGCGAGCCCCCTGGTCCTTGATGCCGCAAGGACCGGAGGCTCTCTGAGTTGCCAAAGTGGTTGATGTTTCCTTGTTGCTCGCCGTAGATACGTACCCGCTTCCTCTTGCGTGCTGTCGGGGTCCAACCAACTTGCTCGGTTTGACCAGTTGTGGCGGCCCCGTGGCAGGTGAGCGATAGCGCAATACTTGAGCTCCGGAATCCTCAGGATGCGCCAGCTTTGGGGGTCCGAGAGTGGCCCCCTTGGAAAGGTGGTGCCCGAGGATCAACCCTTCAAACCGGAGCCCTATGGCCTACATATACACTAGGAGAAAGGGGCAACCATGCCGTGTAGTTGTATTTTCTCTGCTCGATGACCCCATTATGGCTTATGGTCCTCTGCTAAGCTACGGAACCTGGGCAATTTGGTGTAGTAGCGTCCAGACCCTGGTTACCATCCTTCCCGAGGTGGTGTACCATCTGGGGCCCCTGCATTTGGGTGTTGCGCTGGCAGAGGTAGGATGCGCACGCTTAGGGCACAGGACCAGTCTAAGTAGGCTACACACCCTGGATCACCCGCTGGCCAGACACTCCGAAGAGGGGAGGCGTCCTTCCAGCGCCACCGGACCCGAGCAGGAGGGTAGCCAGGGGGTCCGAAGACAACACAGGAGCCTCAGGCGTTTCCACCTTGTAGCTAGACGACATAACTTTGGCCAATAGCGAGACAGAGAAACACAAGTATGTACACGTCGAGAGGTATGCAAAAATGTAGGCAAGCTAAAAAGGAAAGCTGCAAAAAATGTAGACGTATATAAGGTAGGGCAAGAGAGCGTAAAGGTCCAGAACGACTTAGCTGATGCGGGTAGCACTTTGCCAATGTCCCAAACTTGTTCCTCCGGGCCCTTAGCGGTGTAAGGACCCAGGGCGCTGTAGCAGTGTGGCTACCATTCCCTACGGGTCTTTGATAACTCAAGGACCCGAGGGAAGCTCGACCCTTCTCTTCAACTTGTCATAGCTGACGCTCCGAGTCTCCTGCTCGTTGCTGGGGTGGTCCGATCTCCCGCCCACGTGGTTCACCGTGATGGCCCCCTGGTAGGTGTGGTCACTTGGTGGGAGCATATCTACCAAGTAGACTAGATGAGGCAAGGCGTCAGCGTCGAACCTCCCGAGGGATCCAGGATGCCACGGACCCATTTGGACCTGCAAGCATGGTAGGAAAAAAAGGAGTAGTCATGCTCTCTAGTCACTTTTCCCTGTTTGGTAGCATCACTGTGACTTACGGTCCTCGGCCGAGCTACGGGGCTTGGGTAATTCGATGTGGTCGTCCAGGATGTGGTTGAAACTTTGCTCAGGGGTATGGGCCGTCTGGTTCCTCGGTACTAAGCCATAGCGTTGAGGAGGCAGGATGTGCATGCTATGGGTGCGGTACGAGTCATAGCTGGCTACCCACCCTGAACCCCCCGCTGGCATAAGCCTTTCAGGGGAGGGCCATTCGGCGCCATAAGGCCCCCGAGCAATGAGACAACCACAAGACCCCGAGTACGCCACAGATACCTCAAGAAGACCCGCCTATGGGAGGATAGCACAACTCCTGCTACGGTGGAACGCAGGAAAAAGTGACTGGTCACACGACCGGAGTGGTATGGAAAGAAAACATGAGAAGGATATTGGGGCGATGTCTAGGGTCCCGTTACCCATCTTGTCCGTAAGCATGCTCTTTCCGGCCCCCGGGTACTTAGTTGTCGCGCTGAAGAGGCAGGATGTGCATGATATGGGTGCGGTACCAGTCATAGCAGGCTACACACACTAGACGTCCCGCTGGCGTTAACCTTTCGACGAGGAAACCTTCCAGTAACACGGGTTCTAGGACAAGTGTGTAGGGCTGACTTCGGACATGCCATTTGTAGTTGATATGCATGAGCTAGCATAAACTATAATAAAGTGCGCAGGATAGGATACACTTTTATTATTTCTGGCTTCCTTCGGGTCATTGGAGGTAACAAGCCTTGTAAGAAGGCAGCGGCCCGCCCCGGATAACAAGAGCAGATGGACTCTCCTAGGACTTTAGCTGTTCTGAGCACTATTCCTAGACTCTATGTCACCCTTACATGAAAGAGAAAAAGAAAAAAAATATCCTATTACTACGCTAAGGGTAGGACTTACAGAGGTGTTCTATGTCCTGTGGTCTGGGTAGAGATACCCATCCCGTGCAGCCAGGCGGGCGCACCTGGAGCAGCATGCTTGTACTGGTCGGGAGGGACCCTCCCAGCTGGGGAGAGGGTTTTCCATGCCTCCTCGAGAAAGCATTGGCCAAGGCACCAGGTCGCCCTACCTTAGGCCGTCTACTCTTCACGATGGAACAGGGAACGCCTTGTTAGGCGTGGAGCATCTTGCGTCGCTCGTAGTGGTCGGAGTCAGACCTCTCTTCTTGGTCATAGAGGACCTTTAACGCCCGCTGTGGTCAGAGTTGGAGCTCTCTTCTTGGTCGTTGCTGACCTCCGGGTGAGCCTTTTGCTTGCCCTCCCGCTAGCTGAAGGGTGCACCATCTTGGCGCTACTGTCGGAGCTCTCGGAAGCGCTCCGCTAGCCTCTGGATCTCCCAGCACTCGCTGGCACTGTGCCGGTTGGTGTCGTGAACCGGGAACCTCTGGGCGCCATCGTCGTTGTCGGACGATTGTCGCACGCGTTTGTCGGTGCGTGCCCTCCTGCCCCCTGCAGCGGCTGCTGCTGCTGCGGTGTGGGCTCCGGCCAGCGGCTCGTCCTTGTCACTGATCTTCTTTTTCTTGCCGCCAGAGCTCTCCCTGGCGAACTCACTCCTCTTTCCGGACGGTGTGTTCCAGTTGCGGCCCTCCGCGACCCTGGCACACTTGTCCGCCAAGCTGAAGAGCTCGGAGACGTCCTGCACGTCGTGCGTGCCCAACATCTGGAGCATCTTCTTGTCGCGGACGCCCTGTCGGATGCCGACGACGATAGAGGCGTTGGAGATGCGGGGTATGATGTTTCTAACCTAGGAGAAACGATGGATGAAGGAGCGTAGTGACTCTCCCGGTTGCTATTGAAGGGCGTGTAGGCCGGCCTCCGAGCCTGGTCGGGTGTAGGAACTCCCAAAGTTGGCCGTGAACTGACGACACAACTCTTCCTAGGAGGTTACAAACTCCTGGGGCAAGTTCATGATCCATGATCGGGCTAACCCGGTCAAGGCCATGGGGAAGTAGTTGGCCATGATGGCCTCATCCCCTCCTACAGCTAGGATGACGGTGGAGTAGATTTGCAGGAATTCGACGGGGTTGACTGTCCCGTCGAACTTTTCTGGCAAGTGCGGCCGGAACTTGTGCGGCCACAACGCCATACAAAGGTGTGGAGCCAGAGCCATGCAGCCTCCCACTGAGCCTAGGGAGGTGGGGCTCTGGCCCGCGTAGATGGGGCGCATGGTACCCGGGGTACCATACTCCTCGTCGAGACTGTGATGTTCACATCCGTTGCCGCTTGATGGTGATGTGGCAATCTTCTTTCTGACGGCGGCGGAAGTCCAACTCACCTCTAAGATCTGAGGTGGGGAGCCTGGACGTCGCCGTCGAGTGGGTTGTCGCCGTCCTGTAATCCCTTGTTAGGTCACGGGGTGGTAGCTTCCTCGTCTCTGGGTGCCGTCTCAAGTGACACGACGAGTTGAGCGCGGCGGCGACCAGGTAGTCGACGTCGTTGCGCCACTGCTCAGCAACGGACGGGGAAGGTCCTGCGCCGGGGGGATTGTGAAGGAGCACGCGAGCTGCTTGCAGCGTGCTCTCCGGGCTGACCTCGGTCGGTGCTTGCGACACCGTCGCAACCGCAGGCTGCCAGGAGGGAACTGGCATCGTCGTCGTAGGGACTAGCATCGACGTAGACGGTCCCACTCTGGGACCAGAGGACGCTTCCTGCTCCCTCTGCCGCTGGTGGCGTGAGGGGCGGGAAGAACCTCCGACAGATTGGATGTTCACCATTGCGGTGTGGCGGACCGGAATCCGCTCATCCAGGATCGCAGAGGGTGATGCCGCGCGATGCGACACCCGACAGCACACGTCATAAGAACACAATATATTACATGGGAAAAACAGCTGAAACTGTACAAATAAGTACAAACTTCAGTTACAATTATTGTTCTATTACACAGCGGAAGACTACACTATACAACTCACGCCCGCCTATTTAGCAAAAGTCGGTTGCCCAGCCCTAGGGCAACCCACACTAGCTGCACTCCTCAGCTCAGCGCGGCGTGTACGGCTCCCACTCAGCCGTGGTCCCCGACGGAGGGTAACCCTCGCCGGTGGACTCGTACTCCGAGTCCGTGGGTGGCTCTTCACCTGAAAAACACTTAAGCAGCAACCGTGAGCTCGAAGGCTCAGCAAGGCTTAACCGACTCACCTAAGCATGAAACTCTACATGAGGTGTACAATGGACATAGGATAGTAACATTTCAGCAAAACGACACGCCTACAAGTTCATCCTTAGTTTATCTTTTAGCAACAAGTTAACAGTTCATGAAATCTGAAATTTAGTAAGCAGTATTTGGTGGCACACATGTAGCAATACAATTATATCAATCAGCATCATTGAATCACCATATTTCATCCATTAGTCTACGTTACGACGCAGTGAACAAGCAGTACTCGTCACCGCGAGGGACGGCGAATCGACTCGATATACACCTGCAGGGAAAACCCAAAGAGCACGTCACGTACGCCCACCCGTGGAGCTGCACAGCACGCTCACTCGATGTCGTACGGGACAACCTTTCACCCAACAGCCCAAACGTCGAACCGGTCGCACCGAAACGAGCAGGAGGTTCTCCACACGGAGCATCTCTCTATGCCCGTTGGCAGATTTCCACCTTGCTGCCCTCAACCTACACCTATAAATCGGTGTGCTATGCCTCGACGCCCGGAGGTTTAGGCTACATCGGTTTATCGGGGCCCATATATCCGATATGCCTTCGGTACGTTCAATACTTGTTCAGCAGGGCCGCACACGGATCGGTCCTCAATCGACACGGACAGGGCTGCGCACACAAGACTCTCTCTTGCTGCGCCCTAGCCCCTGCCTAGTCTCATTTTCATTACTAAAGTGATCTCACATCACTCAACCGAACCCGTGTGTCCCCAGCCTATCTCGCGAGTAGATTCCAACTACTCGACTTGTACCGAAGTCCTATGACTCATTAAGCATAGCCTGTCTACTCGAGGTCCTTGACACTACCCTCACTCTTTTAGGAAACTTTGGTTATGCAAGTGGGGTTTCATTCATCCGATACCTAATGCACATACATACTTCATATGACACATGTATACAAAGTAAAACTTTTAAAAAGGGTTAATGCAAACCGGGGCTTGCCTTGTTGCTGCTGGTCAGGAGTTAGTTCTTCGTCCGGAAGGAGGAAGTCCAGCACTTCCGGAGTCTCTTCTTCAACGGCTACACGTTAATGAAATACTACACGTTAATTTATATGCAAAAGTGAGTTTAGAGTAAGACTTATACTATTGGTTCTAATAACCAGCCTCTAATATCTGGAACTTTGTTTAAGAATTTAAATATGAACTGGTGTTGGTGGTTTGGCTTGGACTTAATCACATGGTTAAATGCTAAGTGGTTTTCCCCCCTTTTCCACATTAATCCCTTAAGTGGTTAACCAGGACAGGGGTGATCTAGAGCTCCAATGGAGCTGAGAATTTTTGTGTGAGTTCCTTGTCACAAGAAAACTCTCTGGACCAAACATTAGCACTTTTCATGGAGTGGTTTGCTCAGAATAATTCTCTTGGCAAATCAGCAAGGAAGAATTAATTCTGAGGTAATACCCCTGTTCATGCTCAACTTAATGAACTACAATTTCAATTATAGCTCATTGAGTTTGCCTGAATTTTCCTAACATTTTTGGGGTTAAGAATTGCCCAGAACTGAATTTCCAAGTTTTGGAAATTCTCTGAAAATGTTTCTGCATTCAAATGAACACAGCACCTTCCAAATTGAATTGCTCTGACCAAATCGACTCCAAATGGTCTGAAGCTTTTACAGGGGTTTACTAATGTCCTAAAGAACATCCTGGCAAAATTTGGGGATTTTTGGATGAACCAAACTCCCTCTAAAATTCTTTTGCTGAAAAGCTTTAAAGAATTTTCCAGAATTAATCAATGGGTTTCATACAAATTGGGTTGTATCCCTGGATATAGCTAGGCAAGATGAATCCAACCCAATTTGAATCACTAAATTTGGAGCTTCCTAGCCAAGGTTATGGATTTCTAAAGTTTGAGCTAATCCCTGAATTATTTTCCTACAGAAAAATCCCCTCCCGCGCTAAACCAGAGGCTGACAGCGGGGCCCGCCCATTTAAATTGAACTAACCGCGCGCGCTCGCGCGCGATTAACACAGGGGCTGACAGGTGGGGCCGCGCCCTTCGTCTACCTCCCGACGTCGCCGCCCCGAGCCGCCGGAGCTCCGGCGAGGTCAGCGTTCCCGGCGATCTAGCTCACCGGAGCCGACGAAACTCGCCGCCCCCACGTAATCTCGGGTGCTGAACCCGCAGGACACCATGTCGCCGCCGGCTAACCGCCATAGCTCGCCGGCGACGAGCCCTATGCCTCTGTGCTACCTCGGCAATGTGTTCCCGCCCTTCTGACCGTTTTCTTCGTGCGCTAATCGCGTCGCCACACTCAGGGAAACCTCGGGAAACTCGGCATGAGCTCTGTTGGGCCCTAAACGGCCGGCAACCCAGACCTCACCGGCGACCCCCTCCTCTGCCCTACTGTCCTACGGTGAACTTAGGGTTCCAGCGGTGATTTCCTTCCGGTTTTTGAACGAGAAGGGTCGCCAGAACCTCTAGATGCTCTCTCACAGCTCCGTTCGGCCTCCCACCCACTATGCTTCCCAAATTTCTGCTAAACCTAATCGGGTCCCGAAAGGAGCTACTCGCCCTAAACTGAGAAATTCTCCGCGCACAGAGGTCGAACCTTGGAACGGTTTGCGCGGTGGTCTTGAGGACGAGCTAGCGCTTCACTTTCCTATGGAGGTCGAAGCCGGAAGATGATCACAGCTGGGGTGGCACACGATCGGAGCTCGGGCGACTAGGCTGCTGGTTACAGAACTTCGCGAAAGTCAGTAACTCGCCGGCGGTCTCGGGCCTTTTATAGGCTCCTGAGGCCAGGGGAGAGCGCGACACCTGCTGTGCCACCTCCTCTGCCGAAGCAGGAGCTGGCCGGCCGAGGTGGTCGGTCGCCGCCGCTGGCTGCAGCTGGCGAGCGCGCTCGGTCGAGGAGTCGGCTGAAGAGACTTCGGTGCTAAGTCTACTGACCAGTGGGCCTCCCCTCTAACTCTTTTTTTTTTCCAATTTTCTGAATTCTGTTGTGCCAAAATATCCTCAGCTACTCACAATTTAATGTGAGACTTAGTCACCAAGCCTATGTTTGAATTTGAATTCTCAAATTCAAACTTTGTTTGGTTAAATTTGCTTCATATTCAAACTGAAATTCAAATTCAGTTTTGAATTCTTGCAAATTTAGCTCTTGACAAGATGAGCTCCAATGGAGATGAAAGTTGGTGGGTTCACTCAGAAAAATGTGCTGAGTATAGATATGGAGCTAACTTTTGAATTTGGGTGATGAAAGTTGCTGCAATTTGAATTTACATTCAAATTGGCCTCTTTTTGAAATAACCCAAAAGTGCCTCAAAAATTGTTGAATTTGCATGAGCTTTGGACTGAACCTTCCCAAGACTTTTTAAATCCTAGGGGTGAGCTCAACCTCTCATGCTCATTTGTAGAAACCCTACATTATGAAAGTGAAGGCTTTCCCCTCTAATCATTCTTTTGATGGAGGTTACTTGCTCTTCACAACATTTCCTATGGTGTCCACAATAAAAACTGTGGTGTTGTGAGGTGAAGAAAAGTTTTTGCATGTCCCTTTTCTTGGGCTTTTACATCCCTTCCCCCTTAAAAGAATCTCGTCCCGAGATTATAAAAGAAGAGATAGCGATATAATAGGGACTTACCCGTGTTGAGAAGCCATAAACTCCGGGTAATTTGAGCGAAGGAACCCCTCGCTCTCCCACGTCGCTTCCTCGGCGGTGTGGTTACTCCAGAGTATTTTGTAGAACCACAACGTTCTGCTACGCGTGGTCCTGGCTTTCTCATCAAGAATTCCCACCGGATATTCATCATATGTTAAATCCGGCTTCAGCTCGCCGATGTCTTCGGTAGGAACAGCAGTTGTATGCTTCAAGCATTTTCGCAGTTGCGAAACATGGAAAATATCATGGACACCAGCCAGAGATGCCGGTAGCTCCAATCGATACGCTGCTGGTCCACACTTCTCGGTGATAGCGTAGGGTCCAATGAAACGGGGAGCGAGCTTCCCCTTCACACCGAATCGGTGCACGCCCTTCATTGGAGACACGCGGAGGTACACGTGTTCCCCAACGTCAAAGTGCAACGGCCTACGCCTCTTGTCAGCGTAGCTCTTTTGTCGGGATTGAGCGGCCTTCAAATTGGCTTGAATTGTCCGAACGCGCTCCTCGGCGTCGTTCACCACATCAACCCCGAATGTGACCCTTTCACCGGACTCGCACCAATTTAATGGGGTGCGGCATTTACGACCGTAGAGAGCTTCATAGGGTGCCATTTTGATACTCGCCTGATAACCGTTGTTGTACGAGAATTCCGCCAAGGGTAGGTGATCATCCCAGTTCCTACCATGGTGGATGGCACATGCTCTCAACATGTCTTCCAGGACTTGATTCACCCTTTCTGTCTGACCATCCGTCTGAGGGTGATAGGCGGAGCTCCTGATCAACTTAGTACCCAATGCAGCGTGTAGCTGCTCCCAAAAGCGAGATACAAATAATGCACCTCGATCTGAGACAATGGTCTTGGGTATCCCGTATAGGCATAGAATCTTTGCTATGTATAGCTCCGCATATTTGCCGGCATTGTAACGTGTATTCACCGGAATGAAGTGAGCCGTCTTGGTTAACCGATCAACGATTACCCATATGGAATTATGCTTGTTGGCTGTTAGAGGTAATCCTACAATGAAATCCATGCTCACATCTTCCCATTTCCATGCCGGGATCTTCAGGGGTTGCAGCAGCCCTGATTGCTTCATATGATCAGCTTTCACTCGTCTACACGTATCACACTCGGATACGTACTTAGCTACCTCCCGCTTCATCCGTGTCCACCAAAATTTCTTTTTCAAATCTTGGTACATTTTGTTGCTGCCCGGATGAATGGAGTATTTAGACAAGTGAGCTTCATCGAGGATCTTTTTCCTCAACTCCATATCCCGGGGTACGACTATGCGGTCATTGAACCACAGAGTCCCCTCATCATCTTTCCGGAAACATTTAATTTCTCCATTGTCTATCCGTCTCCGGAGATGTGCCATGCCTTTATCCGTTTTCTGAGCTGCAATGATGTCCTCCCTAATAGTAGGGATGAGGGCAAGGTTGTACAGCGATCCATAAGGAACCAAGTATAAACTTGGCTCTTCCTCCTCCACCGGTGTAATGGTGAGGTGATGGACATGTGATTTCCGACTCAGCGCGTCGGCAACCACATTCGCCTTGCCGGGGTGGTAATGGATCTCAATCTCATAATCTTTGATCAGTTCTAACCACCTCCTCTGCCTCATGTTCAGCTCCTTCTGGGTGAAAATGTATTTCAAGCTCTTGTGGTCGGTGTAGAGATGCACCAAGTTCCCCAGGAGATAGTGCCTCCACATTTTCAGCGCCAACACCACGGCAGCAAGTTCAAGATCGTGAGTCGGGTAGTGCTGCTCATGGTTCCGGAGTTGGCGTGAGCCATAAGCGACCACACGTCCTTCCTGCATCAACACGCAGCCAAGCCCAATACCGGACGCGTCACAATACACGTCGAAGGGCTTTGTTGTATCCGGCTGAGCTAACACCGGGGCTGTGGTGAGATGCTTCACCAATGTTCGGAACGCTCCTTCACACGCGGTGTTCCAAACATATTTTGTCCCTTTTTTCAGCAACTCTGTCATCGGCTTAGCGAGCTTGGAGAAGCTTGGAATGAATCTCCGGTAGTATCCCGCTAACCCGAGGAAGCTTCTGACTTCATGGACTGAAGTGGGAGCTTTCCATTTCAACACTTGCTCTATTTTACTTGGGTCAACCGCAATGCCTTCAGCTGAGATGATATGTCCCAAAAATGGCACTTGGCTGATCCAAAATTCGCATTTGCTGAACTTGGCGTAGAGCTTGTGGTCTCGCAATCGTTGAAGAACGATCCGCAAGTGTTCGGCATGTTCAGCTTCGGTCTTGGAGTAAACCAAGATGTCGTCGATGAACACTACCACGAACTTGTCCAGCTCCGGCATGAACACCGAGTTCATGAGATACATGAAATGGGCTGGAGCATTTGTGAGACCAAAGGACATGACGAGATATTCGTATAAGCCGTATCTCGTCGAGAATGCCGTCTTCGGGATATCCTCCGCCCGGATCTTGATTTGGTGATATCCAGAGCGAAGGTCCATCTTTGAGAATACACTTGCCCCCACAAGTTGATCAAACAAGATGTCAATACGGGGCAGTGGGTACTTATTCTTGATGGTGACGGCGTTGAGCGGCCGGTAATCCACACACAGCCTCAGGGTCTCATCCTTTTTCTTCACGAATAGCGCCGAGCATCCCCAAGGCGAGGAACTCGGCCTAATGAAACCCTTGCTCAACAGATCATTGAGCTGTTCTTTCAGTTCCGCCAGCTCATTTGGAGCCATCTTGTATGGTCTCCGTGATATGGGCGTAGTCCCGGGTGCAAGTTCAATCTTGAACTCGACATCCCGCTCAGGTGGCATGCCCGGAAGATCATCCGGGAACACATCGGGATACTCCCGGACTACGGGGATGTCTTCTAACTTGAGAACTTCAGCATTATTAATTGCTAAAACTTCCCGGACTGGCGTGTCTAACACCATGGAATGCGGACGGTGGAATGGAGAATTTAAGTGAATCGTCCGTGTCCGAGTCTCTAGGACAGCGCCATGGTATTGCAGCCATGACATCCCTAAGATTGCATCAATCTTCTGTCCCATAAGGATTATCAAGGTGGTGGGATATAGCTTCCCACCTAAGCACAGAGGTGCCTTTGGAATCATCATATTAGCTGAAATCTTCCCTCCCGGTGAGCATATCATATAAGTGCAGTCGGTTGGGAAGACTTGCAATTGGTGTTTAGCCACATAGGATGCACTTATAAAGCTGTGGGTTGCACCAGAATCAAATAATATGACGATGGCTTGATGGTTGAGAGTAAACGTACCCGCCAGCACGTTGTCTCCCTCTGGGGCGTCCTCATTGTCGAGGTTGCGGACGCCTCCAGTCCGCTGACCAACCTTCTTCACCGGAGGTCGGCCTCGAGCACCGCCCTGAAACTGGGCTTGCCCGCTGCTCTGCTGCCCCTGGGGACAGTCCTTCGCAAAGTGGCCCGCCTGGCCACACGTGAAGCAGGTGAAACGGGGCGGTCCCCCGCTGATCGGTGGACGGAAACCTGGGGCGCGTTGTGGCGGTGGAAACGCCCGGGGTACCGTCTGCTGCTGCTGCTGTTTTGGTGGTGGCATCGGCGGACGGAACGGAGGTGCCTGGAAGGGACGTCCCCCGAACCGTTGCGGTCGCGCCGGTGGTTGCCACTGCTGCCCGGATGGTGTCCGATACACCATACGGTACTTCTGTGGAGCGCCACTCCCACCGCTGCTAGGTGGAGCGCTACGCTTCCTCTGCTCAGCTGCTAACTCCCGCTGAGCGTCCTCTTGCATGATGGCGGCATTAACTAGGTCGTTGAATGTGCCGCGGTTCCATTGTACGAGGTGGGTCTTCATTTCGGGGTGTAACCCCCGATAGAAGTGCTCCCTCTTCTTCTCCTCTGTGGAGATGTAGTCTGACGCATACTGCGCCAGATGGTTGAAGGCACGGGAGTAGTCGTGGGCACTCCTCCCGCCCTGCTTCAGTTCCAAAAATTCTTGGAACTTTCTCTTCATTATTCCAGGAGGAATGTGATAGGCGCGGAACGCCTCCCGGAACTCTTGCCATTCCACGGCATGACCAGCCGGACGTGAGGCGACATAATTCGCCCACCACGCACCAGCGGCACCGTGGAGCTGCTGTGCTGCGAACAGCGTCTTCTGCCGCTCCGTACACTGGAGCAGCCCGAACTTGGACTCGATAGTCCGCAGCCAGTTGTCCGCCTCCAGTGGTTCTTCAGCTTCGGTGAACACTGGAGGGTGCGTACTCATGAAATCCGAGTACGACACTTCGCGGGGCTCACGAGGCCCTCGCTCTTGGCGTCCTCCCGCCTGGGACGTATTCTGCACGATCGTGCGGAGCAGGTCGGTCTGCTCCTCACGACCTCCCACCAATGCCGCTATCACATCCGCTAGAGTAAGCGGAGGCGGCGGTGGTGGCTGCTGCTGCGGGGTGCTGTCGTAGGCCGGTGGCTGGGAGTCATCGCCTCCACCTTGGCTAGAGCCACCAACCTCGTGCGTGGTCCTAGTACGAACCATCTGCAACCATACGACATTAACCATCAGTCCCGCAACATTTTGCATGCAGTCCAACAGAACTAGGCGGAAAAACATTATGACAACAAAAACATGCGAATTATCTCGTACGTAGATAATGTAATAACTTTGCACAAGCTACACCATTACCAGACCAAACACAAGTTAGTTTAATCCAACTTGATGAACCCCCTGTTTGGAAGCTCAACATAACTGGGTTTGGTCTCTACGAGACATTACTATCGCGTTGTCATCACATATCACACCCTTAGGGTACAACACCCTTCAATAAGTTCAACTGTCATTCTTCTGTCAGAATGACCAGTTTCTACCTATTCCAAGTTTTGATCCGGTTATGGGCATTTTCATGACTCAAGTTGAATACCAAAGTTAAAGTTAACTTCAGTATCTTTCCAACGAGTACTCATTTGCCCCCAGATCAGCTTTGATTAAAAAGTTATGTTAATTCAAAGTTAGCAGAATTTCTGGAAGAATTTTTAACAGCACCTCCCTTGGAAGTGGCTGTCTTCAACCCTAATTCTCCCTAATTTCTGTGCTGAAACTTCAGAAACTTTGAATTGCAAAGATGTCACACATCTTCTACTCTTTCTAAGGATGGATTATATGACAATTTTAGATTTTTCTACTGGGAGTTATATTTGAAAAACAGATCAGTTCAGAGGATGTTTTATTCTGCCCTGATTCTGAATAGTTTACATTCCTCTGGGATTTTAGCCATCTTAAGGCGAGTTTCAGCTCTGGACGTCTACAACAAAGTTGTAGAGTACTTGAATACCTTCCCAGAGCTATATAGCACACCTCCCTGGGCTAAAAGACCTGTGAGTTATGCCCTGTTGAAGATCAGCAAACATGCTGCCCAAAACAGAGCACTCTGTTTTTCAGTCTCTTTTGGAACTACACTCATCACCATCCCATTCTTATAACCAACCAGGGTCCTAACTGTTGAACCTATAGATTTTAATTCTTTGTCATCATTATACTCATGCATATGCCTACAATGTCTCGGTACTACGTTCCTCACAAAAGAAAATCCTAACCGGATCATACCGGCATATACGTCTCGAGTGTGGCACTAAACGGTCTCTCGCACACGTTTTCTACACGGATACATACGTGGTTAGTACCTGCAGAAGACCACACAATGATGGTGCACTCAAAGTTTGTTCATTTCAGGCAGTTCCATATCTAAAAGTAATTACAAACGCCCGTATCATTTCCATACGGCCGTCCTTGAGCTAAGTCACGTCTCAAGGCACGTGATCGTGTTTCAACACCACACGACGGGGAACCCGAGTATGTCATGAACGGGTCGTCACGGTTGGGAATGTTATCAACCCAACAGATACCACCTACTGCCCTGCAGGGCACGCCGATGGCAAGCGCTGCGTATGTCCTCCTGGGCTATTTCCAGACGAACACACTTTCGCGTTACTGACCACGCGATGGGGTCTCCACTTACTTGCCTAATGCACGCTAGGGATCAGCGTTTCATATGAACTCAGGGACATGAAGAGTCCAAAAGGTTCATATTAACGTCTCACACCAAGCTGTGAGATCAATCCCTGAACCTCGTTCCTCGTCAGGGAGAGCTAACCGAAATTGAACCGCTTTCGGTGGCGTTCCTTACCATACTTACCAGAGCGTAGGTGCGTCGTTACATAATTGAAATTCAGAATTATAACACATAAGTTAGTCTTTGCCACTTTAAGTAACTAAGCTAATATAGTCCTTACTTGGGCAACTACCGAATCCTCACCGTATACCTAAGTTTTTCCCATAATGCAGTCCTTTAGTACTGTGCTATCCCCACTGCAGCTCTGATACCAGGCTGTGGCGGACCGGAATCCGCTCATCCAGGATCGCAGAGGGTGATGCCGCGCGATGCGACACCCGACAGCACACGTCATAAGAACACAATATATTACATGGGAAAAACAGCTGAAACTGTACAAATAAGTACAAACTTCAGTTACAATTATTGTTCTATTACACAGCGGAAGACTACACTATACAACTCACGCCCGCCTATTTAGCAAAAGTCGGTTGCCCAGCCCTAGGGCAACCCACACTAGCTGCACTCCTCAGCTCAGCGCGGCGTGTACGGCTCCCACTCAGCCGTGGTCCCCGACGGAGGGTAACCCTCGCCGGTGGACTCGTACTCCGAGTCCGTGGGTGGCTCTTCACCTGAAAAACACTTAAGCAGCAACCGTGAGCTCGAAGGCTCAGCAAGGCTTAACCGACTCACCTAAGCATGAAACTCTACATGAGGTGTACAATGGACATAGGATAGTAACATTTCAGCAAAACGACACGCCTACAAGTTCATCCTTAGTTTATCTTTTAGCAACAAGTTAACAGTTCATGAAATCTGAAATTTAGTAAGCAGTATTTGGTGGCACACATGTAGCAATACAATTATATCAATCAGCATCATTGAATCACCATATTTCATCCATTAGTCTACGTTACGACGCAGTGAACAAGCAGTACTCGTCACCGCGAGGGACGGCGAATCGACTCGATATACACCTGCAGGGAAAACCCAAAGAGCACGTCACGTACGCCCACCCGTGGAGCTGCACAGCACGCTCACTCGATGTCGTACGGGACAACCTTTCACCCAACAGCCCAAACGTCGAACCGGTCGCACCGAAACGAGCAGGAGGTTCTCCACACGGAGCATCTCTCTATGCCCGTTGGCAGATTTCCACCTTGCTGCCCTCAACCTACACCTATAAATCGGTGTGCTATGCCTCGACGCCCGGAGGTTTAGGCTACATCGGTTTATCGGGGCCCATATATCCGATATGCCTTCGGTACGTTCAATACTTGTTCAGCAGGGCCGCACACGGATCGGTCCTCAATCGACACGGACAGGGCTGCGCACACAAGACTCTCTCTTGCTGCGCCCTAGCCCCTGCCTAGTCTCATTTTCATTACTAAAGTGATCTCACATCACTCAACCGAACCCGTGTGTCCCCAGCCTATCTCGCGAGTAGATTCCAACTACTCGACTTGTACCGAAGTCCTATGACTCATTAAGCATAGCCTGTCTACTCGAGGTCCTTGACACTACCCTCACTCTTTTAGGAAACTTTGGTTATGCAAGTGGGGTTTCATTCATCCGATACCTAATGCACATACATACTTCATATGACACATGTATACAAAGTAAAACTTTTAAAAAGGGTTAATGCAAACCGGGGCTTGCCTTGTTGCTGCTGGTCAGGAGTTAGTTCTTCGTCCGGAAGGAGGAAGTCCAGCACTTCCGGAGTCTCTTCTTCAACGGCTACACGTTAATGAAATACTACACGTTAATTTATATGCAAAAGTGAGTTTAGAGTAAGACTTATACTATTGGTTCTAATAACCAGCCTCTAATATCTGGAACTTTGTTTAAGAATTTAAATATGAACTGGTGTTGGTGGTTTGGCTTGGACTTAATCACATGGTTAAATGCTAAGTGGTTTTCCCCCCTTTTCCACATTAATCCCTTAAGTGGTTAACCAGGACAGGGGTGATCTAGAGCTCCAATGGAGCTGAGAATTTTTGTGTGAGTTCCTTGTCACAAGAAAACTCTCTGGACCAAACATTAGCACTTTTCATGGAGTGGTTTGCTCAGAATAATTCTCTTGGCAAATCAGCAAGGAAGAATTAATTCTGAGGTAATACCCCTGTTCATGCTCAACTTAATGAACTACAATTTCAATTATAGCTCATTGAGTTTGCCTGAATTTTCCTAACATTTTTGGGGTTAAGAATTGCCCAGAACTGAATTTCCAAGTTTTGGAAATTCTCTGAAAATGTTTCTGCATTCAAATGAACACAGCACCTTCCAAATTGAATTGCTCTGACCAAATCGACTCCAAATGGTCTGAAGCTTTTACAGGGGTTTACTAATGTCCTAAAGAACATCCTGGCAAAATTTGGGGATTTTTGGATGAACCAAACTCCCTCTAAAATTCTTTTGCTGAAAAGCTTTAAAGAATTTTCCAGAATTAATCAATGGGTTTCATACAAATTGGGTTGTATCCCTGGATATAGCTAGGCAAGATGAATCCAACCCAATTTGAATCACTAAATTTGGAGCTTCCTAGCCAAGGTTATGGATTTCTAAAGTTTGAGCTAATCCCTGAATTATTTTCCTACAGAAAAATCCTCTCCCGCGCTAAACCAGAGGCTGACAGCGGGGCCCGCCCATTTAAATTGAACTAACCGCGCGCGCTCGCGCGCGATTAACACAGGGGCTGACAGGTGGGGCCGCGCCCTTCGTCTACCTCCCGACGTCGCCGCCCCGAGCCGCCGGAGCTCCGGCGAGGTCAGCGTTCCCGGCGATCTAGCTCACCGGAGCCGACGAAACTCGCCGCCCCCACGTAATCTCGGGTGCTGAACCCGCAGGACACCATGTCGCCGCCGGCTAACCGCCATAGCTCGCCGGCGACGAGCCCTATGCCTCTGTGCTACCTCGGCAATGTGTTCCCGCCCTTCTGACCGTTTTCTTCGTGCGCTAATCGCGTCGCCACACTCAGGGAAACCTCGGGAAACTCGGCATGAGCTCTGTTGGGCCCTAAACGGCCGGCAACCCAGACCTCACCGGCGACCCCCTCCTCTGCCCTACTGTCCTACGGTGAACTTAGGGTTCCAGCGGTGATTTCCTTCCGGTTTTTGAACGAGAAGGGTCGCCAGAACCTCTAGATGCTCTCTCACAGCTCCGTTCGGCCTCCCACCCACTATGCTTCCCAAATTTCTGCTAAACCTAATCGGGTCCCGAAAGGAGCTACTCGCCCTAAACTGAGAAATTCTCCGCGCACAGAGGTCGAACCTTGGAACGGTTTGCGCGGTGGTCTTGAGGACGAGCTAGCGCTTCACTTTCCTATGGAGGTCGAAGCCGGAAGATGATCACAGCTGGGGTGGCACACGATCGGAGCTCGGGCGACTAGGCTGCTGGTTACAGAACTTCGCGAAAGTCAGTAACTCGCCGGCGGTCTCGGGCCTTTTATAGGCTCCTGAGGCCAGGGGAGAGCGCGACACCTGCTGTGCCACCTCCTCTGCCGAAGCAGGAGCTGGCCGGCCGAGGTGGTCGGTCGCCGCCGCTGGCTGCAGCTGGCGAGCGCGCTCGGTCGAGGAGTCGGCTGAAGAGACTTCGGTGCTAAGTCTACTGACCAGTGGGCCTCCCCTCTAACTCTTTTTTTTTTCCAATTTTCTGAATTCTGTTGTGCCAAAATATCCTCAGCTACTCACAATTTAATGTGAGACTTAGTCACCAAGCCTATGTTTGAATTTGAATTCTCAAATTCAAACTTTGTTTGGTTAAATTTGCTTCATATTCAAACTGAAATTCAAATTCAGTTTTGAATTCTTGCAAATTTAGCTCTTGACAAGATGAGCTCCAATGGAGATGAAAGTTGGTGGGTTCACTCAGAAAAATGTGCTGAGTATAGATATGGAGCTAACTTTTGAATTTGGGTGATGAAAGTTGCTGCAATTTGAATTTACATTCAAATTGGCCTCTTTTTGAAATAACCCAAAAGTGCCTCAAAAATTGTTGAATTTGCATGAGCTTTGGACTGAACCTTCCCAAGACTTTTTAAATCCTAGGGGTGAGCTCAACCTCTCATGCTCATTTGTAGAAACCCTACATTATGAAAGTGAAGGCTTTCCCCTCTAATCATTCTTTTGATGGAGGTTACTTGCTCTTCACAACATTTCCTATGGTGTCCACAATAAAAACTGTGGTGTTGTGAGGTGAAGAAAAGTTTTTGCAAGTCCCTTTTCTTGGGCTTTTACATGCGGGCTCCACGAACAACTTCAAGAACCAAAAGCCCCCTACCTGGCGCGCCAAATGTTTAAGTGTTTTCCTGCGACACTTCCCCCGGTCTGCTCGGAAGCAGCCCGCGGAGGTTCTTTTTTTGAGGGGCTAGTGGATCTCGAAGGTTGGAGCACAATGGCGAGAGGGACACGAGGATTTACGTGGTTTGGGCCGCCGGAGCGTAATACCCTACGTGCACAGGTGTATTTTCTGTATATCTTGCACGTATGAGTGTGTGAGTTAGTCAGCGTTCAGAACTCTTTGCCCGAAGGCTGCCCGGTCCTTTTATAGCCCAAGGTCAGGGCAGTTACAAGGTGGCCCGGGACCCGACAGGTGGCCCCGCGGCTATCTGTCTCCTATACATGAGCTATAGGCATTTACAACTATATGCATTGTAAGTGTCGTTTTGCATTAAGGCGCGCCGCCTGACACGTCGAAAGCCTCTGACCGGGTGGACGGTGATGATGAAGTCTCCGTCTTGTCGTCGCGTCTCCTCGCTCTGCTAGGCGGCTCTGCGCCGTTGGGCGGCACTGTTGTGCCGTCACGCCTCGCCGCCCTGTCTATAATCGTAATGGTGCGCAGATGGGGGACGGAGGCGTGCGTCGTGCGCCATGCTTCTGGGGAAGGCGCGAGCCTTGAATGCTCGGCCTGACAGCGTACCTTCCTCTTTACTCCTTGGCCATCTGCCCGTTGCTTGTTGGTGTGACGTCCGGGCGGCTGGCCCCTAGGACACGCGTCTCCACCGGAGCTGTCTTGCGGAGTAGTTGGTGGTCCGGAGTCGTTGGGCACGTGGCGGCACCGGAGCCCTCCCATGCTGGAGGTCAAACCTGGGGCCGTAGTACACGTGGCACCTCCGGAGCCTTCCTTGGGGGAAGGTACAACTGGAGTCGTTGCCCACGTGGCAGCACCGGAGCCCTCCCATGCTGGAGGTCAGATCCGGAGCTGTAGGACACGTGGCACCTCTGGAGCTCTCTCCGGCAAAGGGTGTGGCTCGGAGGTTTCGGGCACGTGGCAGCGCCGGAGCCCTCCCTGGCGGAAGATCGGGTGCGGCACCACTTGGCACGTGGCGGCTCCTGAGCCACCCTCGGCCGGTAATCAGGCTCAGGGCCTGAAGACACGTGGCAACCCCAGGACTGCCCATGGGGTACACGACACGTGACTTACGCTGAGGTCCGCCTAAGGTGGAAAGACGGGGCCCAGGTTGTTTTTATCCACTACGCGGGGTACCCAGTCTGCAGAGTACCGGCACCAACCTTAAGCGATCATGCGCTAATTCTTCACAATCAGTCGGTCGGTTCAAACCTCTACTTAGTTTCTGTCTAAGTCTAACCTTCATCTCACCGAACTCGGTCTTTGCTATAGGGATCGCCAGCGCTTGTCCATATATGCATGTGAACACCGAAGGTAGATGGATAGATTGATGAGGGGTTCCACCGTTAGCCAAAATGATAGTAAGATGGGATGAACAAGTTTATTTCTTTAATGACATTCAGGCAGGTAAGATTGTTTGGACCATCATGCAGATAATATCCATCAGATCTAGGAAAATATTCGATACATAAAAAAAATTCAGGGGTCACCAATAAACATGAAATTTTAAAAATGTCGGCAATTCTGATGAATAAATTCGATTACTTTAAACATAATTGGCATGATTTTACAATAAATATTTTCATCCTATTGGACATTACGATTACATATACAAACAAAGAATTTGGATTGATTAAAGATAATCATTGTAATGATGAAAAATTTCACCGACGTTTATTATTTCAGACGCCACTGATAAAGACGACATTTCAGATATTTAAATGAAACTTTATTGAAATGCTTTTCCTAGGTCCACCGCTACGGAGACTGAACTCGCCTGAACGCCTGCACATTACAGATGGCTTGCAGACAAAGGCGCTCCTTCCTTGTATATCAGTATATGTCCATGAATGCGGTCGACCAACTTATTTTACCTGCAGCATCTGGATACACTGCGCATACAGACTAGCGCAGATATATACTACACCGCTCTTGCTACGGTATCATGGATAGCCAATCACTCCAGCAGTCTAGAAATGCTATGTATCGGGACACAATAATTACCACCAACATCGCTTCAATAATCATCAACGCCAGTGAATAATTCGCTCTTGTTATGGTACGACTGAAGAGAGAGCCCGTAGCTGTAGTGATTCGTGGTCACGCCCTGGCTCGGTGGTGCTCTGTCCAGTGGGGTCACTCGCAGATGCGGTGTGCGTGGCGGGCGACAGAGCGTGGGGGTGCGAAAGGCCTCTCGCACCAGCTGCTGCATGCACCTGCCTGCCTGCAACGGCAACAATAACCAAGTAGTGAGCGACCCATACTCCACCAGCCCGACCAACCAAGCCGGTAGATGCAGACTCCCGAGATAATGGCGTATGGCGACTTTTCTCTTTCTGAGCACGCTGAGTGAGAAGGGAGGAGGAATCGGCTCAGCGTCGGCATGGCGGCGCGGCCTTCGATAAAGGCCGTCCTCCCTTTCACTTTCCTATGTTTCCGCCCATGGTGGGTGTGCTCCTCTACAGCCGTGCGCTTTTGCGACTGCCTTTTTTTTTGTGTTCGCTGCGTGGTGGCGTTGGTCGCGGCCAGACCCACCGGAGAGTCTGCTCTTTTTATCACTTTTATATTTGTAACACTATTCCGATCTTTTTAAACCTAGGTTATCTACTGATTTGTGATATAAAATCTGATGTTTTGATATTGAAATTTATTGTATTAAGATGTTAATGCCGACCCGTCATGATCGATCTAACTCAGACTAGTCACGACATGATCAATGAAAAAGTAGCTCCGACCGTGCGTGGCCGAGGTGTAGGCCCATCATATCAGCACGACCTTACCCGTTGTGTCTCCTTTGTCGCGCTAGGCCGATGCTTTTAATGCTCAAGCACGACCCATTGACATATACTGCTCTGTGTTTTTTTCTATTCGTGACAAAGGCAAAACAAAATACGAAAGAAAAAGAAAGAGACCGACCAACTGGGCGGGCCGCTTCTACACCCATCTTGCTAGGCAGCCCAGTTCAGCCCCCACATTTGAACGTATTAGCCATGTGCGCACATTGTGGGATGTTCGAGAGTCAAGTCATCTAGAGTAGAGGGGTGGAGATTTGGGAGAAAGAGGGGAGGTGAATGAACGTTTTTTTTAAATAATAGAAACTCAAATAGCAAGAATAACTTCGGGATTTCTTACTATAAAGCACTCAAAACCCTGCCCATAAAAAGGCACCGGACGCCCGTGCTCACGAGATGAAGGCCGTGTAGGATTACCACCGTGGGGTTCGTTTGGTTCCCGCGTCCGCGGAGACGGGTACCGTCAAATCGAGGCAAATGGGCCGCACGGTCCGGTGCTTTGGTTGGGCCGAACTCCAAACATTTCGGCCCAATTCCGTCTCAGTTCTAGCCAATTTCAGATCTGAAATATGTCCGGTCCTTGCACGACGCGGACGAACATCTTGGTTCGTTCTTACAAAACTCTAACCTTCCTCCTTGTCTACCTAGGACTCTCCGAAAGCCCTAAAGCTCTTGCCTCTATAAATACACGACACGGCGCGCGAAAGCTGAGCAAGCCCCATCTCTCTAACCTGTAGCACCAGCACGTCAGATCAACAACCCCGTCTCATGGCGCAGCTCCCCCTCGTCGTACTCCTCGTGCTCGCCGCCCTCGCCGCGCCGGCGGCGGCGCAGCAGCAGGAGTACTGCCGCGACTCTCTGGCCGGCCTGATGGAGTGCCAGGGCTTCATGCACGGCCTCGGCGACGCGTCGGCGTCGTGCTGCGCTGCGTACGAGGCCGCCTTCGACGCCGACCCGTTCTGCCTCTGCTACGTCGCCGACGGCACGTTCGCGCGCGCCATGGGGAAGGACGTCGACGTGGCCCGCGCGCTCCAGATCCCCGTTAGCTGCGGCCAGGCCGCGCCGCCCGTCCAGCTATGCAACAGTAAGTCTCGCGATCTAGCTGAGCTGGTCGCATCCTCTTATGTGTTCTGTACACTACCATGACACGTGATGTCTTTCTGATTTGTTGTCGTACGTGGATCCTCGTTTGTCTCGCAGTGCAAGGGCTCGTGCTCCCGCCCTACGAACCCAGGGGCACGTCGGCCGTCGCCGCCGCGCCTGAGGCGTCAGCTCCGGCGATGCAGCCACCTTCAGGTAATGCTCCGACCATCAGCTGGCACCCTGCCTTTTTGGTTTAGTCGCTTCTCCTGAAACTGAGCTCGCTCGTTAATTAAAAATTGCATGCGGTTGCAGGAGGACCTGATAACGCGCCGCCGTCCTTCACTACGTCACCACCGCCACCAACCTCGGATACGGATCCTGTTTTATCGATGTCGGTGATCACCCTGATCGCCGCCTTGGTCGCGGCCATCGCCTGAAGTTCGTCGTTGGGAGTAATTTAGGATGCTTCTTAGGTTGATTAATAGTGTTTAGATCGATAGATGAGTAGCTATGAGACTATATGTGTACAAACATATATAGTATCTGAATGACAAATATGTTGTTATGCTCTGTCGCCACCTGCTAATTCAGATCTGAATAAAGGAAGCTTAAATATCAATGTAGTTTATTTTTTTCTCAAAGTTTATATGTGAAAGGATGCTTGGAGATATCGTGTCTGAAACGATGACATACAAAAGAGGTTAGGGGTGACACCAATTAATGAGAAGTTTATACAACACTGTTTGAGATAATTTGAGCATATCTAAAGAAGACATCTAGAGGCATCGATACGTAGTGGGATAATAGGATGATACAATGATGTGAAGAGAGGCGGATGAAGACTAAACTTTACATGAGAGGAGTCTCTGAAGAGTGAACAATTGGAATATCAAGTGAAAATTGACACTTCACGTGCTAGAACCTTGATTTTCAGTTTTGCTCCTTTTACCCTTTTCTGTTTGGTTTATTCTTCCTCTTTTCATCTCATCCTTTTTTCTCTCCTTTTTCTTTCCACCTTCCTTTATTTTTGTTTTGCTTTATGCTTTGTGGGTTTCTTCTCTACTTACTTAAAACTAAGATGCTTTATTATTTTTGTAAAGTTTATATGTGAAAGTAAAAATACATATATGGCTGGCTAATAAGACAGAGTTCAGGTACTTCAACATCGCGATGCTTTACATAACAAAAATTAAGTTTGCATGCATTGTACAAACAGAGATTCAGCTTTACTACATCAGTATGATACTGTTTTCAGAACAATACACATAGCAATGTTTTGGGTTTCAAGCAAGTTATTTATTATGAAGTAACTTGTATGCGCTGGAATATGGAAACACAAAACTGGATGCTGCTATGATATCTTGGCAGCAAATAGAGTAACTCAGCCTGGGCAATTAGGTTACTGTCGCCATTTATTTTTTTTCACATTCAAAGCTTATCATACTTCTTTCAACCTCCCAGCACATGGTAGGCATGACTTATGGTGTTATACATGGCAGTATTACATGATACTTTAATATTTCAGGCACTCCTCCAGCAGTTCCATACTGGAAACCAGAATAAGCTCCACCGAGATTAACTCCACTGGAGCGGCCTTGCAGTTGCTGTGGGGTAAATGCTCGCCTGATTACAGACACAACGATCCAGCACTGGAGAATAGCTTTCCCTACAAAATTTGGCTACCCCAATTATTCCTTTTTGAAACATGAAGCACACAAACTTCATTCATTGCTCTCATGGAACTCAGACTCAGACAGCCACAGGATTCTGTCTCAGCTTCGCCATCCGCACCCGCTGCAACCTTGGCTTGCTCAACCAGACGGCCTTTTCTCCGTTTCTGAAAACTCATGCAACGAACAGATGAAGCAAAATTAACGCCGGTTTATCTTACCGTTGGGGCTTCTGGAGGATTGCTCCTGTTCCAGCTCCAGCTGCTCCCTTTCAAACCTCTTGGAGAAGTTCTTCGCCGCGGTGAACACGTTCCTGGGCCTCTCCTACCTGCCACCGAAGACGACATGGCCTTCTTTCGACTGTGAACGTGCAAGGAACTCCAGCACTGGAAGCTCCTGGCTCTCAACCCAGTGGGTGCAGTTCACAGGGCAGGGCTCCACAGCCACCTGCCCTTGCACAATGGAAACCAAAGAATCAATCAGCAAACCATTTAAATTTTACTGAAGATTGAGCTTCCCGCAATTGCTCCAAACAGCTCTAGCGATGCCTATCCCGCTTACTCAGAACAACAATCAACACAACCTGAATCTGCTGCTCCAGGTCTTCAAACTGGGCCGCAACGTGTGCGCTCCCGAGAGCGTCATCCATGGCGAGTGTCTTGGCTGCTGGTGCACACACTCCCTACATCCTTTTGTGATGCAATTCAATTAGCATGTAGTCGGTTCGCCACCATGTACGACAGTCAGTATTACTACGTACCTATGCACTTGTTCTCGTACGCAAGGAGAGCCTGGCTTCTCACAGGCCCGTTCCAAGAACTGTGCTTGTCTCCGTTGTATCCGCTTCCACAGCTGCCTCTACTCTTCACGTAATAGTATCTGAATTTTTACTCTCATGGAGGACATTAGGAGTTGGGAAAATTTTCTTGGTTCATTTCACACACAATGTCATGTCCAAGCTAGGAGTTACATTACATATTTATATCTGAGGCAACCAAGCATATACCTAGATACTAGTCTAAGACGCCAAGATACTGTCCTAACAAAAGACTAATATGCTGTCCTCTTGATCTAAGATGCTGTCCTAACAAGGACTAAAATGATGTCCTAACTAGGGGGCCACAAATACCAAGAGTACAAGACTTATTTCATCATCCCCCTAAGTCTTTGTTGTAGCTGAGATCCTCTCCTCCTCCCAGCACTGGTACGTCGTGTACCAGCCTCTCACGATGAGTAGGAATCGTCGTTTGATCAACGCTCGGTGATTTTGGATACGAAGAAGTTGACCTAGTTTTGCGAACCAGGTGTAACTCGCCGTGATCCAGTTTTAATGCATATATGTGTGCGTGAACGCATCACCTGGAGAAACTAACAACCACTCACTCCACGATCACAACGCCATGCATGCGCTACCTGCCCTGAATATTGGCGACGTTAGCTACACTGATCCGGCGCCCGATCCGACTCGATACAAACCGACTCGACTAAACCCACACACGTACTCGACACGCTAGGAGAAAGGGAAAACATGCAACTAGATTAACACACAATATTTCACCCTCTTAAGCTTGTTGCATGTTGACCACGTTCATCTCATGCCTGTTCATAATGAACTTAATCCTTTCGAGAGCCTTCGTCAAAATGTCGGCTAACTGATCATCTGTGCGTACGTGCTCCAGCTCCATTCTACCTTCTTCAACACACTGATGAATGTAATGAAATAGTAGGTCGATATGCTTCACCCTGTCATTGAACTTGGGGTTCTTACCCAGTTCAATCGCAGCTTGATTATCAACATACAGTCTGAACTTTGGTGCCTCCAGATGCAACATATTTGACAGCAGATTGCTCAACCACACCCCCTGACACGTTGCTGTTGCTGCTGCTATATACTCGGCCTCACAGGATGATAAAGCTACCACCCTCTGTTTTTGTGAACTCCAAGTCACCAGGTTTCCTCCCAGTAAATATGCTATACCTGATGTGCTTTTCTCATCATCCTTGTCGCCGGCCAAGTTACTGTCACAGAACCCTTCAAGTTTCAGAGGCTTGATACTTGTATACTTGCAGCCGAAATCACTTGTTTCTGCAACATATCTAAGTATACGCTTCACTGCAGACCAATGTGTTGGAGCCTCCATGAAGCTACTCACCATCCCAATAGAGAATGCAATGTCAGGCCGAGTGTTCACAAGATATCTCAGTCTTCCAATGACACTCCTGAATTTATGTGCATCAACCTTCCTTTCACCATCAGTTTTGCTCAGACACAAACGCTGCTCCATGGGTGTATCACTAGGATTACAACCCTTCAACCCTGCATTCTCAATAATTTCCAGAGCGTATGCTCTATGACAGAGGAAGATTTCTCCTGGACATTGCTTCACTTCAATGCCAAGATAGTAACTGAGCTTCCCAAGATCACTTATCTTGAAGCTTTGCATCATCTAAGCCTTGAATTCAGATATGGTCTCTGCAGTTGCCCCACAAATGATCAAATCATCTACATAAACACCAACTAGCAAAAGACCATTACCTTCACCTCTCTTGTATAAGGCATGTTCTGCTTCATTCTTTTCAAACCCAAGTGTCACACCCCCTCTCTTTCCAACTCCTGACGACTGCTCGCGCATCACGCGCCTATTCGCTGATCGGTCGTGTCCCTTGCCCCACAACTGCGACCCTCTATATAAACCGGCCCCGGACTCATTCGACTTGTTGCCGATCATCCCAACGCCTCACCGCCCCCATAGGAACCATCCACGACAAGTTTCGTCGCCCGAGGCCCCTCCACGACGCCGCCGAAGGTTGGACATCACACCTCATCGTGGAACACACACTTCCGACCATTTTTTCGCATGGGTGACATCCATGGTGAGTTCCCCACGAGCTCCTGTTCATTTTCCCTCAAATCTCATCGAGTTTGGACCACCGGAACGCGATCCGGCCAAATCCAGCGAACTCCGACCATGGCACCACCATCTTCCTCATCTCAGGCAGCCTCATACCTCGCCGGAAATGACGTGGCTCAATCTGGAGCCTTGATTTTTATTGTGCGGCTAAGATTAGAAGGAAACGTACCCCTTCGTTTCATAAAATCAGAACCCTCCATTTAGAATCCAATGGTTCACAATCAATTTAATTCAAACTGTTCAGAATTTTAGGTATAACCCTCTGTAGTTTTCGAAAAAAGTAGTATAGGCCCTGTATTTTATAGAATCAACCCTGTATTTTAATGTAATCAGGTAAAACATTACAAAATAAATGGACAACCCCTGTATTAGTGAAATATTAGAAAATTAGCTCTGTAAAAGTTATATAAGCCCCTGGAAAAGTTGTAACAAATATATTTCAGTCCAAAATATTTTATAATTTCATATTTAATTCTGTAAATAAGCAAAATAGAGTAATAATCTCTGAAAAATTATAGAAACATATAAAATAATAGGTTTTAAAACATTTCAACTAGTATATATGTTCTGAAAATAAAAAAGAATTAATTCTATAGGCTGAAAATAAATTCAAAGTAATAAAATAATGCTAAAAACAACATAAAAACAATATATACTTCAGAAAATTTGAGGAAATTAATTAAAATGCATAGATAAATTCTGAAAATGCAATAAAAGCAATATATATTCTAGAAATAGTTATAATAAAACTTTTAGAACAATATTTAGGTTTGAAATTATAATAAAATTAGTATATATGCATATATACACTCTATTTTTTTATAAATTGCTACAAACTTTGAAAATAAATGTTTTGTCATAATAAAAATGAAATATAACACTACAAGAAAGAGGTCAACATACGACAGCCGGATTAACATACGACGGCCAGCCGTCGTATATAAACTTATATGTAGCGGTCCGAACAGGACGTCATATATAAGGTTATATACAACGGTACAACCGTCGTTTATTAACTGCTGTCGTAAATAGAGCTTATATACGACAGCCAATCCTAGGCTGTCGTACATATAACTTATTTACGACAGCCCGTGTGGATGGCTGTCGTATCTAATAGAGGCCGTCGTAAATAAGCTTATTTACGGCGGCCACACCACGGGCCGTCGTAAATAAGTCTTATATACCCGCGGGCCCGGGTTGGCGCGGGCATTCACGCCCGCGCCGACCCGAGCCCCCGCCGCCCGAAACGCCGCCGCCGACGCCAGCCGGCCCGCCCCGCCCGAAGCGTCGCCGTCGGCCCGCCCGAAGCGCATCCGCCGCCCCGACCACCGCCGCCAGCCGCCGTCGCCCCGGACGTCCCCGCCCCGGCCGCCACCCAACAGCCGCCGCCCCGGCTTTCCCCGCTCCGGCCGCCGCCGCCCGCCCTGCACCCCGGCCGCCGCCGTACCAAACGCCGCATCCCCGGCCGCCACCACCCCGACCCGACCTTCCCTGCCCCGGCCACCGCAGCCTCGCCGCAGTGCACCCGGCCTCCGCCGCCCTGCAGCGCCGCCCCACGCGCTGCCTAGCCCCACCGCGCTGCCACGTCGCTGCATCGCCCGAACCTGCGCCCATCGCGCTATGCGCCGCCGCACCGTGCCGGTCCGCCTCCACGCCGTGCGCCGCCCGCCTCGCCATGTGCCGCTCGCCGCGCCGCCTCCACCGTGAGGTAAGTCGCCCGCCTCCCTCCCCATCTAGAAAGCTCGGTTTTTTTATTACCAATTGTTTAGATTATGCTTGTTTGGTTTTGATTGTTTAGTAGCTAATTGTTTAGATTTAGATGAATTGATATGCTTAGGTTTAATTATTGCCCAGGTTTATTTGAATTGCTAGCTAGGTGTAATTTTTTAATTGCTTAGAATTGATAAGCTTGTTAACTATGGTAATTATGCTTATTTAGATGAGTTGTTAATTGCTTAGATGATTAATGCATATGAGTTAATAGTTTAATTGATTATTGTTTTGATTGTTTGAGTATTTAAAAGTACTATATGTACATAAATGGGCTTAGGGCCCGACGCGACCCATTTAGTGGTAACATATACGTCTACACAAGCACGGTGTGAACAACCTAGGCCGCCTCGCCCTAACCCCCACCCCTCCGCCCTCCCCCCGCGGTGTTTGGCCTCCAATCCCCCACCCCCCCGCGGCGTTCAGCCTCCGATCCCCCCCCCCGCGGCTTAACCAGCGCTCGGCCTCCGACACTCTGCCGCGGAACTGCCGATCCTTCGGCGCTCGGCCTCCTCCGCCACGGGACTGTCGATTTGCCGGCACTCGTCGGCCTCCATTGACCGGCTGTCGCGGATCTGCCGGCACTCAACCTCCCACGGGCGCAGGTCAGTGTGCTCCCCCTCTCCCCCCATTGGTTTCCTCCGTCGACGGCGCCACCCCCGCCCCTTCCTTTCCTGGAAGATGTATCACCTCCTGTGCGCGGGCGCCGCTGCCGCCTCCCCTGTGTGCGAGCGTCGTTGCCGCCTTCACCCGCCTTACGCCGGGATCTATGGCGATGGGACGCCTTACGATCCCCAGGCGCCTTACCGCTTAAGCGTCGCTTAAGCGACGCCTTAACAACTATGGTTCTTTCCTTCTCTCTATTGTTCTTTCCCCTCTCTCTTTGAAATGACTCAAAAATGAAAGATTGACGTAAACCTTTACAATATGCGTCACCAGTTTCGAACTGGCCCATCTTACATGTGTTACGTATGTGAGCCGTGTAGGTTCGGAATTGTCCCTTTTGGACAGCCTAGGAGTGACCGAGAGGGCGTGCTTATGATGAGACGCGGGTCTAGATTTGGACGTAGTTTCGACAACGTAACCCTAATGTTCTCCGCTGCTCCATTTTCGGACGTGCAGTTGGAGAACAGCGGGGTTATGCTGCCGAAATTTCGTCTGAATCTAGACCTCGTGTCTTGTCATAAGCATGTTCGTCTCGGTCACTCTTGGGTGGGTTTAGGACCTATCCTTTCCAATAGATATAGGGCCATGACATAAATAAATAATAAACTAACTATAAATTCTTTGACTTAAAACTGCAGAGTTAAACATGAGTGAAGACCGTAGTTGGATGTATACCGGTTGGAACAAGGCAACTGGTCACTCAGATGAGTGGTATGCCGGGACAGACGACGTTATTGATCGAGTGTTCTCGTTGTCTACGACCGATAAAGTTTGTTGTCCATGTGCGAAATGCCCGAATACTAAGTTTCTGGATAAAACGACATTGTCATTACACTTGTGCAGAAACAGTTACATGCCATATTATGAGGTCTGAAGTTTCCACGGCGAGTCTGCTCCTCGAGCCGTTCATGTAGTGGAAGATGATGATGATTGTCCGGGTGTTGATAGGATTGATGAGATGTTACAAGATATACAAACGGAGAATCCGCCTACAAATGAGGCAGACGCATTTTTTAATCTCTTGAAAGCTTCTGAAGAGGCGTTGCATTATCATACTGAAATGACTCTTCTTACTTTCATGACCAGATTTATGGCAATCAAATCTAAGTATTTCTTCTCTAATAATTGCTAAAATGATATGATGAAACTTATCAGCGATGCTCTTCCACAACCTCATAAACTGCCCAAAGATATGTATCACTCAAAGAAATTACTATCTGGTCTGGGTATGAAATATGAGAAAATTGACGTGTGTACAGATAACTGCATGCTATTTTGGAAAGAGCACGACAAAGAGAAGAATTGTTTAAAGTGTGGAAAATCGAGGTTTGTCGAAGTTGTCAATGACGATGGTGATAAAGTAATGACATAAGTTGCACATAAACAATTGCGTTACTTGCATGTGATACCTCGGTTGAAGCGGCTGTTTCTTTTAAAAAGATCTACCAGACACATGAGATGACACAAAGAAGGTGTGCATGGGAACAAAGATGTGTTGACTCATCCGTTGGACGGTGATGCATGGAAGTCTTTGGACTCTTTCGATCCTACTTTTGCTAGTGATGCGAGAAATGTTCGCATCGGGTTAGCGACGGATGGATTTTCACCTTTCAGTACAAATGCCACACATACTCCTGTTTGCCTGTCTTTGTTATTCCGTACAGCCTACCACCTTCTCTTTGTATGAAGTACGAGTTTATGTTTCTTAGCCTCATTATACCAAGACCAGATCATCCGGGATCACGTCTCAATGTGATGTTGAAACCGTTGATTGAAGAATTGAAAACGTTGTGGACTGGAGTTGAAGCATATGACTGTTACAAGAAGCAGAAATTCAATCTTTGAGCTGCTTATTTGTGGTCTGTCCATGATTTCCCTGCGTACGGCATGTTTTCTGGATGGAGCACACATGGTCGTTTGCCGTGTCCCATATGTGCGTCTGACACAGAGTGTTTTCGGCTTACATACAGTGGCAAGATAAGCTACTTTGATTGTCATAGGCATTGGCTTCCTCGAAACCACCCATTCAGGCAACAGAGGAATGTCTTCAGAAAAGATACTGTTGTCACTAAGGAACCATCTAAACGCCTAAGCGGGTGTGAAGTATCCGATGTGTTGGACTCACTAGTCCCTGATGAAGATCGCCCTGGATTCTTTGTAGGTTACGGAAATGTTCACAACTGGACTCATGTATGTGGAGTTTGGGAGCTACCATATGTGAAGTCATTGATACTGATGCATAATATTGATGTAATGCATCAGGAGCATAACATGGCCGAATGTATCATAAGCACGTGCATGGATATCACGGGCAAAACGAAAGACAACTTAAAGGCTCGAAAGGATTTGACCGAGATTTGTAATCAACCTACTCTTGAGCTCTCTGAAAGCGGTGGTAAGCCACGTGCTTCTTTCGTGCTTTGACCTAATGAAAAGAAACAAGTTATGGAATGGTTGAAAACTTTAAAATTCCCAGATGGTTATGCTGCTAGTCTGAGACGAGCCGTGAATGTTAAAACGGGAAAGCTCACTGGATTGAAGAGTCATGACTATCATATAATAATGGAAAGACTTTTACCTGTTATGTTTCGCGGATATCTAGATGATGCGGTGTGAAAGGTGTTAGCTGAGCTCCCATTATTCTATAGGCAGTTATGTGCCAAAGAAATAACGAAAGACATGATGGAGAAGTTAGAGAAGGAGATACATGTAATTTTATGTAAGATAGAAAAAATATTTCCTCCTGGTTTCTTCAATCCAATACAGCATCTTCTTATGCATCTTCCATTCGAAGCAAAAGTTGGTGGTCCTGTGCAATATAGATGGATGTACCATATTGAAAGAGCATTGAGATATTTGAAAACTATGGTTGGCAAACAGAGCAAGGGTTGAAGGGTGCATTGCCGAAGCATTTACTCTAAAGGAAGTAGGTTACTTTTCTAGTTTCTACTTTGCAGAGGAAAATGATGTAAATACTTCAGCAATGCGATACAATATAGATGATGAACCATCAGTTAATGACCTCTCTATTTTTGAATCGAGGGGAACTACTGTTCGCAGCAACACGACATACGATTTTACTGAAGGAGAAAGGACTGCTGCTTTACTCTACATGTATGCTAATATCGATGGCATGGAGAAATATTTCGAGTAAGTGTTTCTCTTACATTTATGATGATTATTGTATTTACCAATACATGTATGCTAATGTCGATAACATATGTTTTGTGTGTCAAGCGAGTTCCACAACCAAAACTAGAAACATAAGCATCAACCAACGAGAAAGCAAGTAGAAATGATGCGACAGGCTGGAATTAATGGATGACCTAATTTCTTATCCTGGTTTCGAGCTTATGTATTAGCGAACACCGATATCCATCAAGATTTATGACAACTATCTTATGGATTAGTGAAAGTTAGAAGCTATGGTCGATATGACGTAAATGACTTCCGATTCCGTACAACTCAATTCGAAACTCTTCGTCCTCTCGCAACAACATCAAATTGCGGAGTTGTGACGAGGGCAATCAACTCACAAGGGAAAGAAACCAATTACTATGGAATCATAACAAAATTCTAGAATTTACTTTCGCTGGCAATAAAGAACTTCGAGTGGTGTTCTTTGATTGTGATTGATTTGATAACAATCATGGAACTCGAGAAAATCAATTTGGCATGGTGGAAGTGAATCACAACAAACACTTACGAGGTTTAGATACATACGTTCTTGCACATCAAGTGGAACAAGTGTATTATCTACCTTATCCATGTAAGAAGCTTAGCGCTTGGTAGGTGGTATATAAAGTGAATCCTCGTGAGCGCTTGTATACTCCTGGAGATGATGGTTATCATGATAGTAGAGACACTGGAGAAGTTTACCAAGACTAAGAGTTGCCAGACTTTTTTATCGTCGAGCCTGGTGCAGTACTCGATAACTTAGTAGGAGACGTTGCAGATGTAGAGACATCTACAATGCTTAAGCGGAAACGTAAACAGCTCACGATGACAGATCGTGATGTTGATGATTGTGATGTTGATGATCATGATGTTGATGATCATGATGTTGATGAATTTTGAAACTGATTACGAGTAATGTTCTTTTAAATGAAAGTAACATTTATTATCGCTTACATTACTCTTGAAACTGATTACGAGTAATGTTTTTTTAAACTGATTAGGATGTCGTCAATCAAGGGTTCGAAGGGTTCGAAGGGGAAGAAGGCGCCGAGTGTGAGGGGTTTCCTTCCCTCGCAGGAGAGAGACGACTACTTCTACGGTTCCACTTACAGCGGGAGCAGACGCACTCAGCTGTTAAGTGCGTGTCCAGAGTTGCGGGACAGGGTTGTCAGTTTGCAGCGTACAGAGGTAAATTTTTCTACAATGCACAAAATTATTAATATCACTTTTTCAATTTAACTTACTTACTTTACCATTGTAGTCTGATTTAGACTATGAGTCCGAGGCCAGAGCGGCACCTCAGGAGACAGGTACGCAGCGTAGCGTGCCCTCGAGGAGCGAGCCCTCTGGTAGCCAGGCCTCTGACAGCGAGCCCTCCGACAGCCACCCCGAGGGTAGTCTGCCCAGCAAGCCTGAGGGCACCCAACCCGAGGACACGTCCGGTGACCAGCCTTCTGGGTCACCAGACGTGGTGCCACAGCGGAGGAGACGTACGAGGAGGAGAGTGGAGATCAAAGAGGGAGGAAGGCGAGTGATCAAGGCTCAAGTGGTCTTCACTAACTAAATATTATATACTAGTCCCCTGCAAAACAATGGCAAGCCCCGGTTTGCATTAAAATTTACAAGTTTTTATTTGTATTCACTTTATAATGTCTAGTATTTTGGTTATTGCATTAAGTATAGATGGTATGACACTCCACATGCATGAACCAGAAAAACCGTGGAGTTCTATTTAGATATGTTTCACTTAATGACATCTGCTGTGATCAAGTTAACAAAAGTGGATTAAAAGAGGCATAACTCGAGTATTCCGTTTCCTACTCGTGAACCGGGATTAAGAGGGATCAATTGGAAGAGTTGGCAATTCATCCTCTTAGTTAGGAATGGAGACCGGGCAGTATGGATGGAAAGCTCAAGGACGTGTAACTATGAACCTAGTCTCTGTCTGAGTCGATTAAGGCCCGTTCTCGTGTGCGGCCGTGTGGGACAAGTTTGAGTTATGTACCAGATGCATACTAGCTATATGGGACCCAGGAAACCGATGAAACATGTTAACCTGAGTGTCAAGGCAATCTCCACCGTCTTATGCAGATGCTGAAAGGATAGAGAAGTCGGCTCTATGAGGGTTTGCCGTAGTGCGACTTAATCAAAGTCGGTGGGACCGGTTCGATATTTGGGAGTCGTGTGAAAGGTTGCCACATACGACGTTGAGGGGATCGGTTGATCAACGGTCTCAGACGGGCATATGTGTTGTGTCAGCTGGGTATTTTTGTTTCGAATCACCGTCGCTCACGGTAGTGAGCAAACTTGTTCTCTGCATCGTGACGTAGTAATAAACTAGGAAAAAGTTGATATGCTTCGTGAGTAATCCTCATATTGGAGATGAGGGATGATCAAGACCTTCACTAAATTTACTTTCCACCATGGACTAGTAGCGTCGAGACAAAATGTTTCTTGTTTGATTGTGGAGTCTCAGCGTTGATGGCACAAGGTCTGTATGGGTAAGGGTAGCTCACTAAAGTTATTTTCTCCTCGAGCAAGTGACATCGAGATGAAGCGTTTCTTGTTTGATTGTAGAGTCTCGATGTAAATTGTGCAAGGGCTATAAAAGTTACTTAAAACGTGAAGTAAGGACTCTCCTTTAGCTCAAGTTCATAGTTTGTGCAAACTTCTATATTCAGCCCTCTATTTTCAGCATGTAGAGTTCCATGAGTAGGTGCACAGTTAAGTCTTGCTGAGCTTTATGCTCACGGATACTGCATGAGTTGTTTTGCAGGTAATAACACTACGCTGATAAGTATGGTTGTCCGATGAGACTCGGAACTCTTCGAGTGGTGAACTCATGGAAAACCCGCCGCTGCTATTGTGATCGTGTTGCTAGTGAGAAGGGTCTGCGGGCTAGACGTCTTCTCTGTTGCTTAGCATAGATATGAGACGTGAGTTGTATTAGTCTTCCGCTGTAGATTATTTTGAGAAGTATTTGTAAAATTCTCACTTTGTAAGCTTCCGCTTGATTTATGTAATATGATGCTGTATTATGTGTGCTATTGGGTGCCGCATCGCACGACACCATCCAATGCGACTCCTGGGCAAGCGACACGGCCCCGTGATTGGGTCCGGGCCCTCACAGCGTGGTATCAGAGCCGCATTGGTAATAGCGCACAGAATAAGGATTGTATTATGATAAAAACTTAGGATACGGTATTAGACCCACATAAGGACTACTATATTAGCATATAATGAAGGTGGCAACCTAACTGTAAGTGCATCTAGGTATCCCCGTGGGTTTTGGATGATTGATGACGACGATTAAGAGACTAATGAGCTGAGATGATCATAAGCAAAAGATATTTCCAAGGTGGACACCTAAACTCTCAAAAAGAAAAAGGATGAAGAACAACGTCGAAGACTCGAAGAGTAGAAATTAGGGTTTCAATTGAGTCTTTAGTAGGCTAGCCGTGTTAGAGTGAGAGTGTATGTGTCAAGTGCATTGAGATCATAGAAGAGAGCTCAAAGCGTTAGAAGTGTCAAATCCTTAGTGGAGAGTGCTAGTGAGGTACACCCTAGTAGGCCAGACTTGTCCGGGCCAAAGGCCGGACTATTCTGGAGTCCTACGGCTTAGTCCGTTTTGGGGCGGACTAAGAGTTCCTGACTGAGTTCAGACTTATCTGTTTCGGGACAGACTAGTCCGGTTCTCTCTTGGTGAGAGTGTTTCGGGACTAAGTCCTAGTAGACTGGACTTGTCCGCCTCAGTGGCCGGACTAGTCCGGGCTAGCTAGACTTGTTCGTTTTCACACGGACCAAGGGTTCCTGTGTGAGTTCCGGCTAGTCCGTTCTGAGGCAGATAGTCCGTATGGTTGTGAGATGAGAGCTCCCACGGCTATGTCTTGGAAGGCCGGACTTGTCCGCCTTAGTAGTCGGACTAGTCCGGATCCTTCAGACTTGTCCGTTCTCACCCGGACAAAGAGGTCCTGTGTGAGATCGGACTAGTCCGTTGTGAGGCGGACTAGTCCGGATATTTGTGAACGTTTAAAATTTGAACGTTGGGGGGTAGTTGGCTTTGTGACGTCAGTGGTCCCCGCTGACCGGACTAGTCCGGACTTTAGTTGATGGCAACAGTTGGCTGTCGGGACCTCTATAAAAGGAGGTGCCCCGACTTTATTTTCAGAACGTTGGAACCCTGCGCCGCCACGACCACCCTAGATCCTTTATAAGCCTTCTCCCTTGCCCACTCACCCTCTAGAATCAATTCTTGAGTGGATTTTGGTGTGTGAGGAGAGGAGAAGGAAGAACTTCGTATTTTGGCTCTTGGAGTTATCTCGTGCACTTGGTGTGAAACTTTGTGACTTGTGGCTTGTGAGATTCGTGAAGTTTGTGGACGTGTTCAAGTGGGAGCCTCAGATTGTGAGCAGTCCCAAAGATCTTGTAAGTTCACCCTTGAGATAGTGGAAGAACCGGGTTGGCCTTAGTGGCGACTTGGTGAGGAAAGGGTTGTCAAACCCGGTCCTTTGTGGACTCCTCAACGGGGACGTAGATTCCTAAGTGGAATCGAACCTCGGGCAAAAATGTCCATGTCTTTCTTGCATTTACATTTCATCGATCGTTAGAATTACTTAGGGTTCGTTTTGCTCATTTCGCTCTTCTAGTGTTCCTTGTTACGATCTTGCAATCCACCTGCTATATCTTGTCATACTTGCCATATTAGATTTCTAGATAGTTTATCCGTATTTTGTTGAACTAAAATCTGAAGAAAACCCATAAAAATCAAGTTTTTAGGTTTTTCCAGCAGGCTGACCGGACTAGTACGCCCCTGAGCCAGACTAGTTCGGCCCCTGTGTTCTAATCTCGTTTAATTAAGTCATTTCAGGTAGTTTAGCCTATTCACCCCCTCTAGGCAACTTTCAATTGGTATCAGAACAAGTCTCTCCATCAAGAGTCTAACCACTCGGAGAGAAGATGGCCGGAATGGATGGATACAAGATTCCGTCGATGTTGCAAGGCGAAAATACATATGACAATAAGAAGAACGCGGATGTGCTGCAAGACCATTCAAATGACGATGAAGAAGTTTGCCAGCTCAAGGTGCGACTTCACGAGAAGCTATGTTACTCAAGCAAAGAGGAGAAGAAGAAGATGAAGGATCAAGAAAGGAGTGGTCAACCGGACTACTCCCAATATCCTTTCAACTATGAGCGATTAACCTCTAACAACAATTACTTGTCTATTCCTCTTGGCAAACCTCCTCAATTCGATGGAAATGACTACTCCATGTGGAATCATAATATGAAGATGCATCTAATCCCCTTAAACCCTAGCTTGTGGCAAATTGTCCAAACAGGTGTCCATCTTCCAAGGAATGAAGAAGGCGTTACCCCGGAACAAGCCATCCTACTTCAACGCAATGCTCAAGCAGTTGGGGTCATCACCTCATCCTTGACTCGAGATGAGTTCAACCGAGTCGATGGATTGGAGGTAGCCAAAGACATATGGGACACACTCAAGACGATGCATGAAGGCAACCGAGTCATTAGAGAGGCCAAGATTGAGATGATCGAAGGAGAGCTTGGGAGGTTCACCATCATGGATGGTGAGTCCACTCAAGACATGTACAACCGTCTCAAGGTCCTTGTCAACAAGAGCCGATCCTATGGATGCACCCGGTGGATGGATCATGAGGTGGTGAAGTGCTTGGAAGGATCATCAACAATGAGATGATGGAGAAGGAAGCCATGTTTTACAACGACCTCCAAAGGCTCACCTCCTCCAAGAAGAAAAATGTTGCTTTCAAAACAACATCCTCATCACAAGACCTCGAAGCAAGTGATGATGAGAGTCTCGACACCAATGAAGAAGAGACGCTCTTCATCAACAAATTCAAGAGGATGATGAGAAGGAGGAAGGGTAACTACCACTATGAGAACAAGAACAAGGAAAGGTCCAAGCCCAAGACGAAAAGAGCATGTTACAATTGTGGTGAATATGGACACTTCATTATGGATTGTCCATATGAAGAGAGCAAGAAGAAGAGGGATGGCAAGCCCCAAGAGAAGAAGTTCTTCAAGAAGAAGAAGCCATCGGGACATGCTCACCTTGGGAAGGAATGGGACTCAAACGAAGACTCATCCTCCGAGGATGAAGAGAAAGTGGCAACACTTGCCATTGGAAGGAGCAAGCTCTTCCCCAACTTTGAAGACTTCAAGTCTACATGTCTCATGGCTAAGGAGGGAAGAAGAAAGGTTAGATCTAAACTATCCTCCTCTACTTCCTCACTTGATAACTTTGATAGTAGTAGTGAAAATGAATCCATGCTCAAGGATCTAAGTAGGAGCACCTTGAAAAAGATGAGCTTGTTGTCGGAAGAAATCTTTGAGAAGAAGGAAATCATCAACCATAAAGAAGACATTCTCATCCTTGAAAAGGAAAGATGTCATGAGATTGAAGATCTCCTTGAGGTTGAAAGGGAAAGAAGCAAGACACTTGAGCGTGAACTCGCTTTGAGTAAGGAAACTTGCTCAAATCTTGAGGACACAACTATTGTGCTCAATGATGAAATTCTTAACTTGACAAAAGTTAACAAGATCCTTGAAACACAAGTTGAGTCTCTCAAGATCAATGCACCTTCTTCCTCTATGATTCCACCCTCAAAGAAATCTTTCGGAGCAACTCAAACTTGCAAGTGCTCAAACCTAATCCTAAAACTTAAGGATGAACTCAAGTTGGCACAAAACAAGCAATCATCGAAAGGTGGGATCTTTGACAAGGAGAAATTGGCATATGCATGAAGATGGTCTTGGCTATTCTCGGGAGTGGAAGAAACATGCTAAAACTCTCAAGAATGGGAAAGACTTGATTGTTTTTATCAAGGAGGGTTCATCCAACAAAGAAAATAGAAAGAACATTGAAAACTCATCTGTCGGTACCCTCGATACGGGGTACCCTCATGCACAGGGGGAAATGCCTAAGAACCTCGCCCTTCTCCGCAGGGAGAGCTCCGAAGGCGTCACGTGTCCAGCGGGGCCGGACCTCCCTCTCCTTAGAGGAGAGCTCCGGACTCACCACGTGGCTAGCAGAAGCCAGACCTCCCCCTCTGTGGGGGGAGCTCCGAAGGCTCCACGTGTCCCACGGGGCCGGACCTCCCTCTTCTTAGAGGAGAGCTCCGGGCCCGCCACGTTGCCAGCAGAAGCCAGACCTCCCCCCTCCGTGGGGGGAGCTCCGAAGGCTCCACGTGTCGCACGGGGCCGGACCTCCCTCTTCTCAGAGGAGAGCTCCGGGCCCGCCACATGGCCAGCAGAACAACGTTGCCTGCCCCCACGCGGTAGGCAGCGGACGTAAAGACACGCCATGCCTTGATCATACAAGGTATTCAAGGCCCGCGCCTTCCCAAGACGCGGAGACGCGGAGGACGCCTCTGTCAGGTGCCATTGCGCCTAGTCACATCGTAGACTGGCGCGCCGTGTCAGAGCCTGCCCGCCAATAAACACAGCAACAAGACATCCCCTGCCGCCCCTGCCATCATCAACCACTACGACTAGCTTGCGGTATGGGCAGGGTGGCAGAACGAAGACTCGGAAGCCTTCGCGAGAGACAACTACCGGCATAACTGCGGGTACAGTAGTCGGCAGACAATCTCCCCGGGACCACCTGTCGGGTCCCGGGCCCACCTTGTAAGCCACTCGAGCCTTGGACTATAAAAGGCTCGGGTAGGCAATGTTAGCAAGGGTTCGAACTCGGTGAACTCGTACTCTAGACATCACTCACCCTCAAGCTCAGGACTTCGGTTCTGAGAAGCAAGCAATACACCAAGCACCTCTGCTCACCGTGGACGTAGGGTTTTATGCTCCGGCGGCCTGAACCACGTAAAACCAGCCGTGTTTGCTTTTCCCTCATACCTAACGCTGAAGCTCTCCGCAAGTGTCTAGCCCCTCCGAAAAAGAACCTCCGCGGGCTGCCCAGAGCAGGTCCGGGGGAAGTGTCGACCACACACTTCGACATTTGGCGCGCTAGGTAGGGGGCTTTTCCCTTGCGCGACGAGCTTTTGCTGACGAAGATGACCAAGCTTCCTTCAGCGGCAAGCTCTCCTCCCCCGCGTTCACGACGGACCGTGACTAGCAGGGACTACGTCTCGACACACTCTGGACGGAGTGTGTCGGCGCAAGCTGGAAGCCAGCAGCCGACTCCGGCAGCGCCGACTCTGGCAATGCAGGCTCCAGCGAGCGTGAGATGAGCGTCCCCCATGGGGGCGCGCTAGCTGCAGCAAGAGCGCTACTGCGCAATCCACCTGCTGGGGACGCGCCTCGGTCAGCGACCCAGCAGTGGAGTCGCGAGGTAGACCGTCTCGTCGTCGCCGCCGCAAACCCTCGACTTTGGCGAGGACGACGTTCCGGCCAACTGGCTGTGTCGCTGACGCGCACGCCAATGGTTGACGGGCAGACGGCAGATTCCAGCTCCACCAGGCTCCCATCGACGGACCTGAGGACAGAGCTAGAACGATGCCACTTGGGCCAAGATGCCCGAGTGTTCCTCGAGCGACGACGAGAAAGGCGTCGCAAGCAAGAGGCCGGCGACAGCATGACGTCTGCCTCAACCCTGCCTGAGGCGCAGACTTTTGCCACGCGATCTCTGCCCCAGGCATACACCACACAGCATATGCCACAGCCATATGCCCTGCAAACGGCGCCCCCGGTCTATGGCGCAGCCTTGCCCATACCGGGGTACACTGCACCAGCAGCGAACCAAGCGTTTGCGGCACCAACGCCTGCGGCAACAGGAGCAGGATGTGCGGCCCTGGCGTCCCACCTTCGCTTCACGAGATGGCCGCGCAAGTTTCGGCCGCACCTGCCCGAGAAGTACGACGGCAGTGTCAACCCGGCGGAGTTCCTCTAGATCTACTCCACCGCCGTCCTTGCTGCAGGAGGGGACGAGGCCGTCATGGCCAACTACTTCCCCGTCGCCTTGACCGGCCCAGCCCGGTCTTGGATCATGAACCTCCCCCAGGGTTCCATAACCTCCTGGGGAGAGCTCTGCCAGCAGTTCACCGCCAACTTCGGCAGCTCCTTCACCCGGCCTGGCACGGAGCTCGACCTCCACGCCATCCAGCAACAGCCTAGAGAGACGCTGCGCTCCTTCATCCAGCGGTTCTCCCAGGTACGCAACACCATCCCGCACATTCAAAGTGCTCCTGTGGTGGTGGCGTTCCGGCAGGGTGTCCGGGACGAGAAGATGCTTGAGAAGCTCGCAACCAGAGAGGTTCGCGACGTCTGAGAGCTCTTCAGCCTGGCGGACAAATGCACCAGGGCAGCAGAAGGGCGGAACTGGCACTCTCTACCAGCCTCTGAGTCAGGAGGACAGCCCAGATCTGGCGCTGCTTCCTATGGAGGCAGCAAGAAGATCAAGAACCGGGGCTGTGGCAAGATGAAGCCACCGGCCGCGGCTCCCATTGCCGCAGCAGCGGCACCCAGTGGAGCTCGGGGGCCGCGCCCCGACAAAAGGCAGCGACAGTCACCAGCTCCAGATGGTAACCAAGGCGAGCTATGCCCCGTGCATGGCACCAGCTGCCATACTGCTGCTGACTGCTGGGACATCCAGAGGCTCACGGAGCGCTTCCGCAAAGGGAGGCAACTACGAGCTGATGCTCCGCCCTTCCGTCAAAGGGAGGGCAAGCAGAAGGTCGACGCCTCAGTCAGCGTCGGCCACCAGGTGGGGTTTCAGGAGCCTCATCGCGTCATAAAGATGGTGCACAACGGTGAGGACTCCAGCTCCAGTGAAGAAGAGCCGGTGCAGTAGCCGGTTACGGCTGCCCCGAAAAGTCAGTGGAGACTGCACTGCTGCGATATCAACCTTGGAGAGGCTCCAAGTAGTTGCAGCAGCCCAAGCACCAGCCCCGACGGTGCAGAACCGGGCCAGCTCCACCCGAGTGCACGCCTCTGTGCCTCGGCCTTACCTCCTGGGGGCCACCCAGGGTTTGTCAACCTCTTGACGGCCTTAGCCAGAAGGGGAAAGACGCCTTGGGTCTCCCAAGAAGAGTCCGAGACCTCCTATCTCTTGACGGCCTTAGCCAGAAGGGGAAGATACCCCGGGGCTCCCGGGAGAAGCCGTGCAGGACCCGCTCCAGCGTGAAGATAACGACCTCGTCGACGAGGCACGACTGCAGGTGACACCCCACAACGCACGGCCTCGGCTGGAGCTCTAACACTACCGCCAAAGGACCAAGCGCGTCAGGGACCTACAAGAAGGCAACCTAGTGCCGCGGCACACACTTTCCCGCGAAGGACCTATAAACTCTCCCCCAGCCGAGAAGGTCCCTTCCGAGTCGTGAAAGTTGCCGTCCCAGGTACACATGCCTTTCAACCAAGGATGGGATCCGTACCCGAACCCTTGGACCATGGAACATCACAGTAAGTTCTACCTTCTGAGCATTAGTAGAACAGGGCCATACCCTTCTGTAATAAATCCCATAGAGTCCAGGAACAGCGCTCGGAGCAGCTAAGTCTCAGGGGACGGTCCAGGACTACGTCCAGCTTGGCTTGGTTCCGACCCCAAGCGTGTAGAGTCTTGCTTCCCTTCTTAATGTGGCGGGTCATTGCCTCCATGTACAACCTGCCTTCCTCCTATGGGCATTTACACAGAAACCTGTTCTACCTCGCTCTCACTCATGTGCTCATTTATATTACGCATTAGTTTTTATGACCGCACTTTCTATGTATGCTCACCGTACATTTAGCTCCCCTTTTCCCGCACTCATCCATAGTCAGCATTTGCTATCCTACCGAAGGCGGTTGCGCTTGAGGCACCTGCCGATGGCCAGGGGGCCTCTCGGGCCTCCCCCAGTCAGGTGTTGCGGTGCGAGTTGGTCACCTCCAGGAAAGGCCTGCGCCGTGCATGGGGGGGGGGGTCCAGGGTGCGTATCCCGCTCAGCCGGCTCTGTACCCAAAGCGTGCGCACCCTGCCCTCCAGAGGTCCCGGGGAGTACAACCGCTTTGCCTGGTTCCGTACCCAAAGCCTGTGCACTCTGCTTCCCCGGCGTACGGTCTGGTACTAGGGGCCGGACGGTCGTACCCGGACCTTGGAGGGAGCCGGAGCCCCGGTGCCTCGTGCACAGAATTGCCCAAGCCCCGTATACCGGACTAGGACTGCAAGCCGAATAAGACTAAGAGATGGGGAGGGGAGGGCCCCCCCGAGGAGAATTATGTTTCCTCTACCTGTGTGCAGGACCTCCAGGTTATAGCTACGGGGGCTGCATGAGGTGGGGGGCAAGGAGCTATCGGCTACTCCAGCGCAGGACCGGAGGATCCGGGTTTCGCCCCTTCAACAGGGACGAGGCCCGAAGGCCCCACGTGTCCAACGGGGCCGGAGCTCCGGCCTCCTCAGGAGGAGCTCCGGACCCGCCACGTGGCCGGCAGAAGCCGGACCTCCCCTCCGAGGGGAGAACTCCGAAGGCTCCACGTGTCCCACGGGGCCGGACCTCCCTCTCCTCAGAGGGGAGCTCCGGGCCCGCCACGTGGTCGGTAGATCCGGACCTCCCCATCCTCATTGGTCGAGCTCTAGAGACCTCCGGGGCCCATAATACAATAAGGACCCGGGGAAGGTGTCTGTGCAGAGCTTCGAGATTGGTGAAGGACTCTGAGTACCTTGCGGAGCTAAGGGCTCGGCCAGGCGAAACCAAGAAGAAGACAAAAGCATAACAGGCACAAAAGGTCACAAGAGTCTATTTATTCATGACTCCATGAGCTGGACTACAGACTCAATAAAAAGAAAAAAAAGAGGGAGATACAAGCCCTAGGGTCCCCCTGGCTCGCGCCGGAACCTAGAGGCTACAAGGGCGGCCACATCCCCGACTTCAGCCCTGGCGGTCTCCTCCCGCTCCGTGGCAGGGCCCTGTCTCGCTGGCTCCAGTGAGAAAGAAGGGTCCCAGCTCCTGAAGCATGCCAACACATGTGTGGCAACCTCCACGGCCAGGCCCCGTCCCTCTGCCTCAAGCTCGCTGGCGACCACCGCGTCTAGTCTGCTCAGCTTGGCGCCGATTGACTCTAGCGCGGGGATCACTTCAGCCACCTTCAACGCAGGGGCCGCTGTCTTCACCGGGCTGAAGCCAAGGGGGACCAAGGCGGACCCTGCCTGGTTAACGAAGCTCGAGACCGCACGGGCCTCGGAAGACCGCGAGGCCAAGAGCTCTTCTACCTCGCGGCGGGCTGCCCGCAGGGCGTCGTGGCTTCACTCAGAGAATTCCCTCTCCTTGGCCGCCAGGGAGCTTTCCTGAAGGCGGAGAGTCTGGGCAAGCCACTCCAACTCTGAAGCCCGGAAGTCGGCAGCCAACTCCCGATCCAGGATCGCTTGGCGCTCCCGGGAGACTTGCTCTTCCCTCGTGGCAAGGTCTTCCTTCCGGGCCTCTAGCTCTGTGGCCCGAGCTCGCAGGTCACCCTCGCCCGCCGCCAGCCGCGCAGCGACCCTCTCCGCCTCGGCCGCCACGGAGCGCTCCTGGTCCTCAACGGCGCGCTTACGGCGCTCCAGCCTCTGTCGTACCTCCTACAGGGTAGGGAAGTTCTCCTCGGCCCGGGCATGCGCCTCAAGGGCCTCCCTGTGGAGCCACCGCGTCTCGGAGTCCAGACGGTCGACGACCCGTTTCTGCCGGTCGAGGAGCGCCTCCATGATGTCAAGTAACTCCCGCCTGGAGTCGAGCTCGCCCTTGACCTTCGTGGTCCGCTCCCGCAAAAGGTTCCCCTAGGTGAGGAGGCGATCCCTCTCAACCACCTGCTCCTCTCGCTCACGACCGAGCGTGGCCAAGATCTGCCAAACGCTCGTCTGGGCGAGCACGAGAGCATCTGCCAGGGGCAGTGGGGGAGCAGAAGCTGGAGCGACGCCCCCGACTTCCTCCATCACGTCGTCTTCAAGAGAAGACGACAAACCGGCAACCGGGATGAGACGCCGGTCAGGAGAAGCCGGCGTTGGGACTTTGGCAGCCGGACCCGCCGAACCCTCACCGGCAGCTGGCTCCTGAGCCGGTGGAGAAGGACGAGTGGAGGGGGTCGACGCTGCCGCAGAAGCCGGGTCGCCTGGTACAGGAGGAACCTACGCTGGCTCGGAGGCCGCGACAACTGTCTCGGTTTCCGAGCGCTGTGGCGCAGACTCCCATCAGTCAGGGACGGCCGAGAAACGCGAGCACTCCAACGGGCTCTGAACCCCGGCTTCCTAGCCGGAGTAGGACCACTAGAGCCCGACGTCGCCACCGACGGCCGCTCCGCAGTCGCCCGGACTGACGGAGCAGGGGATGCTCCTGACGCTCCCCTCGACACATCAACAGTCTCCTTGGAGGCTCCACTGCCTGAAGCCCTCCTCGGCGCGTCAGCAGTTTCCTTGGAGACTCCACTGCCTGAAGCCTTCCTCGACACATCAGCAGTATCCCTGGAGACTCCACCGCCTGAGGAGGGAGGACGCGACACTCGGGAACCTTCAGCCTGTCGTCGCTCAAGAGGAGTCCCGTCGGGATGATGAGCCTGAAACCTCTTGGGGTTGCCACCGGACGGAGCACCATCTTCAGAAGCAGGCTATGCAGGCGCCCTGGTTCCCTGACTCGGCACAGACGCCGCCACCGGAGGAGATCAAGCGCGCTTCTTCTCTGGAGGCGGGTGGGAAGCCATGGCATGGAAGAGCTCAAGGACAGGGAAGACAAAGGCGCAAGAGTTCAAGGAAGATGCAAGCGCTGGGAAGTGCAAAGGGAAGCCGCTATGCGGGTAAGATCCCCTTTTAAAACTTCCTCGGTGCGATTCAAAGCGATTTTAAACTCTTCGAATATGTCGCATGGGCAACCGCTTCGGCTCCGAGACCGAACACCGATGACAAGTGGACCCAAGTCGTCCAGCTGAAGCGGTGGGCCAAGAAGTCAGTCTCCCAAGGAGACGAGCCGGCAAGGTGCTTCGGTGGTTCCCGAAGAAAGCACCGCAACATGCAGAAGTGCCAGCCTTGGGAACCGCCGCAGTAAAAGCAACCATCAAGTGGGCTCACGCTCCCACGATCCCGCGACTGTTCGTGCTCCGGCAACGATCAATGCGGGACGTAGAGAAAGTGCGCGGAACAGAAGAGACGGAGGCCCCACCTCGGGCTCGCTATCTCCCCCGAGATGGGCCCGAGGGCCACTGTCGGTACCCCCGATACGGGGTACCCTCGCGCACAGGGGGAAATGCCTAAGGACCTCGCTCTTCTCCGCAGGGAGAGCTCCGAAGGTGCCACATGTCCAGCGGGTTTATGCTCCGGCGGCCCGAACCACGTAAAACTAGCCGTGTCAAGCTTCTCCCTCACTCGTCCCTAACGCTGAAGCTCTCCGCAAGTGTCTAGCCCCTCCGAAAAAGAACCTCCACGGGCTGCCCAGAGCAGGTCTGGGGGAAGTGTCGACCACACACTTTGACATCATCTAACATGCCTAAAAATGAACCTCATCCCTTGTTCCATGACTTTTATGCTTCATATGTTTTATTGAGGAACAAATTTTGAAAGACCTATGCTAGGTATGTTGGGCCACTCCGCAAGAGTCCAAAACCTTGTGTGTGGGTGCCCAAGTGCCTCTTAACTAACATGAAAGGACCCAACTCCGTTTGGGTACCTAAAGGAAATACATAACTCTATTTTGTAGGCATACTCCTCCGGTGGATCAAAATGGGTGCTCAACAGTGGATGCACAAACCATATGACCGGAGAGAGAAGGATGTTTGTAGAGTATGAGGAAAATGAAGATCCAAGTGAAGGAATATACTTTGGGGACAATAGCCAAGGGAAAATCCTTGGCACCGGTAAAATCGCTATTTCTCCCCATCATACTCTTTCAAATGTTTTGCCTGTTGACTCACTTGATTATAACCTTCTATCCATATCCCAACTATGTGATAAAGGTTATAACTGTGTTTTCACTAACGAGGGTGTGACTGTCTTAAGAAGAAGCAATGACTCAATCGCCTTTAAGGGCGTGCTCAAGGGAAAGCCTTACCTTGTGGATTTCACCACGGATAAAGCTCAACTTGACACGTGCTTAATGGCGAAGACCAACATGGGATGGTTTTGGCATAGACGGCTAGCCCATGTTGGGATGAGAAATTTGCAAAAACTTCTTAAGGGAGAACACATTCGAGCCTTGAAAAATGTTGTTTTTGATAAGGACAGGCCATGTAGTGCTTGTCAAGCCGGAAAGCAAGTTGGAGCTCAACATCCATCCAAAAATGTCATGACGACTACAAGACCTTTGGAGCTACTTCAAATGGACCTCTTTGGTCCAATCGCCTACATAAGCATCGGCGATAACAAATACGGTCTTGTAATTGTAGATGATTATCCTCGCTTGACTTGGGTGTTCTTTTTGCATGACAAAGGCGAAACTCAAGGTGTGCTCAAGAAATTCTTGAGGAGAGCTCAAAACGAGTTCTCCTTAAGAATCAAGAACATAAAGAGCGATAATGGCACCGGGTTCAAGAACACTCAAGTGGAAGAATACTTTGATGAAGAAGGCATCAAGCATGAGTTTTTAGCCCCCTACTCCCCTCAACAAAACGGGGTCGCTGAAAGGAAGAATCGGACTCTTATTGAGATGGCAAGAACCATGCTTGATGAGTACAAGACGTCGTACCGGTTTTGGGTGGAAGCGGTTAACACCGCTTGCCATGCCATAAACTGGTTGTACCTTCACCGACTTTTGAAGAAGACATCTTACAAACTTCTAACCGGTAACAAACCCAACATCTCTTACTTTCGTGTCTTTGGGAGCAAGTGCTATATTCTCAACAAGAAGCCTAGGACTTTGAAGTTTGCTTCAAAGTCCGATGGAGGTTTCTTGCTTGGTTATGACTCAAACACCTACGCCTATCGTGTTTTCAACAAATCCTCCGGAATTGTTGAAATAGCGAGACATTGTGTTTGATGAGACTAATGGCTCCCAAGTGGAGCAAGTTGATCAAAGTGTGCTAGACAGAGAAGAGGCTCCACAAGAAGCACTTAAAAGGATGGCACTTGGAGACATTTTCCCTCAAGAACATCCTCAAGACTCAAATGATCATCCAACAAACAAAGATACGTCTCCTTCCCACGATCAAGCTCAAGATGAGCAAGGCCAACCTCAACAAGATCAAAACGATCAAAGTCAATAAGGAAGATTGGATCAAGGGGGAGACGAATAAAAGAACGGTGATGTAGAAGAAGATCAAAGAGTCCAACCACCTCATCCAAGAGTGCACCAAAGTGTTCAACGGGATCATCCCGTCGACAACATACTAGGAGGCATCTCCAAAGGGGTAACCACTCGTTCTCGAATGGCTAACTTTTATGAACATTACTCTTTTGTTTCCTCTTTGGAGCCTCGCAAGGTAGAAGAAGCACTACAAGATCCGGATTGGGTGGTGGCCATGCAAGAGGAACTCAACAATTTTGAAAGAAATCAAGTATGGGAACTCGTGAAGCGACCCAACACAAATGTTGTGGGAACCAGGTGGGTATTCCGCAACAAGCAAGACAAGTATGGAGTTGTAACAAGAAACAAGGCAAGACTTGTTGCAAAGGGATATGCACAAGTTGAAGGTTTGGATTTTAATGAAACTTTTGCTCCCGTAGCTAGGCTTGAACCAATTCGTATCTTGCTTGCCTTTGCTACTCACCATAATTTCAAGTTATACCAAATGGATGTGAAAAGCGCTTTCCTCAACGGTCCAATCAAGGAGGAAGTGTACGTGGAGCAACCACCCGGATTTGAGGACGATAAGTATCCTAACCATGTATTTAAACTTCGGAAAGCCCTCTATGGCCTCAAACAAGCTCCTAGAGCTTGGTATGAGTGTCTTAGAGACTTTCTCATTAAAAATGGTTTTAGGATAGGGAAGGCCGACTATACACTCTTCACTAAGCATTTTAACGATGGTTTATTTGTGTGCCAAATATATGTCGATGACATTATATTTGGCTCTACTAACAAAGCTTTTTGTGATGAGTTTTCAAAGATAATGACCAAAAGGTTCGAGATGTCAATGATGGGGGAATTGAAGTTCTTCCTAGGATTCCAAGTCAAACAACTCAAGAAAGGAACCTTCATAAGTCAAACCAAGTATACTCAAGACATACTCAAGAGGTTCGACATGGACAAAGCCAAACCCATCAAGACTCCAATGGGAACCAACAGACACCTTGACCTAAATGAAGATGGTCCAAGTGTGGACCAAAAGGTATTTCTTTCCATGATAGGCTCCTTGCTTTATCTTTGTGCATCTAGGTCCGACATAATGCTTAGTGTGTGTATGTGTGCACGTTTCCAAGCCGCTCCTAAGTTGTGTCACTTGACGGCCGTTAAGAGGATTCTCAGATATTTGGTTCATACTCCTAACCTAGAACTTTGGTATCCCAAGGGATCCAAGTTCAATCTCATTAGATACTCCAATGCCGATTATGCCGGTCGTAAGGTAGATAGGAAGAGCACGTCCGGGACTTGCCAATTCCTTGGTAGGTCCCTGGTTTCGTGGTCTTCAAAGAAACACAACTCCATTGCCTTATCCACAACCGAAGCGGAGTACGTCGCAGCTCGGAGTTGTTGTTCACAACTCCTATAGATGCGACAAACTCTTAGGGACTATGGTTACACTTTGAACCATATTCCACTCCTATGTGATAATGAGAGTGCCATCAAGATTGCTCACAATCCCATGGAGCATTATATAATCAAACGCATTGATATCCGTCATCATTTCCTGCGAGATCACTCTATCAAGGGAGATACCATTATCTCTAATGTTAGGAGTGAGAAGCAATTGGCGGATCTCTTCACCAAACCCCTTGATGAGATACGTTTTTGTGACCTAAGGAGTGAACTAAATATCCTAGATTTTTGAAACATTGCTTGAGCCGTACACATCTGTTTGTTACTTGTATATAAACTTTGAAAATAGCTTGCTTTCAAAATTCTACCCTAATCTCTCTTACTCTATGAAAACTATGTTCAAAAGGATTCTTTGTCAAATATGGTCATTGTTTGTTTGATGTATGCTTACTGACCATGTTTGTCAAGGATATTTGCAAAAACTTGTCCAAAAAGGATCATATTCTTGAGCTAAGATTCAAATTATATGAAATTTCAGCTTATAGCCAGACTAGTCCGCCCCATGGGCCGGACAAGTCCGGGCTGTCTAGGTCGGACTTCTCAGCGGACAAGTCCAAACTGGACTAGTCCGCCTGGGAGGCCGGACAAGTCTGGCTCCGGAGAAGTCCGGCTCTGATCCGTCGACCGGATGTCCGTGCATCAGGCCGGACTAGTCCGGCCCTGCGGACTTAACCTCCCAGGGGTGGCCAAACCACTCCTCTCTCTTCACTCTCAACTCTCTCTCTCTCTCTCTCTCTAGCGGGAACCGCCCCTCCGTTGGCGATTTTCATTTTTCTCCACCAAAAACTTCTTCCAATCCACGGATTGGAGTCCTAAGGAGTGCGGGAATCCTTCCACGTGCTTCGTTGCTCGAGTTTCGCCTTCGATTTCATCGCATTTGGAGATTTGATGAGGTATTCTTGACCTACCTAAAATTCTCTCCTTTTCTTCATTCTTAGGTCTTTTGCTAGAAACCTCTTCACAAATGTTGTTCCTCATGTCATTGTGATCGTAGCCTAGGAGTATTGCGACTTGATTCGAAATTTTTTTGAAAAACTGTTAGGGTTAGGGTTCTTCCTGTGTAATCCGGACTAGTCCGGTTTCTAGGCGGGCAAGTCCATTCTCGGGCGTACTAGTCCGGCGCCTTAACGGACAAGTCCGGTTTACAGGACAAACCCCAACTTTAGCCATTTTTATTGAATTCTTTCGCGATATTCCACTTCCTTGACCTCTTATCTCTTGTTTCTCAGGCGATATGTCAGACTCTTACCACGACTCCCCTCTTGCAAATCCTACGGCCGAGGAGGCTCGACAAGCCCTCCATCGGCGCATTGCCGAAGAGAGGGCGGCAAAGGAAGCTCAAGCGGCTAAGGATGCTGTCATTCAAGAGGCAAGGACAAAGAAAAGACATGATCTCGAAGAGCAGGCACAGATTGCCAAAGCCGCTAAAGAATCCTTGGCGGATCAACGGAAGAAGAAAAGGGCCGAACGTGAAACCCATAACTCCCAGGCTGCTAATGCCTTAGAGCCCAAGAGGAAGAAGCTGGTCACTTTGGGAGAAAAAGAGCGGGCCACAGAGAAGGAGAAAGAACCCGAGGGTAGAGTTCTCCGTGACCCGAGGAAAGGCAAGGCTCCACTTCCTGAGGAGCCCAAGAAGAAAAAGCCAACTGCCAAGGCACCGACAAAGAGGGCAAGAGGCATTGTAATCAAGGAGAAGGGGCAACCGAAGCCCATCGGTCCCCTGAAGATGGCTGCCCCTGCTAGAGATCCAAATTGGCAGCCCAACACTCCAGCAAATGTGTTCAAAGGAAAGGGTGCTGAGAAGGCGAGAAGGCTGAGGATGGACAAAGTCTATGATTATGAGAAGCACACATCCGACCTTAGGTTTTGGTGTGACTTTCATTGCGAAGATGAAGACTCCAGTCGCTCAAGCTCAATGGGTGGATTGGGCCTACATGGCCAAAAGGAAGCACTCAGCTTTTGATGCCGTGATTGAAGCTGTAGAGCGCCATGGGATCAAGGAAATAATGAGTTTCAAGTATGATTGGATCATCGAAGTGATTGTGCAGTTCTACACCACCGTGTACTTCTCCACCTACAGTGACCGAAAGATCACTTGGATGACTCATGGAGAGCAGTACTCAGTCACATATGAGGAGTTTGCTCGGATACTTGGCCATGAGGAGAACCTGGACCATGAGATCATCATTTCCAACCTCAAGGCAGTGGATAGGGATCAGCTCGACTACATGTATCCTAGTCATATTCCCTATGAGGCTGGGCTTGCTACGAACATCAAGCCATTTTATAGCATCGTCAACCGGATTCTGAGGAGAACCATTGCCCCTAAGAATGGAGATGCAGGGGTGATTCAAGGGAACTTAAGTCATCTCCTTCTGTTGATTGATGGTGAATAGAAGTTCAACCTCGTTGAGAACATCTATGACGACATCTTCAACATCTCTCACACTCCCAACCGCTCATGTGGGTATGCACCATACATTATGTGCTTAATTGAGAAGGTGTCGGGGCTTGTCTTCGTCAAGGATGTGACTCATCGACCGCTCCATCCTCAGATGTCCCCAATTGTGCCAGAACCTCCCAGAAGGAAGAATGCTCAACCTCCTTCCAGCTTAGTGGCTCCTTCATCACCTTCTCCTCCGCAGTCGTTGAGCGGATTCTTCAAGTGCTTCAACGCGATCTTCGCCTCTTGTCGATGTGTGGAGGTCCGGACTCGACGCATGAAGAGGCGTCAGGAGAAGTACCTCAAGGCTGTGTGCGACAAGCTTGAGGTGCCTATTTCTCCTCCGGAGGAGAGTGATGGAGAGCTCACTCCTTATCCAGATTTCACTGCTGATGAGCTTGCCCAGTTCACGGAAGATGGAAGCTCTTCCAAGGCCATGCCTCCATCCACCACCGCCGATGACGAGGAAGATGATCCGGAGGCCACGAAGAGCGAGTTTGAAGAAGAAGACGATGAAGATGACGAGTAGACTTAGGCGTATCTTCTTTCCTTTTTCCTTTTTGGTGCCTTGATGCCAAAGGGGGGGGAGATGGAAGAGGATGTCTTTTTATCATCTCCTAGTCTTGTATAGATCCTTGGACATGATTATCTATGTTTTATGCATTGTGTCCCTTTTGTGTAAGACTATGTGTGGATCCTATGCTTATAATTAATCATTGTTGCCCTTTGCTATGTTTTTATTGTCTTGTCACACTTTTTGAGCACAACACGTAGGCACCCCACCATAACATGTGAGTGTATGTCAACTTCCCTCTTTTACTGTTGCATACATCCAGGGGGAGTTATGCATACGTACACTTGTTATGAAAACCAAATTTTTACCTCTTATGTTGAAACTTAATGTGTTGTCGTCAATCACCAAAAGGGGGAGATTGTAAGTGCATCTAGGTATCCCCGTGGGTTTTGGATGATTGATGACGACGATTAAGAGACTAATGAGCTGAGATGATCATAAGCACAGGATATTTCCAAGGTGGACACCTAAAATCTCAAAAAGGAAAAGGATGAAGAACGACATCGAAGACTCGAAGAGTAGAAATTAGGGTTTCAATTGAGTCTTTAGTAGGCTAGCCGTGTTAGAGTGAGAGAGTGTGTGTCAAGTGCATTGAGATCATAGAAGAGAGCTCAAAGCGTTAGAAGTGTCGAATCCTTTGTGGAGAGTGCTAGTGAGGTAAACCCTACTAGGCCAGACTTGCCCGGGCTAGAGGCCGGACTAGTCCGGAGTCCTACGGCTTAGTCCGTTTTGGGGCGGACTAAGAGTTCCTGACCGAGTTCGAACTTGTCCGTTTCGGGACGGACTAGTCCAGTTCTCTCTTGGTGAGAGTGTTTCGGGACTAAGTCCCGGTAGACCGGACTTGTCCGCCTCAGTGGCTGGACTAGTCCGGGCTAGCCAGACTTGTCCGTTTTCACACGGACCAAGGGGTCCTGTTTGAGTTCGGGCAAGTCCGTTCTGAGGCGGACTAGTCCGTATGGTTGTGAGATGAGAGCTCCCATGACTAAGTCTTGGCAGATCGAACTTGTCCGCCCTAGTGGACGGACTAGTCCGGGTCCTTCAGACTTGTCCATTCTCACACGGACAAAGAGGTCCTATGTGAGATCGGACTAGTCCGTTGTGAGGCAGACTGGTCCGGAGATTTGTGAAGGTTTGAAATTTGAACGTTGGGGGGTAGTTGGCTTTGTGACGTCAGTGGTCCCCGCTGACCGGACTAGTATGGGGTCCTGACCGGACTAGTCCGGACTTTAGTTGGTGGCAACGGTTGGCTGTCAGGACCTCTATAAAAGGAGGTGCCCCGACTTCATTTTAAGAACGCTAGAACCCTAGCGCCGCCACAGCCACCCTAGAGCCTTTCTAAGCCTTCTACCTTGCCCACTCACCCTCTAGAATTAATTCTTGAGTGGATTTCAGTGTGTGAGGAGAGGAGAAGGAAGAACTTCGTGTTTTGGCTCTTGGAGTGATTTCGTGCACTTGGTGTGAGTCTTTGTGACCTGTGGCTTGTGAGATTCGTGAAGTTTGTGGACGTGTTCAAGTGGGAGCCTCAGATTGTGAGCAGCCCCAAAGATCTTGTAAGTTCACCTTTGAGATAGTGGAAGAACCGGGGTGGCCTTAGTGGCGACTTGGTGAGGAAAGGGTTTTTAAACATGGTCTTTTGTAGACTCCTCAACAGGGACGTAGATTCCTGAGTGAAATCGAACCTCGGGCAATAATCTCCGTGTCTTTCTTGCATTTATGTTTCATCGATCATTAGAATTGCTTAGGGTTCGTTTTGCTCATTTCGCTCTTCTAGTGTTCCTCGTTACAATATTGCAATCCACCTACTATATCTTGTCATACTTGTCATATTAGATTGCTAGATACTTTATCCGTATTTTGTTGAACTAAAATCTAAAGAAAAACCCATAAAAATCAAGTTTTTAGGTTTTTCCAGCAGGCTGACTGGACTAGTCCGGCCCCTGTGTTCTAATCTCGTTTAATTAAGTCATTTTAGGTAGTTTAGCCTATTCACCCCCCTCTAGGCAACTTTCACTAACTTATTTGCTTATGTCGGAAAATCGTGCATCTCGGGACTTCGTGTGTCTTGGGGGTGCACGTAAGCGCTGTCCACCAGTGCGCACAAGCTGAAGTATGGAGCCTCACAGGTGGCAGGTAACCCGACAAGATTTGGTATCCTCTACGACTCTTCATGTCATTTGGGGTATCCGAGCAACGCCTTTCCCTGGCGTGCTACGGGCAAGTTTGGGAGACCCCGTCACGTGGTTAGTAACGTGAACACGTAGCTCAAGGCGTGTTTGGCTTGAGAACACCTGTGCGAGTGATGACGGTCGGGTGTACGAACTGTATTGGGACCGGGTTCGGTGTGCAGCCGAACCTAATGATTGTTTATGATTTATGCAGGTTTAACCACGAAACCATAGTACGAGTAGAAAACGTTTCTGAGTGACCGTTTTAGTGCCACAGATGATACGTATATGCCGGTATAATCCGGTTAGGATTTTCTTTTGGTGAGGCTACCGACATGATTCTTATGGTGCATCGACATCATACTAAACTTATAATCCTCTTCCCTATGAATAAATGATTCATGAACTAACTTTCAACTAAAAATGGAAGTTTAAAACAAATATTAGTTACTGAACTCTTATTTTGAGCTAAGATTCAAATGAGAGAATGTCTAGGTTTCAAAGATTTCAAAAACAGAGTGCTCTGTTTCTGACAGGAATTCTTGCTGGATTTTGACAAAGCATAACTCTGAGTATATTTACCCAATTAAGGAGCATGATACATTTGTGGAAAGATTGTTAAGTGCTCTACAACTTATCTGTAGACCTCCAGAGCAAAATCACACGTTGAGTTGGTGAAAAGTCCAGATAAAGGCAAAATGTCCAGAACCAGGACAACAGCAAAACCTCTCTGGACCTTTCTTTTTTTAAGCCATATCTTTCTATAGAAAAATCCCTAAGGAGCCTATGACACACCGTTGGAAAGGTTATGAGATATGCAACATTATTGTAGTTCAAAGTTGGTATATATTCATATTGTATTTGTATATACAGCTGTGATAAATCTGCCTCATACAAAGGAGATGCTGGCAAATTTTATCCAGAAATTCTGTCAATTTGAGCAATAATAACTTTTGATCCAGAAGTGATATGGAGGCATTGGAATACTCGTTGGAAATATATTGAAGTTAACTTTAACTTTGGTATTCAACTTGAGTTACGAAAGTGCTTTTAACTGGATCAAAATCTGGTTTGTTTGAGGACCGGTCAATCTGCTTTTAAATCCTTGCTGTTAGTTGAATCAGTTCTGCGCATAAATCATTTTGCTTACATGTTAAGACTTCATTATCAGTGTTTCACTACTTTGTTCATGAAATAAATCAAGTGATAGTGTTGAGCTGATAATGAACTCTTGCAATTTCAGAATGGTGCGAACTCATTCCATGGGTGAAGTGGATGGTTCCAGTGGTGGTGGTGGTGATAACTCTCCACAGCGGGAGCAGCGAGCTCCGCAACCGCAGCCGCCACCAGGACCTTCACCTACGGTCACAATGGCGGACATTCTGGCCGCCATGACGGGTGCAAGCGATGAGCGAACTGACTTGCTCCGCACCCTTGTGATGAATACATCCTGTCAAGAGGGATGTCAAGATGAACATTTTTGCCAACCTGAAATGAGTTCATACGTTGAGTTCTTGGCGACTCAACCACCGGTTTTCATTGAAGCTGAGGATCCTCTGGTGGTGGATAGCTGGATCCATACCATTGAATCTAAGTTCGGGTTGCTCCAATGCACCGAACATCAGAAAGTCTTATACGCGGCGCACCAACTTCACGGGTCCGCCAGTGCATGGTGGGCAAATCAACTCACCTCCCTACCAGCTGGACATCATTTCACATGGACAGAATTCTAGAAGGCATTTCTTGCTTATCATGTTCCTTCCGGAATAATTCAGCGGAAACTCGAGGAGTTTCTAGTCTTAAAACAAGGAGGGAGGGATGCATACGAGCATTCGCCAGTGTTCAACAAACTGGCATAGTATGCGCCTGAACATGTGAACACTGAGGCACAAAAGTGCGAATGGTTCTTTCGCAACCTCAATCCCATGTTAAAGGAAAGACTCGTCTTAGCAGATCGAAAGAACTTCAACGAATTGATGAGTGCTGCTATCATGGTTGAAGATGCTCAGCGAGAAGTTCAGGCTGAGAAAAGAAAGAACAGTATACCACCGGATAGCAGCAATATTGCTCCTCATAAATACCGGGTGGTAGACAGTACCGTGAACTGTCAGCTGATGCAGCCGCCTAGACGACTCCAACAATATTCGAGTCGTTCATCTCAATATTCTGAATTCGGACATCTGTAACAACGGTATATGCAGCCGCAATATTCTGTTCCTGAAGCGTTCTTGCCGCAACAGAGTACACCCAGTGTTCGTACTCAGAGTAACATAGAACCGGCTGAGAAACCGTGCTTCACATGCGGTTATTTGGGTCACATCAGAAGGAAGTATCCAGAAAGGATACGCCACAGAGAATACACTAGAGCAGGGTATGAATCAATCCCGTGCTCAGCTCCAAGGAACAGCACCAAAGTCTAGGTGTATCTATCATACAACTCTAGAGGATGTGCCGGAAGGTGCACCTGTGCTAGCGGGAACGTTCACACTCAATGAACTACCCGTATTAATTTTATTTGACTCTGGAGCCACACACAATTTCATCAGCAGGTTATTTGTGTGCAAAGCTGAGCTCTCCACCACTACACCGAAAGATCACTACCTTATTAGCTCACCCGATGGAAATATAGCTGCTAATGAAGTGGTGATCAAAGCACCATTGTGCTTAGGTGGAAAATTATACCCCACAACTCTCATTGTGTTAGAGGGGCAGAAGATCAATGTGATCTAAGGAATGACGTGGATGAACTACCACGGGGCTGTGCTTGACATCGGTCCACGGATTGTTAGCTTGGACTCTCCGTTCTACGGTCTTCGAACACTCATACTTGAAGACGTGGATTCTAAAAAAAATCCAGTTGTGTATCACAGTGTGACCATGAAACTGGAGGATATTCCAGTGGTCCGTGAGTACCCAGATGTGTTTCCCGACGATCTTCCAGGGATGCTGCCTGAAAGAGACGTGGTATTCAAGATCGAGTTAGCACCGGGAACCACACCGATATCTCGGAGGCCGTACAAAATGTCTCCGAAGGAATTAGCTGAACTGAAAGAGAAGCTAAAGGACTTAATGGACAAAGGGTTCATCAGGCCAAGCTCATCACCATGGGGCTGTTCAACCCTCTTTGTGAAGAAAAAGGATGAATCACTTCAGTTATGTGTGGATTATCGGCCGCTGAATGCAGTGACGATCAAAAATAAATATCCACTGCCACGGATCGATATATTATTTGATCAGTTAGTTGGTGCCAAAGTATTCTCCAAGATGGACTTGAGGTCCGGTTATCATCAGATAAAAATCAGAGCGGAGGATATACCGAAGACGGCTTTCTCGACTAGATACGGGCTCTATGAGTACCTAGTCATATGTTTCGGGTTAACGAATGCACCTGCACATTTTATATACCTTATGAATTCTATATTCATGCCAGAGTTGGACCAGTTCATCGTGGTTTTCATCGACGACATTCTCGTATACTCCAAATCGGAGGAAGAGCACACCAAACATCTCCATATTGTGCTCCAACGATTGCGAGAACATAAGTTGTATGCCAAATTCAGCAAGTGTGAATTTTGGATCAGCAAGGTACCATTCTTAGGCCACATTATTTCAGCGGAAGGTGTGGCCGTAGATCCAACCAAAGTTGAGCAAGTGTTGAAGTGGGAGTATCCGACATCCGTTCATCAAATCCGCAGTTTCTTAGGACTAGCGGGGTATTACCAGAGATTTATTCCCAGCTTCTCGAAGGTGGCTAAGCCAATGACAGAATTATTGAAGAAGAGCAGCAAGTATGTATGGATGGAAGCTCTCACAAAGGCACCGATTCTAGCCCAACCGGATACAACAAAGCCATTTGATGTTTATTGTGATGTCTCAGGCATTGGACTTGGCTACGTCTTAATGCAAGATAGACGCGTGATCGCGTATGGATCTCGTCAACTCCACAATCACGAGTAGCACTACCCTATTCATGACCTAGAACTCGCTGCGGTGGTGCTTGCGTTGAAAATGTGGAGGCACTACTTATTTGGAAATTTAGTGCACCTCTACACCGACCATAAGAGCCTCAAGTATATATTCACTCAGAAGGATATCAATATGAGGCAGCGGAGATGGTTGGAATTAATCAAAGATTATGAACTTGAGATCCATTACCATCCGGGCAAAGCTAACATGGTGGCTGGTGCACTCAGTCGTAAGTCCCACGTGAATAACTTGTTCGTTGTTCCGGATGAGGAAGAAGAACCAAGCTTGAGGGTGATTCTGTATGGGGCATTGTATGATCTTGCTCTCATGCCTACCATTAGGGAGGAGACTGTATAAGCCCAAAAGAGAGATAAAGGAATACGGAAAATCCAAGCTCGGGTTAAAGAAGATAAAATGAAATGCTTCCAGAAAGATGATCAAGGGGTGTTATGGTTTAACAACCGTATTGTGGTACCCCCGAACATGAAGCTAAGAAAGAAGATCTTGGATGAAGCTCATATGTCCAAGTACTCGATACATCCAGGAAGCAATAAGATGTATCAAGACCTCAAGACGAAATTTTGGTGGACTCGGATGAAGCGAGAAACTGCCAAGTATGTATCCAAATGTGATACATGTCGGCGAGTCAAAGCTGATCATATAAAGAAAGCGGGAATGCTGCAACCATTAAGTATTCCGGCATGGAAGTGGGAGGACATCAACGTGGACTTTATTGTCGGACTGCCTCTTACATTCAGAAAGCATGACTCCATTTGGGTGATTGTTGATTGGTTAACAAAATCAGCCCACTTCATCCTAGGGAATACGAGATTTTCAACTAAGCAATATGCAGAGTTGTATCTCTCAAGAATTGTGTGTTTACACAGAGTCCCCAAAACCATTGTATCCGACCGAGGTTCCATATTCGTTGCTAATTTCTGGGAGAAACTACATGAATCTCTGGGAACAAAGTTACTTAGAAGCTCAACATACCATCCTCAGACCGACGGTCAAACGAAGAGGGTGAATCAGATTCTAGAAGATATGCTGAGAGCATGTGCCATAGATCATGGAAAGAATTGGGATGACCATTTGCCATTAGCAAAATTCTCCTACAACAATGGTTATCAATCCAGCATTAAAATGGTACCATACGAAGTGCTATATGGCAGGAAGTGCCGCACGCCACTCAATTGGTGCGAATCCGGCGAGAGGGTGATTTTCGTCATTGATCTTGTGAAAGATGCCGAAGAGCGGATTCAACTTATTCAAGCCAACCTCAAAGCCGCTCAATCTCGCCAGAAAAGTTATGCGGACAAGCGATGCCGACCCTTGTATCTTGAAGTTGGAGATTACGTCTATCTCCGAGTATCTCTGCTGAAGGAAATTCATCGATTCGGGGTCAAGGGGAAGCTAGCGTATCGTTTTGTTGGTCCGTTCATTATTACAGAACGGTGTGGACCGGTAGCCGACCGTTTGAGGCTGCCAACATCATTATCGGGCATCCATGACATCTTTCATGTCTCACAACTGAGAAAATGTTTGAAGGAGCCGACAGAGGTTCTTTCGGGAGACATGGAGACATTACAACCGGATCTTACCTACACGGAGCAGCCCATTCAGATTATCGATGAAAAGACCCGGATCACCCGAAACCGACTTTGAAATTTCACAAAGTCCTGTGGAGTAATCATACCCCGGAAGAGGCGACGTGGAGTAATCTGGAACTGTTGTCATAGACTTTGTAATTACCCCCCGTCTCGTTATTCTTTTATAATCCCGGGATGAGATTCCTTTTAAGGGGAGAGGAATGTAAAGGTCCAAAAAATATGAATACAAAGAAACTTGAGTTTGCACAAACTTTGGTTTCATGTGTATGAAAAATGGGACTGGTTTAAACTTTTTTCACATGTGATAACACATGAGAGTTCTTTCTAAACAAGCTTATGGTTACTCACATGCTTGGACCCTAGGTGGATTGAAACTCACAGAATTGAAGTCTCATGTGCAATGGAAGGTTTAAAAATCAGTATGTGAACTAAATGTTCAACTCAAATTTCAAATGAGGGAAAACACAATGGGAATGCAAACTGTTGTGTTCAAACTCTTGTTTGCAGCAGCTAACACAAAAATTAGATTTCATATTTGAATTCCTTGGTCCCAAATTAGTGGGTATGCAAAGTTTCAAGAATTTTGGAAATGTTTTGCTAACTATTTTTTAAAAGGACTTAAATTTGCAACGAATTTAAATATATGTTTGAATTTGGATGAAACTTGTCCAATTATCCAAACACAAATCAGATTTGAACTCCCACAATTTGATTTCCAGCATTTACCAAATTTTGGAGATCTTTTGAGGGATAAGGAGGGACTGTCTTGTGGGACCCACAAATCATTGAGGCAGTAAAAAACTTGCAAATGAAATTCAGTGCACAGTCTCTGTTTTACTTCTCTCACCCGAGCAGAGCCGCAGCAACATGTGACACCGAAGGCACCGAGAACCACCGCCTCTCTGCCGTTTACTCGCGCTGGCGAGCTACTCGTGCACTGTGTTCACTCCCATCCATGCCCAGCTTTGCCACAGCACCGCAGACACGGCTCTGCTCTCTCTCGCACGCAAGAACAACAGAGCCACGCCGCCATTGTTTCGATCGATCGGACGCTAGTTTTCTCTCGTGTGCAAACCTTGGCAAACTAGAAAAACGGCACCAGGCCATCACCTTCTACTCCCACAACACGCCCCCCCGAGAGTGTTAGGCCTCCTCACACCGAGAAACAAAGTTTCGCGAGGCGGCCGAACCACAACCGAAGAACGGTGCTCCCGCGGACAGCCTCAACCAGGGCATTTCATGGTCGAGCAAGACCGCCTTTGGACGTGCACGACATCCACGCTGCTCACCTCCGAAGCTCGAGTCAAGTGGTTGATCGTCGCCGGAGTATTCACCAATTTTCTTGCGGCGGTGAAAAACCACCCTCGGGTATGAAATCATCAAATTCTCGATCTCTATTTTCTTAGATCCCATGAAATTGCACTCGAAGGAGCTAGACTCGATGACGCACAAGTTTTCTTCGCAACCCTAGCTTGAAAACGGCTGTAGCCGGCGTATTTGAAGGTTTTCCATCGGCGACCATGGCGGGAAGCTTCGGGCGCACGATGGAACCCTACCTTGAGCCATCTCCGATCAAATCTGAGTGCACGTCGAGCATGGACACGTATCACCGATGCTTTAGGAGTAAACGGCGCAGCTTTTGGGGCATCCCCGCGCCCTAGCGACGTCGCCGAAGTGTAACCGAGCCGCCGCACCGTCGCTAGCCGTGTTGGAGCCACCGCCGCCCGGGGAAAGTTCCTCCAACGTGTTCAGTGCACGGTTTTAGGGGCTGGCAGCAACGGGCAGAATGGGAGATGGCCAGACGACGGATTTCAGTGGAGCTCCGGCGAGCCCGGCGGCGCGGGCGCGCAGGAGCCGGAGGTCGACGACGAAGTGACCGGGCCCGCATGTCAGTCGCTCAGTGAACAGGGGCGGGATTCTCTGTTGCATGGGATCCGGCTGTGACAGCACGGGAAGGACCCTGTGGCCCCGTGTGGTTTAACCGAGAGGGTGACACGTGGCTACCGGACCTGTTGTCAGGGATTTGAACTTTTCCCGGTTAATTTGAATTCCAGAATTTCCCCAAACTTTAGAACCTCATAACTTTTGCTAGGAAGCTCCAACTTTAGTGATTCCAATTGGGTTGGATTCAGGTTGAAAAACTATATAGAAATATGCAACCCAATTTGTATTAAAGTCATTATTTAGTTCTGGAAAATTCTTTAAAACGTTTCAGCAAAAGAATTTTTGAGGGAGTTTGGGTCATCCAAAAATCCTCAAATCTTGCAAGAATGTTCTTTAGGATGTTAGTGAACTCCTGTAAAGATTTCATCTCATTTGGAGTTGATTTGGTTAGGATAATTCAGATTTCAAGTTGCTGTGTTCAAATGAATACAGAAACATTTTCTGAGAATTTCCAAAACTTGGAAATTCAGTTATGGGAAATTCTTAGCTCCAAAAATCCTAGGAAACTTTATGCAGGCTCTATGAACTATAATTGAAATTGTGGTTCACTAAGTTTGACATGAACATGTGATTTACTTCAGAATTAATTTCTTTCTGCTTAATTGCTTAGAGAATTGTTCTGAATAAACCACTCAATGAAAAGTGCTAATTTTTTATCCAGATGACTTTCTTGTGACAAAGAACTCACATGAAAATTTTCAGCTCCATTGGAGCTCTGGATCACCCCTGTTCTGTTTAACCTCCTTAGGTGCTCAAAACATGAGTGGGGAAAACACTTAGCACTTAATCATATTGATTAACCCAAACCCAAACCTTAGCACCAGTGTCATTTTGAATTCTTAAACAGAGTTCCAGTTGTAAACTTGTCATTAGAACTGGTTAGCAAAATCTTTACAATTAAATGCATATACATATTTATCACGTGTAGCATCTACGTGAAGATTGTGAAACCATCGGAGTGGAGATCAAAGAGGGAGGAAGGCGAGTGATCAAATCTCAAGTGGTCTTCACTAACTGAACATTATATACTAGTCCCCTGCAAAACAAAGGCAAGCCCCGATTTGCATTAAAATTTACAAGTTCTTATTTGTATTCACTTTATAATGTCTAGCATTTTGGTTATTGCATTAAGTCTAGATGGTATGACACTCCACATGCATGAACCAGAAAAACCCTGGAGTTCTATTTAGAGTAGGTTTTACTTAATGACATCTGATGTGATCAAGTTAACAAAAGTGGATTAAAAGAGGCATAACTCGAGTAGGCCGTTTCCTACTCGTGAACCGGGATTAAGAGGGATCGATCGGAAGAGTTGGAAATTGATCCTCTTAGTTGGGAATGGAGACCGGGCAGTATGGATGGAAGGCTCAAGGACGTGGTCCTGTGAACCTAGTCTCTGTCTGAGTCGATTAAGGCCCGTTCTCATGTGCGACCCTATGGGACAAGTTTGAGTTGTGTACCGGATGCATACTGGCTATATGGGACCCAGGAAACCGATGTAACATGTTAACCCGGGTGTCGAGGCAATCCCCACAGTCTTATGCAGATGCTGAATGGATAGAGAAGTTGGCTCTACGAGGATTTTCCGTAGTGCAACTTAATCCAAGTCGGTGGGACCGGTTCGATATTTGGGTGTTGTGTGAAAGGTTGCCACATACGACGTTGAGGGGATCGGTTGATCACCGGTCTCAAACGGACATATGTGTCATGTCAGCCGGGTGTTTTTGATTCGAATCACCGTCGCTCGCGGTAGTGAGCATACTTGTTCTCTGCGTCGTGACGTAGTAATAAACTGGGAAAAAGTTGATATGCTTCGTTAGTAATCCTTATATTGGAGATGAGGGATGATCAACTCCTTCACTAAATTTGCTTTCCACCTTGGGCTAGTAGCGTTGAGACAGAGCATTTCTTGTTTGATTGTGGAGTCTCAACGTTGATGGTGTAAGGTCTGTATGGGTAAGGGTAACTCACTAAAGTTATTTTCTCCTCGGGCAAGTGACATCGAAATGAAGCGTTTCTTGTTTGATTGTAGAGTCTCGATGTAAATTATGCGAGGGCTTTAAAAGTTACTTAAAACGTGAAGTAAGGACTCTCCTTTAGCTCAAGTTCATTGTTTGTGCAAACTTCTATATTCAGCCCTCTATTTTCAGCATGTAGAGTTCCATGTGTAGGTTGACGGTTAAGTCTTGCTGAGCTTTATGCTCACGGATACTGCATGAGTTGCTTTGCAGGTAATAACACTACGCTGATAAGTATGGTTGTCCGATGAGACTCGGAACTCTCCGAGTGGTGAACTCATGGAAAACCCGCCGCTGCTATTGTGATCGTGTTGCTAGTGTGAAGGGTCCGCGGGCTGGGCGTCTTCTCTGTTGCTTAGCATAGATATGAGACGTGAGTTGTATTAGTCTTCTGCTGTAGATTATTTTGAGAAGTATTTGTAAAATTCTCACTTTGTAATCTTCTGCTTGACTTATGTAATATGATGCTTTATTATGTGTGTTGTTGGATGCCGCATCGCACGGCACCACCCAATGCGATTCCCGGGTGAGCGGCACGGCCCCGTGATCGGGTCCGGGCCCTCACACCTGATCACGCATCTGGAAGGTGACTTTCATCGCTTCCTTGAACGCTGCCACCTCCGCATCCTTGGTGCCGGTGTTCACCAAGTCGTCGATGTAGACACCCACTAGTAGGGCATTTCCTCCATTGCCCCGTCGGTAGATAGCCACCTCGTGCGGGCTTTGCTCAAAGCCCATCCCCTTGAGCATGGAGTCCAACTTGACATTCCACACCCTTGGTGCCTGCCGCAAGCCAAGAGGTCCTTGCGGAGACGCAACACCTTGCCCTCCTTGTTAGGAATCGCAAATCTCGGCGGCTGGTGCACATAGACCTCCTCCTTTAAATCGTCGTTAGGAAATGCCAACTTGACGTCCATGTGCTGAACCCGCCAGCCTCCCTGGGCAGCAACCGCAAGGAGTCGCACAGATTCCATCCCTGCCACGGGCGCGAAGTCATCGTCGAAGTCGATCCCCTTCTGTTGCACGAAACCGCGTGCCACCAAGCGATCCTTGTGCTTGACGATTACACCGGCTTCATCCCTCTTCATCTTGAACACCCACTTAAGGGCGATCGCACGGTTACCACGAGGGAGGTCAGCAAGCTCCCTGCGCTCCTCGTCGTAGGAGAGCGGAGTAGCGAACTTAACAGGGTTGTGCTCGACACGAGCTGGTGTCGGAGTGGACATACCCGGAGGGATGGCCGTCGGTGCTTGAGTGCGTGGGGTCGCCGGCTGTGGTGGTGGTGGCGGAGAACTCATCGCAGCCGACATCGTGACTGGGGAGCGTGGCGCTGAAGTCGGTGGAGGCTCGGGGACTAGGGTAGACATGCTCGGTGGAGAAGCTGCCTACTCCCCCAGTTCCCTTGAAGTGGACGCACTCGACGATGAAGTTGTCGTACGTCGGAGTCGAGCCGTCGTCTACTGCCTCGTCCGATGCCCATCCTCGCCCTTCGTTGAACACTACAACACGTGACGTGAGCACACACTGTGTTCCTAGGTCGAGAATGCGGTAGGCCTTCGAGCCCTCCACATAGCCGATGAACACCCCCGGAGTGCTCCTGTCATTGAGCTTTCTGATGTGTCCAAGCTCCTTGGCGAACGCGAGGTAGTCAAAGGCCCGTAGGTGAGAGACTGTCGGCTTACGCCCATGCCAAGCCTCGTACAGCGTCCTGCCGTTGAGAGACTTGGTGGGCGAGTGGTTGAGGATGTAGACCACCGTCACCACCGCCTCTTCCCAGAAGACAAACGACATTCCCCTTTGCTTGAGGAGGGCCCGAGCCATCCCCACAACCGTTTGGTTGCGCCGCTCGACGGCGACGTTCTGCTGCGGGCTGTACGGCATGGAGTAGCGGCGCTGAACATCCTGATCCGTGCAGTACGACGGCATTTCAGCCGCCACGAATTTGCCGCCGTTGTCGTTGCGCAACACGCACAGCTTGTGGCCGCACTCCGCCTCCGAAGTGGCCTGCGCATGCTTGATGACGTTCGCAGCCTCTCCCTTGCTGCCGAGGACCATCACCCACATGTAGTGGGAGAGGTCATTGACAAGCAGCACGAAGAAACGTCGTCCTCCCGAAGTAGCCGGTGTCACCGGGCCACACAAGTCCCCGTGCACGAGCCGCTCCTTAGCTCGGAAGCTCAAGTGCTCGGGGAAAGGGAGCCGCCTCTGCTTTGTCAATACACAGACGTCGCAGAACTGCTCCACGTGGTCAAGGCACAGTAGGCCCTGTACCATATTCACTGAGCCGCTTCAGGGCCTCGAAGTGAAGGTGCCCGAAGCGCTCGTGCCACTGCCATGCCTCATCATCCCGACGAGTAGCAAGGTAGAGTGGTTGTTCTACCTGCACGTTAAGGACGTAAAGTCGATTGGTGCCTATGGTTACCTTGGCAAGAAGGCGGTGATGGCAATCCCTAATCCTCATGACTTCATCCTTGATCTCCACGCGCGAACCGTTCTCATCCAGCTGTCCCAGGCTGATGATAAAGTTCCTCAACGCAGGGATGTAGTAGACTCCGATGAGTAGCCTATGCTCACCAGACTCGGCAGTGAGAATGACGGAGCCGACGCCCTTGATCTCCACACCAGAGGCGTCCACAAACTTGATGGAGCCTCGGACATTAAGATCAAACTCAGTGAAGAACTCCCGTCGACCGGTCATGTGATGGGTGGCATCGATGTCGAGGCACCAACCGTTAGTCTTGTCGTTGCTAGAGCCGTCACCGAGGAACGCGTGTGCTCTCGGCTCATCGAGGTGAAGGAGAGCCGTTGCGGCCGATGCCACTTGAGGTGGCTCGATGCTTGCGTGTGCCAGGAGAAGAGGCGACTCCTCCTCCTCCCCCACCTATGCGACGTGGGCCTGGCGGCGTCATGGCTGCCGACACTCCCTGGCCCAATGACCAAGCTTGCCACAGTTGTGGTAGGTGTCGTCTCGTGCTAGCTTCCGGTTGCTGGCGGCGCCCCCTGGGCGCCTCTGTGGGCTCCACCCTCGGCACGTCTCTGCGCCTCGGCTTGGGCACCTCCGCACCCCTTGCTTGGCTTGCCCGCTTGCGGCTGCCTTTCGAGGAGGAGGGCTCCCCCTTCTTCCCATCACCTTGGTAGGCCTCCCACTGCTCCCGAGTGAGATGTAGCTTCCCGCTGATGGTGATAGGCCCCGAGAGAGGCTGAGATTTGTCGCTGTCGACGACCTTGAGGCGGCCTATCGTCTCTTCTATCGACATCATGGAGAGGTCTAGCAGAGACTCGATTGAGCGAGCGATCTGCTTGTACTTCTCGGGGATGCAACGAAAGAGCTTCTCGATGGCTCTCTCCTCGTTGTAGGTGTTTCCGCCAAACTGCAGAATCTTCTGCAGTAGTGTGTTGAGACGGAGAGCAAAGTCATCAACGTCCTCACCTGGTTTGAAGGCCAGGTTCTCTCACTCCTTGCGGAGTGCCTGCAGTGTGGTCTTGGTAGGCCGCTTGCGGCTTCCTATCGAGGAGGAGGGCTCCCCCTTCTTCCCATCACCTTGGTAGGCCTCCCACTGCTCCCGAGTGAGATGTAGCTTCCCGCTGATGGTGATAGGCCCCGAGAGAGGCTGAGATTTGTCGCTGTCGACGACCTTGAGGCGGCCTATCGTCTCTTCTATCGACATCATGGAGAGGTCTAGCAGAGACTCGATTGAGCGAGCGATCTGCTTGTACTTCTTGGGGATGCAACGAAAGAGCTTCTCGATGGCTCTCTCCTCGTTGTAGGTGTTTCATCCAAACTGCAAAATCTTCTGCAGTAGTGTGTTGAGACGGAGAGGAAAGTCATCAACGTCCTCACCTGGTTTGAAGGCCAGGTTCTCTCACTCCTTGCGGAGTGCCTGCAGTGTGGTCTTGCGGGCGCGGTCGCTGCCGATGCGTGCCGCTGCGATGTCGTCCCAGGCCTCCTTGGCAGTCCGCTTTATGGAAAGCGAGAACTGCATCTCGGGTGGTACTGCAGTAATGAGAGCATCCAGTGTCCGTCGATCCTCGTAGTAGTCGACGTCGCCGTACCGGACTGCTTCCCACATGTGCCGCATTTGGAGCCGTATCCTCATCACCGTGGCCCACTCGACGTAGTTGGTCTCGGTGAGGGTAGGCCACCCACTACCGGGACCGACGTCTCTGACAATGGCCTGGATCCCGTGGTGACCATGGTACCTATCCGGGGAGGGAGAGTCGCGCCGCCTGTAAATGCCGCGATCTCCGTCGACCCAACCACCCCCGTCGGGAGTGTCGCCGGCGCATCCGCGCCCGTCTGGGCTGCAGCCGCCGCGCCATGGGGATGCGCGACTTCCCACTGTGGTGTATGTGGTCGTATTACCTCCCTCGCCAGCCTGAGGTCTTCGTTGGTGCCGCCGTCAGTAGAAACAGAGTCTCTGACGCTACTGCCACGCAGAGCCTCAAGCTATGCTGCAGTCGCACGCGATGCATCCGCAGCCGCTGCTGCTTCTACTTCCGCCCTCGCCGCTGCCAGTTCCACTGTCGCTGCAGCCTCTGCCGATGCTCGCTTGCGTTCTTCTGCAGGGACGACTTTGGCCTCCTGCCGATGTCGTGCACTCGAAACGAACGAGCGCTGAGACTGTTCTTCGGGCATGGCGCGCTAGTTGGGGAGTGTTGTGTGGGGAAGAGGTTGTCTCAGACAAGCTGTTGCTCATATTTGCAGAAGAGGAGGGATGAGCTGAAACAACCGGTGTTCTTGCTGTCGGCTGAGGACGAAGAGAGGCGTGAGAAGGAGATGAGCAGGAGATGTCTAGGCTACAGGATAGAACGACTCTGATACCACTTGTTAGTATCTGAATTCTTACTCTCATGGAGAGGATGACACTAGGAGTTGGGAATTTTTTCTTGATTCATTTCACACACAATGCCATGCCGAACCTAGAGGTTGGGGTTACATATTTGTAGCTGAGGCAACCAAGCATATAACTAGATGCTAGTCTAAAATACCAAGATGCTGTCCTACCAAAGGACTAATATGTCGTCCTAACAAAGGACTAATATGTTGTCCTCTTGGTATTAGATGATGTTCTAACAAGGACTAAGATGTTGTCCTGACTAGGGGGCCACAAAGACCAAGAGTACAAGACTTATTTCATCACACACATCTATCAGCATGCCTCGAAATATAACTCAATAAAACCTTGTAGGCCTCGTTCAGTAACAAATACCGGTGTAGTCATGACCCTTAACATTGCAACACCAAAAACTTATTTTTCCCCAGAATAGATGAAACTTAATATCTCAAGTTCTCAATACAGCATTAAAACTCTACGATTATGTCTGATCTAAAGTTCGGAGCAGAAAAAAAGGATGGTGCTGTTTCTGGAGTTCCTATAAGCCTCCTTGATCATCCGAGGTGTAGAGTGAACCGTCACACCCAGCACTTGGTAGTTGTAATTTCTGGTCCTTACCCTTGCTGAGCTGCAACACCTGATCTTGCTTCTTGGTCTGTACTTGTGTGGTCTAATTAGTTTTTGGTGACCTGATCCAGCTCTGAGCCGCAGATTGTGGAGACCGGAAGCAGCACTGGTGCTGAAGAACCCTACCATGTCAGTGTGTTGGTGATTTCTTCTTTGTCTTTGCTTTTCTTGGCAATTGGGGACAAATACTAGCCTTTGTTTCAAGCACGTTGAGGTAGGCTACAATTGGGGACAACTCTATTTAGATATTTGCAGCCAATGTAACAATATCTCCATATACTGTTTTTTTCATAGAGCAGATTTACAGGAAATTTTCATACTTTTCAACATTTGTGAGTAAAAAGGGAGGACTAAAAGGCAAGCTAGATCCTGAAAGTTACTGTTGCTGTAGTTTCAGATTTGTATTCTTTTAGAAATACAATTGAAACACATTCTTGGCAACTTATTTTACCGTATATATGCACATATAGGAGAATGTACACACGTTGTATTTTTAGAGATACAACAACTATACATTTTGTGACCAAATATATGCCCCTATAGGAGCAAAACAGTAGCTTATTTGAAATGCCTGTATGCATAGATCTACATCTGTGGTCTTGTCTGGACTACGAAGATTTTTCCATCCTTCACTACTCCCTCAACATCTTGAGGTGAACCATAGAGTGCCTCAATGGCATGGCCAGCCCGTGCAATACTTGAGAGGATTGATTTGCGGAATCCACCGTCTACTATGAGTGGGTCAGTTGTGTAGTCGAGAACAACTTCGTCCTCCTCATCCATAGGTACACTGAAGAAAGAAACAAACAATTTAGTGATAATCTGAAAAACAACTCTAAAATACCTAAATGGTGTTCTAAGAAGGTTTTCCACTAACCTATCATATAATCCTGCTCCAGCATAGCCTTCGAGATCCTCACCGTTGGAGTCAGAACGAAAGATGATTGATCGCCTTATGAAGAGACCAATCGGCTTGCTGGGGTAACCCAGTAGCTATAAAATGAACTACAGATTAGATCTGGCTGATCGACATGTCAGGCATAGAACACCCTTAGAAAATAATTGTGAAATTTGGTTCTGCTGGGGCACCAAATGAACATGAATAATTTCCCCCAAAATAATCTGCATCTACTTCTCAGATTAGTCACCTCTGATTTTAATATCAGACTATTTTTTGTGTTAAAAAAATGACAAAATATTGATGAATCATAGATGATAAGGAGGGGGGTAACAAAGACTGAATCATCAATTTATTTGGACTTGTCCGTGTTAGTTTGTATTCACAAGGGTGAGCTGCACCTGACATAAGACAATATAATAAGACTCAGAGAAGCTTTCACCTTGGGAGAATCGAGGTCCTCTTTCTTACACGCGAAGCTCATGGCGCGACCTGGATAAGCCCCCACAAGGGTCTCACCGAGCCCTTTCACCACTTCAGCATATATTTCAGAGGAGTCACCAGATGACGGATTGGTAGTATGAATGACAAAAGCATAATCCGCGTTCACAATTTCTTGTACAAGAACAGCCATGGAGAGGTAGTCATGATCAAGCTTAACCTTGCGTATGCTAAAAAATGCTCTTTCGTTCCATTTTGAAGCCCAAACCTGAAAATGAATTCAAGCATCCAATGACCATATTTAAAAAATTCTAAAATTTCATTATCGATCTACAACCTGTGGGATAAAATGGCCCCACAAGTAAACGCCACGAGATCCAGAATCTGAAGGCAAAGCCTACAGTGTTCCTGGTGAGTGGTGACTTCAAGGAAATAGATACAGAAAGATATAGATCTACAATATGTGGACCAAATGACCCCACCCAATTAAAGCCTACGAGGTCCAAATTCGAAGGTAAATCCTATGATGTTCCTGTTGAGTGGTGACTTTGGAAAATACCTTTTTAATTGCCATCCATGCTTGTTCCCAACGTTGGTTGCCTTCATCACCAGGCCAGGGCATTCCAGAGCCCAGCATCTTCTCTTGCAGCTCGTTAACCTGAGGCAAATGCAATAAAGCTTTTGTTTTCATAAATGAAATAATATAAAATTACAGCCAATATGGCTTCTAGTTATAAGGGCATAGCCAGTGCCAAAGGCTCCCACACATTATTGGGGTCTGGGAAAGGGTTATTTATAGAAAGCCTTACCCCTACTTTTGCAAAGAGACTAGTTTGAACCCAAGACCTCATGACACAAGTAAAGACACTACCACTGAATATGACTTCTAGTTATAGAAAACACGAAATATAAAGAAGCATCTTATAAAAATACAGAGATACCTTACCAGTTGAGTAGGAGCAGTAAGGCTAAGAACAACGTTCCTTATTTCACCTAGAGCACTAAAATCTTCCCGAGCAAGTCGACTCTTAAGCTTTTGTATGTTTTCTGCTACTTCCTGCCATTAATAAAGAAAAATCAATCACCAGGCAGAAATTGTAATAATAGCTGATTTACTTCATGCTAGTATGACAATATGAGGCGAAGATGCTATTTTCGAGGAAATATCTATATGCTGGCAAAAAACTGCATTGATGATTTATTCTCAAAATGCTCTTTAAATATGCAAAATTCCTTTTGAGATAAAAACATGTCAAAAAATCTTTTTGTTAAGCATATCAAGTTGGTATTGTTGTGTTTCTGATCGTGCATTTACAACTTGTTGAACAAGCATACTTCTCCAACAATCATGTAAACAAGTGCTACCGTGTATTTAGTGTCAACAAAGAACAACCAACCTTATTAAGCTTATCTGATAAAACCTTTTCAAAGGTCCCAAATGGTATCGCAACTGAAGTTGGGACACCAACCCATGAAGGTAACTTTCCTTTCAGATATGCTATATTCCGAGATTTAGCCCCAACCTGATATCAGAAATGTGAGTGTTACTAGCACAAGGCAAAGGATAAACCAGCAGGATAACAATTGGCTTCATCAGGTCTTCATTCAGAAAAAAATTCTGATGCAAAGAACTATGTAACTTACCATGTCCTCGGAGAATTCTTCAGCTGATATTGCATATTTTCCTAGAAACTTCTTCTTGACTAATGACACAGCCGGTACTGCATGGTCAGCTGCTGCATTTGAGGAACTTGATTGCTGAAATTCACTTCCGGAAATCTCCCTACCCAATAGTAGATATGAGGTGTAAGCATTTGATACGAGTATTCAAGGTTGAACATGATAATATTTGTGATAGTTCAAAAAGTGAAATATGAGAATCCTAAAGTATATGACCCCATGGCGGTAGTTCAATATGTGCCTAGCAACTTAGTATCCATAGTGCTAATACTACGACGATTGTATTTCGAACAACCACCATCATTAGGTGCTAAACATAGGTAAGGGTATAACGGTAGAGGAAAGTAGTGTCATATCTTAGTCCTAGGACGTCCCTCTTGCAGTCTATATGTTGGTACCTAAAGTATATGTTGTAATGTATACAACAACAATATCAACAACACAAAGCCTTTGTCCCAAGCACGTTGGGGTAGGCTTGATATGAAACCCAACAGAAACGTATGGAAGTAAACAAAGTACGAGCAAACTAAGAAATAGTAATTATTGTACCAAAGTCTGCCAGGCACAAGTAATTCACATAATTACTTGAAGTACCTATAGCTGACATCCGCAGATGTAGGTTTGAAGGAAAACAGCTTCCCATCATGTCCTTCCAGTTCAGACAGGATGTTAGGGTCAAAACAGGTCGCAAACAGTACCTTCATTAGGAAAAGTTGTATGTTAACATCAGTACAAGAAAAAGAGTCCCACACAAACTGCAATATAATTATGAAGAGAAAAAAACCTTGCAATTCCTTGCTCGGACTGACACATGTGACAGAACATCAGGCATATCAGGTGTAATCACGCCAACAACCCCATCGGGTATCTCTTCCTCTCCCTTGACACTTTTTGCTATAAGGATGGTTGGTTTATCATAAAATTTGTTCTGAACAGCAAGCAATTCATCAACTACTACCACATAACCAGATACGTCAACTGGGCTTATAACCTGCCAACTGTTACCACGAGCCAAATGTCAGACGCAGATGGAATATGCATCTTTAGTTTAAGCAGTTCACATAAAACTCTGAAAAGCACCACTAGGTAACACTTCCAAAATGACACCCTCAAGCACATTGATCATATAATGAAATTCAACCATAGTTATAGAATTTACATTATACCTTCCTAGGTGGGCGACATTCCTTAGAACAGGATCAAACCGATTCAGAAGAGCAGACAGAGTAGCAGCTGATCCCCCACGAATAATTTCTTCTGTGAAAATGTTAACCTGTCGAAACGATATTTAATACTAATCCCTACATGACCATATAGTAATTAGATCTGAACTTCATAAAAAAATACTCACAGCCCATTGGTCTATACTGAGTAATGAGCCAAGGTATTCAGCTGAGGGCTGCATCATATTGTAGTACTGTTCTCCCTTGCTTGCGAGGGCAAGTCTGATTCTGTCAAGAAATGCTTTAGCATAGAGAGCCCATTGATCGTCTTTTTGCTTAGCCATTTCCACGGCTCGACTCCATCCCTTCATGATAAATATTTAATGTCCCAATGTTAAGGATCATAAAACAGAAATCAGAGATAAGTACAAATCAAAAGTTGTGTCCAGATGAGCATCATTTAGATATAGTAAAGAAACTGGGCTGGGCTAGCGGTTTAACTAGAAAGGATGGAAACAGTGCCTGGTCCAGTTAGATCACTACTTGGATTGCTCCTCTAGAAAACTGCAGGGAAAAAGATATGACCCAAACTAGGATTCTCTCCCCCAAATGTTAGCCAGCCGAGCTATTACACATTTGGGTTTGATGAGGTAACATGCACCTTTATTAAGAACTTCCACTTAACAATTGATTCACCAATAGATGCAGAGATGTTATTTCTAATCCGCACCAGTCAGGCACCTGGTTAGACCAGTGAATGGTGAACTGGACATGCGAACGATTCATAGCCAGGCCAATTTCTCACACTACACTTCTATATCTATGTCAATCAAATAGTTTGAATTTTGAACATCGATGTGTTTAATGTGAATTAATAACAATAGAAGTGCTATATATATGTATATATATACTCTGATATGAAAATATACACTTATAATATTAATTCAAAATTATAACTATAATATAGAGTTGATAGTTGATGGCCATGCCGAGTCAAACAATTTGTTCCAGTTATCTTACTTGCAGTGATGAACCTACCAATTTCAACAGAAATATGGTGTCACTTTTTTCTCGAACATGAGAGAGATCTGCGTATCATTATATTAAAAAGAAAAATGGGTTAAAGAACCCGTACAACATACACACCACTCACACATACAGAAATGTGGAGTATCACTTAATAGTTAAATTCTCAGTTTCCAGATTTTTGTTAACAAATCATGGCATGTAACTTATTTTTCTTGTAAAATGACTTTCAACAAATGGTATTTGTAATCACATGTAAAATAGTAGAAGCAAATTTACCAATTACGAGTTGAGTGCTTTAACCATTCAGCCAAGCATAATTAACAGGGCAAGAAACAGAAATCAAGAAAAAGGAAACATTCAAAGGCTGTCTAACATCTAGACAAGTAGACTGTGGACATGCAATATCATAAATCATGTGTGGCTTGCAATCCACGAAACAAGGTTCTGTTTCAAAAGAAAAAAATCACTCTAAATGATATTTTTTCAGGATGACAAATAGTTAAGTGTACCTTTAAGCAATATAGGATGTCTTCGTTGTCATCAGTTGACAAGGCAAGATTTTCAAGGACAAGACTGATAAAGTACATGATTTTCTGTATTAAGAAAAAGAGGAACATAAGGTACCACAGTTGAATAAGCTAAAAAAGGGGATGCAAAATGAAAAAGGTAATATAATAATCTAAGATATAGCTATATTTATGTAATAACCTCTGGTGTTGCATCACTGAGCTCCTCATATGACCTTTCAATTGCTGTCCTGAAAGTTGAGTCAAGAGCAATGTCCAAAAATATAAGGTCCTTCATGCGTTCCGGTGAGTTAAGAAGCAAAGGCTGCAGTTCAACTCGAGCTTCCAACAAGCCCTGCAAGATGGCTGTTAGTTAACAAGCGATACACATAGACAACCGAAAACGTAGAGGATTATAGAAATCAGTCAGTTATAGGAATTCTATGGGTTTGTTTAATTTAACTGTAGATTCCTGAGAATCTGATTGGGGCCCCTTTGGTTCAGCTGCACTAACTAGATTCTCTACAAAAAATCAGAAATCTGAACCAAAAGGATTCCCATGAGAATCAGATTCTCTAAAATCAACAGATTTTTCTAGTGCAAATGAAAATCCGCCAGAATACCAAATTTCCGAGATTCCTCTTTCAATTTTTCTCAGAAATTACTCCCCATGCCACCGCTTACACAACCGGAAACGTTTTTATTCATAACACATATTTATTACAGAATCCACAGTTGATAGTTGTTTCTAGCCAAACAGATTTCAGCTTCCCCATAGCTCTCAGCTCACAGCAGCTTTCTACAACTCATAACTAGAATCAGATTTTAGAAATCCACAGCTGACCAAACACACCCAGTTGTGAGCTGCAGAAAAGCCGCTGAGCTGACAGATGTGTGAAAACTCGAATCTATTTGGTTGAAACAACTGCCAACCGCTGAAAAGCAGGGAGAGAGGGCGGCCCAGGGAGAGTGGGCAGTGTTGGAGTCACTCGGAGTGGGGTCCTGCCGCCAGAGTGCGCCGACCCTAGAGTAACCCTAGCTGCCTGACGCGTCAAGCTAGTGGAGAGGAGTCAGGTTGGGAAGGAGCAATTAGGATTGGGGAAAAAGGGATAAAGAAAACAATTTATATCACTAACCGGTGGTAGGTGGGTAATTTTCTCCAAAAGCTGATTGAGAAATTTGTGAAGTTTGGGGTTGAAGTTGTTAAGCTACTATGCACCGACCGGTTGACCCAAAAAGGTTAAGCCGATAGAGAAAGGTGGGCAATTTATTTATACTTTAACACTCCCCTCACGTGCAGGCTCTCTTGGACCACAAAGTGGAATAGGAGTCGGCTGCAATTTATTTTAATAAATCGCGCCCGCCAGGATTCGAACTCGAGACATCTGGCTCTGATACCATGTTAAACTACTATGCATCAACCGGTTGACCCGAAAAGCTTAAGCCAATAGGGAAAGGTGGACAATTCACTTATACTTTAACATAAGTAAATTTGGATTTGTACTGGAAAAATCTAATGCTTCTCAAGAATCTGCTTGGCAGGGATACCCTTTGCTTGAAATTTTAGATTCTTGACAATGCATCTGTTCCATAAAGCTGAACCAAAGGGACCCAAAGTTTTAGAGTCCTAGTAGAACTCCCAAGTCCTAGTAGGGTATGGCTCTTGTATCGCCCCTATATATGTAACCCCATCGTGTGCAATACATCCATCTGCTATTCCTCTATCCGTGGTTGAAGAATTCTAGTCTGTCTTCAGGGAAGGTTTGTCTTCACGGAAGACAGACTGATCTGCTAGTGTAGATCGATTCATTCTGCAAAAACAGAGGCAATTTTAGTATCGGAATCGCAACATTCGTGGTATCAGAGCCGAGTCTGACCCTAAGTTGAATTCAGCACGATGTCGTCTACACCTCCAAGCAGTTGTAGCGCCATCAGCCATACGACACCCTCTCCGACGGCTCGTGATGTGAACACCGGGACAGGGTTCCCCGTGCTCACCAAGACCAACTACGCGGAGTGGGCTGTCATGATGAAGATCAAGCTCAAGGCGCGGCTGTTTTGGAAGGCTGTGGAGGGGGACAACGTGAGCGAGCAAGAAGACATGATGGCGCTTGACATCCTAGTCAGTGTTGTCCCGCTCGAGATGATCACGACGATCGAAGAGAAGAAGACGACGAAGGAGGCATGGGACATGATCGCCATCATGCGGGTCGGGGCCGATCGCGTGAAGAAGACGACGGCATGGCAACTCCGTCGAGAGTTTGACGCCGCTACCTTCAAGTATGGTGAGTGCGTGGAGGACTTCTCCCTCCGCCTGAGAGGCATGTTATCACGGCTTGCATCGCTAGGGGAGGTGGTAGAAGAGGAGGTGGCCATGGAGAAGCTCCTGCGACACGTCCAGAAAGCTTCCAACAGATAGTGGTGGCGATCACGACACTGCTAGAAATGTCGACCCTCACCTTATCGGAGGCGATGGACGTCTCAGGGCGGCAGACAACGCCTTCGACATGACGCAGCGGAAGGGAGGAGTGCACGACAGCTAGCTGTACCTCACTCATGAGGAGTGGGAGGCGCAGCAAAAGGAGGAGCGGGTTACCTAGTCCGCGGGTTCTTCAAAGAGGGATGACCAAAAAGATCCGTCCAAGAAGAACGGAGGCAAGAAGGGAGGTTCCAGAAAGGATATTCCGCGGGTCTAGTGCAGGAAGTGCGGGAAGAAGGGCCTAGTCAAGCTCAACATCACACGCCCGGTTTGCCTAACCGCGTGGCGTGATGATGTTGTGTGGCGTTGGCTTCTAGGCGCTTCGGAAGCTGGCACGAGAGGAGATGGTGCTCGGGCTTTCACAAATTGATCACCTCGATCAATTGTGCGAGCCTTACTGGTCGGGAAGCAGAGGCGCTCCAGAAGCTCGACGGCGCGCGGAGGGCACGCTCGAACTCGTCCACGGCGACATCTGCGGGCTCATCACGCCGACGACTCCACGCGGCAAGAAGATGTTCTTGTTGCTAGTGGAAGACATGAGCCGCTACATGTAGCTCTATCTCCTAGCAATCAAGGACCAGACACCCCACTTAATTCAGCAGTTCAAGGCGACGGCGGAATTAGAGTCCGGGAGGAGGCTGAAGCTACTCCATACTAATCACGGAGGGGAGTTCACCTCACGGGAGTTCGGCGAGTACTGCGCTCAGCACGGAGTACAATGTCATCTCAAAACCCTGTATACGCTGCAGCAAAACGGGGTTGTGGAGCGACGCAACCAGACGGTGGTTGGCATGGCGAGGAGCATGTTGAAGGCGAAGGGTATGGCCGGAATTTTTTGGTGTGAGGCAGTTATTACAATTGTCTACATCTTAAATCGATGCCCCACCCGCGGCCTCGACGGGAAGACGCCATATGAAGCTTGGCATGGGGAGTGAGTCAACTACTTCCGAACTTTTGGGTGCGTGGGGCATGTCAAGAACACGCGCCCTCACCTAAAAAAGTTGGAAGACCAGAGTACGCCGATGATTTTTCTTGGCTATGTTGCAGGGACGAAGAGCTACCGGATGTGTAATGGCCGATGGGCTCACACACATATCACGTGATGTGATATTCGACGAGACGACCAAGTGGGACTGAGGGAGGAGCAGGAGAAGAGGACTACACCACCTTCTACGTCGACTCCTGGGGTCGAGCACCTGCTGGACCTGCTGTTCCAGCACCCGGAGAGGTGCTACAGGGTCCGGAGGGGCCGAACAGCACCCCTGCAGTGTCCAGGAGGGGCACAGGAGGGTCTGTCCAGACCCCAGGAGCTCTTGCGTCAGCCTCCAGACCTGCTGGAGGGGGTCCAGCACCCGCGACGTCGCCCCAAAGGCTCCTGCAGGGACTGTCCAGTGCAGAACAGGGCTGAGACAGTCCTGCACAAGGGGTAGTAGCAGCGGGGGGTTCCGGACTTGAAGATTCAAGCACCTTCGTCAGCTCCGGAATCCTCCACGGCCCATCCGTTTTGCCACACCGCTGTCGCATCCCGGCAGCAACGTCGTCGACGCCTAATACGATGACGACGCGACTCTACAGTTTCGCATGATGTGCAACGTGCTGGGAGCCCTCACCCCTCCTGGTCGGGCTGAGCGCCCACCAAGCTTGGAGGAGGGGGAGCTCATGTTCACCACCGCGGAGGAGCCCACGTCCTTCGCCGATGCTGAGGAACACCCGCGCTAGAGACGGACCATTCTCGAGATGGAGTCCATAGAAGAGAACAAGACATGGCAACTTGTTGGTCTTCCTGCAGGACACAAGCCCATTGGCCTCAAATGGGTGTTCAAGGTGAAGAGGGACGAGCATGGAGATGTGGTGAAGAACAAAGCTCGGTTGGGGGCTAAAGGCTATGTCCAACGGCAATGAATAGACTTTGACGAGGTATTTGCTCCCGTAGCCCGTCTCGAGACTGTTCGCTTGCTCCTTGCAGTTGCGACGCACAAGGGGTGGGAGGTACACCACATGGACGTGAAGAGCGCATTCTTGAACGACGACTTGATGGAGGAGGTGTACGTCTCTCAGGCCACTAGCTTCATCGTCGATGGAGCCGAACATAAGGTGTATCGGCTGAAGAAGGCATTGTATGGAATTCGTCAGGCGCTTAAGGCCTGGAATGCCAAGCTCAACGATAGCTTTCTATCACTTGGTTTCCAGAGGAGTACGAGCGAGCACGGGATTTATTTCCGTGGAGTTAGAGAGGAGAAGCTCATCGTCGGCGTGTACGTCGACGATCTCGTGATACAGGAGGGGGCAACATGAAGAAGTTCAAGGAGGAGATGATGAAGCGATTCAGGATGAGCGACTTGGGTCTCTTGTCGTATTATCTTGGTCTGGAGGTGCGGCAATCAGAAGCGGGGATAAGCATGGGCAGGCAGCTACACTTCCAAACTTGTCTCTAAAGCTGGCCTGGAGGAGTGCAACCCCTGTGCATTCCTCATGGGGCAAGGTCTGAAGCTTTACAAGACAAGTGACAGTTCGTTGGTGCACGCAACGGACCACAGGAGTTTGGTGGAAGGGTTGCGATATTTGGTGAACACACGTCTCAATCTCGCCTACTCGGTCACGTATGTGAGTCGGTTTCTGGAGGAGTAGGAGGGTTACTTCACTGCAGTCAAGCACATTGTACGCTATATAGCGGGTACAATCAACTATGGAGTCTTCTATGCAAGAGGAGGGGACATGGAGCTGATTGGGTACTCGGATAGTGACTTTGCTGGAGACGTGAAGGACTGGAAGAGCACGAGCGGGGTGCTGTTTTGTCTTGGAAACAACCCCGTTTCATGTCAGTCCTGCAAGTAGAAGGTGGTTTTGTCCTCGTGTGAAGCAGAGTATATTGCAGCAGCTCAAGGGACATGTCAAGGTGTATGGATGGCACGACTGTTAGAAGACTTGGATGAAAAGGTGAAGGCGCCGGTGCTACGGGTTGATAGCAAGTCAGCTATAGACTTGAGCAAGAACCCGATACATCATGACATAAGCAAGCACATCGATGTCAAGTACCACTACATACGGGAGTGTGTGGACAGCGGTACTATTGTGCTTGAGCAAATTTCCACCCAAGACCAGATGGCGGATATCTTGACCTAGGCACTTGGAAGACAAAAATTCGTGGAGATGAGAAGAAGGATTAGGATCCTGGTCGTGTGTCAGAGTCAGATCAGGAGGAGAATGTCGGGTGATCCTGCCTTCTTGGGCTGGCGGCTGCACTTTAGGTGCGCCCAACAGCAGCTCAGCGGAGTCCAGGTGGACTCCATTAGGTTTAGGCAGAGTTATTTTCTTCCTCCAATTTTATTTTTCTTAGAGATAAAATAAGAGATAGACTAGAGATTAAGTTGTAATAGAGCAAGACCCTTATAAAGGGGATATATAATGAAGCCAAAACACCCCAGAATTCAGATCAATAATTCAGAAAATACTTCTAGCTCAAAGAAACCCTAGCCGCCAGTTTCTTGCCAGGAAACCCTAGCCGCCGCCCCTGCTCCCCTCTCTCTCTCTCTCTCTCTCTCTCTCTCTCTCTCTTCCTGTTCTGCGCCTCCACAACTCAAGAACAGACCGGTGGCTACCTGATCTTCCCTGTTCTGTTCTCTCAAGAACAGAAATAATTTATTTTGCTCTGTTTTTCTGCGCCAGGATTGTTTCCCCCTGCAGTTCTGTACACCCAGCTATTCCTCCTAAGAACAGAGTCCAAGTCAAGTAAGAGGAGTCTAGGTAATATTAAATTAGGACTCTGTAATTTGGAGCTTTATATACAGCCCCCCTATTGAGAATAAATCACAAGAGAAAAGAGATGAGGAAATCTAGAGATTAACTAGTCGGATTTACAACAATTGGTATCAGAGCGAGGTTTAGATCTCGGTTCTTGCCTGTTTTTTGGTAAGCACACAGTCGAGCCACGAGGAAGCAGGCCGCAGGCAGGGAGGATGCCAAGCGGGCGGCACATCCGACACCAGGAGGGCGTCCTCTGCCGTGCGCTGGTCCAGCCCGAGTACTAGCAGCATGTGCTCAGCGGCGTCGTGGAGCTTAGGTGGGCTCAGTGGCCAGGCGTGCACCAGCAAGATCCACCGACAAGTCGCCGGGAGGGGCTGCCCAAGCACTGCCAGGGCTCAGGACAGCTCTGCCATATCACGTGAGGGCGGCGGTGGAGCCCAGAGGCGCCCGACTGCAGCACGAGCAGAGGCGCCCAACGCTGTGGGTGGTGTCCGGTGGCTGCACGTGTTGAAGCTCCGGGCAGTGGGTTCCGCGACGTGGGGCCGCCAGTGGAAGTCGTTTCCTGCAAGCGCACAGTGCTGGTGGCGGCTGCTAGGGTTCGGTGCTCAGTGGAGCTCCCGACGGCTGGGGCGGCTGAGCAGGCAGGCAGCGGCGGCTCCAGAAGGAGAAGGCGGCGGCTGCTGTTTTGCTGCTAGGGTTTCTGAGAGGAGTAAAGGCTGCTGTTTTGAGCTGGGCCAGTTGGGCCACTGGGCTGCTTAAGGACTGTTCTTAGACTGGGCTTGAAGACTGACTGCCTGTGTTTTGCTAAAGCCACTCAAAATGTACCCAGAAGTTGTTTATTGATTTGTTGAACATACACAGGAGGAGGGGGTTGTGATAGGCTTGGCGAGCCAACAACTACACTTAGCCACTCTCATGGAAATGAAACCCAATAGAAATTCGTTGGGGCGTAACCCTCTTAGCGACGCGCCATATCGGAACCCGGGTATGGTGTTAAGTGGGCAAGGGCCGGGTCGCCACCGCCTTAGTGGCGCGCCATATCGGAACCCGGATATGGTGTTAAATGAGCAAGGGCCGGATCGCCATCACCTTAGTGGCGCGCTACATCATCGCCCGGATGTAGTGATAAGTGAGCAAGGGTCTTTGCATCTTACTCGACGGGTGCAAAGCGTAAGGAAGCTAGCCGAGGAACATAGATTTCGGGTGGGTAGTTGGAATGTAGGATCCTTGACGGGGAAGCTACGTGAGTTAGTAGATGTTGCCATTAGGAGACGAGTAAATATCCTTTGTGTACAAGAGACTAGATGGGCGGGTCAAAAGGCGAGAGAAGTCGAGAATACCGGTTTCAAGCTTTGGTATTCTGGTTCGGCTGGGACTAGGAATGGCGTAGGTGTTCTAATAGATAAGAGTCTTAAGGATGGAGTAGTGGATGTTCGAAGACGAGGGGATAGGATCATCTTAATCAAGATAGTAATTGGGGACATTGTCTTGAACGTCGTTAGTGCTTATGCCCCACAAGTTGGGCTCAACATGAGTGCTAAGAGGCAATTTTGGGAGGACTTGGAGGATATGGTTAGTAGTGTACCGATAACCGAGAAACTCCTCATAGGGGGAGATCTCAATGGTCATGTGGGTGCAACTAACCTAGGATTTGAGGGAGTACATGGAGGTTTTGGATGCGGCGATAGAAATCAAGAGGGTAAGGACATCCTAGACTTTGCCGTAGCCTATGATCTGTTGATAGCTAACACCCTATTTAGGAAGAGGCAATCTCACCTAGTGACCTTTAGTAGTGCCCAACACTCTAGCCAGATTGACTTTGTCCTCACTAGGAGAAAGGATAGACGGGAGTGTCTAGATTGTAAGGTGATCCCGGGGGAGTGTGTTGTGACACAACATAAGCTTGTGGTAGCTGATTTTCGCTTCCATACATGTTCTTTGCGGGACAAAGGTGTCAAAATCACAAGAACAAAGTGGTGGAAGTTGAAGGGAGAATCACAAGAATCCTTTAAAAATAGGGTGATCACAGAAGGACCCTGGGCAGAAAATGGAGATGCAGATAGTATGTGGATGAAGATGGCAACTTGCATTAGGAAGGTAGCTAGTGAGGTGTTCGGTGTGACAAAGGGAAAGAAACTTATAGATAAAGACACTTGGTGGTGGAATGAGGATGTACAAAAGGCCATTAAGGAGAAGAAGGAGTGTTACAAGAGTTGGCGTAATGATAGGAGCGCAAGCAACATGCTTAAGTACAAAGAGGCTAAGAAGAATGCAAGGCGGGTTGTGAGTAAGGCAAGAGGACAAACCTATGATAAGTTATATGAGAGACTAGGGACAAAAGAAGGTGAAAAGGACATATATAAGGTAGCAAGAATCCGCGAGAGAAAGATGAGGGATCTCAATCAAGTTAAATGCATCAAAGATGAGACTGACCGCATTCTAGTGAAGGATGAAGAGATTAAGAATAAATGGCGTGATTACTTTAATGGGCTATTCAATGATGGGAGTGAGAGCACTATGGTTGAGTTGGATGACTCCTTTGATGACTCCAACAGGTGGTTCGTGCGGAGGATACAAGAGTTTGAGGTTAAGGAGGCCTTAAAAAGGATGAAAGGAGGAAAGGCCCTCGGCCCTGACGATGTCCCTATTGAGGTGTGGAGATGTCTTGGGGACGTCGCAATAGTATGACTCACAAAGCTATTCAACCACATTTTTCGGTCAAACAAGATGCCTGAAGAATGGAGGAAAAGTATATTAGTACCTATCTTCAAAAATAAAGGAGATATTCAAAGTTGTACTAATTATCGAGGTATTAAGCTTATGAGTCATACTATGAAGCTTTGGGAGAGAGTGATTGAACACCGCCTGAGGAAAGTGACCAATGTCACTAAAAACCAGTTTGGTTTTATGCCTGGGAGGTCTACAATGGAGGCGATTTTCTTGCTTCGTCAGCTTATGGAGAGATACAGGGAGCAGAAGAAGGACTTGCATATGGTGTTCATCGACTTGGAGAAGGCGTACGACAAGATACCAATGTCAGTCATGTGGTGGGCACTAGAGAAACATAAAGTGCCAACAAAGTACATTACCCTTATCAAGGATATGTACAATAATGTTAGGACAAGTGTGCGCGTAAGTGATAGTGAGACTGATGCATTTCCTATCACGGTAGGACTACATCAAGGATCAACTTTGAGCCCATACATCTTTTCCTTGGTCATGGATGAGGTGTCGAAGGATATACAAGGGGATATCCCTTGGTGCATGCTCTTTGCTGATGATGTAGTGCTGGTAGATGAAACTAGAGATGGTGTTGATAAGAAATTAGAGTTATGGAGACAAACCTTAGAGTCCAAGGGGTTTAGACTTAGTAGGACCAAAACCGAGTATATGAGGTGCGACTTTAGTGGTGTTGGTCGTGAAGAGGGAAATGTTAGTCTACAAGGACAAATAGTACCTAGAAGGGACTCTTTCCTATACTTAGGATCAATGTTACAAAGCAATGGCGATATTGATGAGGATGTTTGCCACAGGATCAAGGTAGGGTGGATGAAATGGCGACAAGCCTCTGGAATCCTATGTGATAGAAAAGTCCCACAAAAGCTAAAAGGGAAGTTCTATAGGACGGTGATCAGACCCGCGATGCTCTATGGGGCGGAATGTTGGCCAACTAAACGGCAACATGTCCAACAAATGAGTGTCGCAGAGATGCGCATGCTACGGTGGATGTGTGGGCACACGAGAAGAGACCGAATAAGGAATGAGGCGATTCGTGATAAGGTAGGGGTGGCGCCGATTGAAGAGAAGTTAGTCCAACATCGGCTTAGGTGGTTTGGACATATCCAACGGAGACCTCCAGAAGCACCGGTTAACAGTGGGATTTTAAGAGGTAGAGAAAATATTATGAGGGGTAGAGGACGACCAAGGTTGACCTGGGAGGAGGCGGTAAAACGAGATTTGAGAGATTGGAATGTATCCAGAGACTTAGCTCATGATAGGACCGCATGGAAAGTAGCAATTCATGTGCCAGAATCGTAGTCTTGTTTTTTTGTTTTTTTCTTTTCTCTTTTTCTTTTCCTTTTTTCTTATTTCTTTTCTCTTTTTCCTTTTTCTTTTTTCCTTTTTTTTTCTTTTTCCTTTTTTTCTCTTTTTTTTTCTTTTTTCCTTGTTCTCATATCTCTTCCTCTGTTTTACTTCATTGATATTGGGTTTCATGTCTAGCCGACCCCAACAGGCTTGGGATAAAGGCTTGGTTGTTGTTGTTGTTGTGTACACAGGAGGTGTACGCGATATGAAGATAAAATCAATGGCGTCGCAATATCCCCTGTTAACAAAGACCAACTACACAGCATGGGCTATCAAGATGAAAGTTTTTCTGAAAGCACAGGGGATATGGGAAGCTGTTGAGGAAACAAAGAGCGATGTTAATTCAAAGCAAGATCAGTTGACACTTGCGGCCATTTATCATGCTATTGATGAAGACACTCTCATGCGAATTTCCGAGAAGGAGATAACAAGAGAAGCATGAGAGTTGATCAAGATTAAGTTCTTGGGTGAAGAACACGTGATGGAAGCAAGAATCCAAACTCTTCAGAACGAGTTTGATTTGATGCGCATTAATGAAGGAGACTCCATGGATGACTTTGCCACAAGAGTGCTGATCATTGTCACAAAAATTCGTGGTCTTGAAGGAAGGGTTGGAGAAAGCTACATCGTGAAGAATTTGCTTCAAGCTATACCTTCCAAATTTCTTCACATTGCATCCACCATTGAGCAATTTGTGGATTGGAAGGCAATGACTGTGAAGGAACTCGTTGATGGGCTCAAGGCACAAGAGGAACGTGTACATGGCTTCAACAACTAAGATCATGAAGAAAGACTCCTTTTAACAAGAGAGGAGTGGAGCGCAAGAGAGGCAAAGAATGGAGAGAAACTTCTTTTGACGAAGGAAGAGTGGAAGGCTTAAAGAGTGATCAAAAGAAGAAGAAGAAATTTGACAATCGAAGATTTGATGGTTCAATTGTAAAAAATTTGGTCACTTTCCTAAAGAATGCTCCAAGAACGAAAAGTAAGATGAGATGACGCTTCTTGCGTTAGAAGGTACTTTGTTTTGATCTCACAAGAAAGGTGTGCTCGAGATGAAGATGTGACCATCTCGATTGTGTGAGTGTGTGATCGGATTGAAGATGTGTCTATTCCGAGATCAAATGCAGAATGAAGATCAGCCTATCCTATGGTTGAAGATGTGACCAACCCGAATGCGTGTGCAGGGTGAAGATGTGGCCATCCAGGGGGTGTAGTGGTGTTCATCTCAAAATCGAGTTGTGCAGGGTGTAGATGTGACCATCGTAGGGGTGTATTTGTGTCCATCCCGAAAGTGTGTAGGGTGGAAATGTTTCTCCAGTGTAAGTGTGATCTAGAAAAACGAGATTAGTGAGTGATTGTTAGAAATAATCAGCCCAGCGGCCCAACTCGAAACAGCAGCCTTTACTCCTCTTAGAATCCCTAGCAGCAGAACAGCAGCCGCCACTGCCTGCCTGCTCAACAGCCCCAGCCATCAAGAGCTCCACTGAGCATCGAACCCTAGCAGTCGCCACCAGCACCGCGCGCTTGCAGGAACGTCGACACCTCGACGACTTCCGCCGGTGGCCCCTCGTCGTGGAACCCGCCGCCCAGAGCTTCACGTGCAGCCACCGGACACCACCCACAGCGTTGGGCACCTCTGCCTCCGCCGCAGCCGGGCGCCTCTGGGCTCCACCGCCGCCCTCACATGAGATGCCAGAGCCGCCGTGAGCCCTGGCAGTGCTCACCAAAAAACAGGCAAGAACCGAGATCTAAACCTAGCTACCAACAACAACAACAACAACAACAAAGCCTTTGTCCCAAGCACGTTGGGGTAGGCTAGACATTAAACCCAACAATTTTTTATTATTGTTATTATTTTTAAATGAAGTGAAAGAGAGGAAGCGATATAAGAGTAACAAAAAAACTAAGGTTTTGACACATGAATTGCTACTTTCCATGCAATCCTATCATGAGCTAAGTCTCTAGATACATTCCAATCTTCAAGTCTCGTTTTACTGCCTCCTCCCAAGTCAACCTTGGTCGTGACCTCACTTCCGCTCCTAACAATAAACCTAACCCTAACCACAACCACTGTGGGCTGATCTGCCCCTGGCCCAGGGCGGCCAGAACTGGACCGTGTGGGCTGATCTGCCCCTGGCCCAGGCCGGCTCCTCCTTCTAGAAGAGATTAGAGTTTAGTATTCATAGAGATAGAATTAGCGATAGACTAAAAGATTGAGTTGTAATAGATCAGGACACTTGTAAGGGGGGCCATCTAAAGAAGCCAAGCACCCCATTTTTATTCAGATCAATAGAAAAATAATTTCTCCACCTCTCTAGCTCTAGCCGCCACCTCCCTCTCTCCCTGGAGCAGCCGCCTCTCCCCTGTTCTGCGCCCAGATCAAAACAGACCAGCATCTCTCTCTCTTCTCCTCTGTTCTGTCCCCACCAGAGACAGAATCAAACAGGCGGCAGCCCTATTCTCTCTTGTTTTGTTTTTCTTCTTGCGCTGAGCCATAGCAGATTGCATCTGCTATCTCCTGCTGCCTCTGTCCCTTACGTCAGAAGACTATTGCAAGTTGCAACATCCATCAAGTGCCAGCAAGTTGTAATATCAAGTGGGAGCAAGTTGCAGCACCAAGTGGGAGCAAGTTGAGTACTGCAACTGCTACTGTACTTCATCAGAAAAGAGTGCAGGGGTAATTTGGTGTAAATAACACCAGAATTGCAGCAATCGTGGCGTCAGAGCCGGTTTGACCCTAGGTCGAATTTTGCACGATGTCGTACACACCTCCAAGCAGCGGCAGCGCCACCAGCCATGCGACACCCTCTCCGGCAGCTCGTGAGGTGAACACCGGGATGGGGTTCCTCGTGCTCACCAAGACCAACTACGCGGAGTGGCTGTCATGATAAAGATCAAGCTGAAGGCACGGCTGCTTTGGAAGGCCGTGGAGGAGGGCAACGTGAGTGAGCAAGAAAATATGATGGCGCTTGACATCTTGGTCAGCGTTGTCCCATCGGAGATGATCACGACGATAGGAGAGAAGAGGACGACGAAGGAGGCATGAGACACGATTGCCATCATGCGGGTCGGGGCCGACCTCGTGAAGAAGACGACCGCACAACAACTCCGGAAGGAGTTCGAAGCCGTTGCCTTCAAGGATGGCGAGAGCGTGGAGGACTTCTCACTCCGCTTGAGCGGCATGCTATCACGGCTTGCGTCGCTAGGGCAGGAGATAGGAGAAGAGAGGGCCGTGGAGAAGCTCCTGCGAAGCGTTCCAGAACGCTCCCAACAGATCGTGGTGGCGATCACGACACTGGTGGACGTGTCGACCCTCACCTTGTCGGAGGTGACGAAGCGTCTCAGGGCAGCGGAGAACGCCTACGACTCGACGTAGCGGAAGGGAGGAGTACATGATGGCCAGCTGTACCTCACTCAGGAGGAGTGGGAGGCACGGCGGAAGGAGGAGCGGTCTACCCAGTCCGCGGGTTCTTCTAATAGGGGCGGCCAAAAGGGCCCGGCTAAGAAGAACGGAGGCAAGAAGGGAGGTTCCGGGAAGGATATTCCGCGGGACCAGTGCAGGAAGTGCGGGAAGGGTCACTGGGCCAGGGAGTGTCGGTCGAAGCCTAAGGAGGAGCCGTAGCAGCAGGCTTTCGTGACAAAGGCGGAGGAGGAGGGTGCCTTGTTTATGACAAGGGTGGCCTCTGTACAGGAGGAGCCTGTACAGAAACGTCCTACGCGCCCACTGGAGATAGTGGAGGGACGTGTCTTCGCTCACCGCGGCAACGACGACGACTTTGACGACACTCGTTGGTACCTCGACACGGGCGCGACCAACCACATGACGGGTTTGCGCGCCGTCTTCTCCGAGCTCGATGAAAACGTCGTCGGAACCATCAAGTTCGGCGATAATTCCGTCGTGCGTATCTAGGGGAAGGGTACGGTCCTATTCGCAGCCAAGACGAGTGAGCACAGGAGGCTCAACGGCGTCTACCTCATCCCGTGCCTCACCACCAACCTCATCAGCGTCGGCCAGCTGGATGAGGATGGCTACAACATCACGGTGCATGGAGGAGTGATGCACATACGGAATGAGCAGCAGCGTCTCCTCACACGAGTTCAGCGCGACGACAGCAAGTTGTACTCCATCAGGCTCAACGTCACACGTCCGGTTTGCCTAACCGCGAGGCGTGATGATGTTGTGCGGCGTTGGCACGAACGCTACGGACATGTCGGCTTCAAGGCGCTTCGGAAGTTTGCACGAGAGGAGATGGTGGTCGGGCTTCCGCAAATTGATCACGTCGATCAATTGTGCGAAGCTTGCTTGGTCGGGAAGCAGAGGCGTTCTAGCTTCCCCAAGCAAGCTCGGCGGCGCGTGGAGGGCGCGCTCGACCTCATCCACGGTGACATCTGCGGACCTATCACGCCGACGACTCCAGGCGGCAAGAAGATGTTCTTGTTGCTAATGGATGACATGAGCCGCTATATATGGCTCTATCTTCTAGCAACCAAGGACCGGGCGACCGACTTAATTCAGCAATTACAGGCAACAGCTGAATTAGAGTTCGGGAGGAGGCTGAAGCTACTCCGTACTGATCGCGGAGGGGAGTTCACCTCACAAGAGTTCGGCGAGTACCGCGCTCAACACGGAGTACATCGTCAGTTCACAGCCCTGTATACGCCGCAACAAAATAGGGTTGTGGAGGGTGCAACCAGACGGTGGTCGACATGGCTAGGAGTATGTTGAAATCGAAGGGTATGCCCGGGATTTTTTGGGGTGAGGCAGTTATCACAACTGTCTATATCTTAAATCGATCCCCCACCCGCGTCCTCAACGGGAAGACGCCATATGAAGCTTGGCATGGAGAGCGACCAGCCGTCAATTATTTCCAAACTTTTGGGTGTGTGGGGCATGTCAAGAACACGCGCCTCCACCTGAAAAAGTTGGAAGACCGGAGTACTCCGATGATTTTTCTTGGCTATGCTGCAGGGATGAAGGGCTATCTGATGTATAAACCGGCTGATGGGCGTACACACATATCACGTGACGTGATATTCTACGAGGCGGCCAAGTGGGACTGGGGAGAAGGAGCAGGAGAAGAAGACTACACCGCCTTCCACGTCGACTCCTTAGGTCCAGCACCTACTGGAGCTGCTGTTCCAACATCCGGAGAGGTGCTGCAGGGTCCGGAGGGGCCAAACAGCACCCCTGCAGTGCCTAGGAGGGGCACAGAAGGGTTTGTCCAGACCCTAGGAGTTCCTGCGCCAGCATCCAGACCTGCCGGAGAGGGTCCAGCACCCATGGCGTCGCCTCAAAGGCTCCTGCAAGGAGTGTCCAGCGCAGATCAGGGTTGGGACAGTCCTGCACGGGGGTCAGCAGCAGTGGGGGGTTCCGGACTTAAAGATTCCAGCACTTTCGTCACGCCCCGGAATCCTCCACGGCCCATCCGCTTTGCCACACCTCTGTCGGACCCCGGCAGCAACGTCGCCGACGCCTACTACGACGACGCGGCGAGACTACGGTTCCGCACGATGCGCAACGTGCTTGGAACACTCACCCCTCATAGTCGGGCTTGTTAGACTGTATGTATAGGGGGCAGGGGCATTTTAGTCTTTTGGTATTAGGGTTGCTTAACCCTTAAGCTGTATCCCCCCATATATGTATCTTCTTGACAGGCTGTTAATGAATTGATTACTTTCCTAATCTAATTTGGTATCAGATTACTTTTTCTCTCTCCTCTCCCGAACTCACCCCGATGCCATCTACGGGCGCCGCCGCCGCCGCGGCCACGGGCGCCACCGCCGCCGCAGCCACGGGCGCCGCCTCCGCCGCGGCCTCGGGCGCCGCCGCCGTGACCTCGGGCGCGTCCGCCGCGGGCGCGCCGGCCCCGCCGCCCCCTCCTCTCGATTTCTGCCCGGTCGCGGCCGCTGCTGGGCTCAGCGCCGCTGACCCCGCCGACCCGGCCGCCCCCTACCCTGCGCCCGCCGCCACCGGGTCTGGCGCCGCTGGCTGCCCCGCCACCTCTCCTGCGGGCGCCGCCGCCAGATCCGGGGCTCCTAGCCCTGCGGCTGGCCTCCATGCCATCTCCCCCGGGCACACAGCCGCTGGACTGCTCGGGCCCGGCTCTGGTGTGGTCGGACCAGCCGCAGGCGGGTCCCTCGGCCTCCCCAGCGCCGCCTGGCCGCCGGGTTTCGCCGCTGGCATGGTTGGACCCGCCGGAGGACAGCACTGTCCCAGTACCGCCTGGCTGCCAAGCCACGGTGGCCCTGCTGTGAGCGCCGCCGGGCATGTTGTCCCTGCTGGATCCGGGGGACAGCCCTCTTCACACGTCTCCGACGTCGCGACTGCCCTGGCCATCTCCCATGAGCGGGAACGAGCGCTCGTCCTTGCCTTGGAGCAGGAACGTGCTTCTGCGGCCTCTCTCACACGTCAGCTCGAGGAGTCTTCGCCCGTACAGTGGAGCGACGCACAGGATACTCCAGGAGATGGTGCTGCTTATACTACCTACTCGGCGTCTCTTGTCGCTGCTCTACATGCCCAGGCGGCTGGCATACAGAACATCCGGACTCTTGTCCCGGTTGTTCTCAGCTCCGACTCTACTTCCTTCGCTCGTTAGCGCAGCTTGCTTCTCCTGACGCTGCGACGCTTTCGGCTGGAAGACCATGTGCTGCGAGATGACTGCCCACTGGACGACTCGTGGATCTGCATGGACAGTCTTGTCCTTGCATGGATCCTCGGCACACTTTCTGAGGAGCTTCAGGATATCGTCGCCCAGAAGGGTGGCGGTACAGCTCGTCAGGCCTGGCAGGTCCTCGAGCTTCGCTTCCAGGGGAACCAAGCGACCCGAGCTCTCCATACCCGGGCCCGCTTTGGTTCCACTGTCCAGGGTGATCTCTCCATTACTGCATATTGTCAACAGATGAAGGGTATGGCGGACGCCCTTCGTGACCTTGGAGATCCCATCCCGGACAGTACCCTCTTCTTCAGGTCCTTCAGGGCCTGAATGAGCGCTACACCCACGTTCGCTCGTGGATTCTCCGCGAGAAGCCCTTCCCGACCTTCGAGAAGGTCTGGTCGGACCTCGAGCTCGAGGAGATCACCCAGGGCGGCTCTACTGCTTCCTCCCCTGCCGCGGCCTTCTACGGCTCAGGGTCGTCTTCACGCCCTCCTCCACCTGCTAGTTCTGGGGGCCAGCTTCCTCGTCCACCTACCACACCAGGAGTCCCTGCTACCTCCGGTGGTGGTGGGAACCGCCGTCGTGGCAGACGTGGTGACCGTGGTGGAGGGACTGGTGGAGGTGGTACGACCAGTGCTGGTGGTACCTCTGGTGGTGCTGGTACTACTGGTGGCAGTAGCGGTGGTCGGGGTCAGGGTGGTGTGACCTGGCCCACACCCTACAACCCGTGGACTGGCTAGATCTCGATGTGGCCTGGGCCGTCCCCGGGTCTCTCGGCACTTCGCCCACCACGTCCTCAGCCGGCTTACGTGACTACTCCGACTTACGGCGGGCCTATCTACGCTGCTGGTGGACAGTGGACCCTGCCCCCTGGTGGACCAGGCTACTCTACTGCTGGGCCCTCCTCTCTAGCCAACTGGGCTTCGGGGAACCCAGTTGGTCGGCCCGAGTCGTCGGCACCACACTCTGACCTTGCTCAGGGCTGGGATCGCCAGTCACTTGTGTCTTCTTTCAGTACGATGAGTCTCACACCACCCAGCCCCGAGTGGGTTGTGGACTCCGAAGCTTCGTACCACACCACCCCCAACGCTGGTATACTTTCTTCTACCCACCCTTCCCACCCTTCTTTTCCTTCTTCTATCGTTGTTGGGAATGGGTCTGTCCTTCCGGTCACCTCAGTAGGTGACTCGGGTTCGTCGGGGTCTTTCCGTCTTCGCGATGTTCTTGTTGCTCCGGACATCATTCAGCACCTTCTTTCTGTTCGTCCATTTACCACTGACAACCATGTTTCTATCGAGTTTGATCCTTTTGGTTTGTCTGTGAAGGATCTTACTACCCGGCGTCTTCTTCTCCGATGTGAGAGCTCAGGGCCCCTGTACACGATGAGACTTCCTGCTTCCGCTTCGCCCTCGCCTTTTTGCCTGACTACGACAGCTCCGTCGACTACTTGGCATCGTCGACTTGGCCACCCCGGTGCTGAAGTTATGTCGAAGCTGTTTCGTAGTTCAGTGATCTCGTGTACTAGGGATTCTCATGAGTCTTTATGCCATGCTTGTCAGTTGGGTCGCCATGTTCGGCTTCGTTTCCACATTCTGTAACCCATGTGGAGCACCTTTTTGATCTGATTCACTGTGATCTATGGACCTCACCTGTTCTCAGTGTTTCTGGCTACAAATATTATCTGGTGATTGTTGATGATTTTTCCCATTATCCGTGGACCTTTCCATTGCGACAGAAGTCCGATACGTTTGCTACTCTCTCTCACTTCTTCGCTTGGGTTTCCACACAGTTTGGGTGTACCATCAGGGCTGTCCAGTGCGACAATGGCCGCGAGTTTGATAACTTCGTGTTTCGTCACTTCTTGCTTTCCCACGGGGTCCAGTTGCGCATGTCTTGCCCTTACACTTCCCCCCAGAATGGCAAGGCCGAGCGTATGATTCGTACCAACAACGATGTCATGCGCTCCCTGATGTTCCAGTCTTCTATTCCTGCTTGCTACTGGGCAGAGGCCCTTCACACTGCTACCTTTCTCATTAATCGCCTTCCTACAAAGGCGATTAGTGCTCCCACCCCTCACTTCGCTCTTTTTGGTACCACCCCTCTTTATGAGCACCTTCGAGTCTTCGGGTGTGCGTGCTACCCTAATCTTTCTGCTACCGCCCCTCATAAGCTCGCGCCTCGTTCGACTCGATGTGTTTTTCTTGGGTACTCCCCCGATCATAAGGGGTACCGGTGTCTAGACCTCACTACTCGTCGTATCTTGGTCTCCCGTGTTGGATATAATCCCGTTTTTCTAGAATAATTGGTGTTAGAGATAGAGTCCTAGTCCAATAAGAGTAGGAGTTAGTATTAGATAAGGACTCTGTAATTTGGGGCTATATATACAGCCCCCCCTTTGAGAATAGATCAAGAGAAGAGATTAGAGGAAATTAATCCCCGGATTTCCAACAATTGGCATCAGAGCTAGGGTTTAGGATCTAACCCTGTGCTGCCCCGGGAGAACATGCTCCCGGGGCGGCCAACCCCTAGGCGCGCGGAGGAGGCGGCGCAGGTGGCCGGGCGGGCACAAGCTGCAAGGGCGGCGGGCGCACGGTCTGCGGGAGGCGTCCTCGGCGGCGGCTGTGCTGGCGCGGAGCTGCTGACACCCGGCAGCAAGAAGCGATCGAACGTGGCCAACGGGATCTCACAGGGGGAGCTCGGTGGCTGTCGGAGGGGAGGAGGCCGTGCAGGGCTGCGCGGTGTGCAAGGCAGAAGAGGCGGCGACTGAGCAGAGGGAGGGTACCGCGCCGAGGCAGGCGGATCAAGGGATGAGCGTACCTCAGATGGGCGAGGAGCGCGTCGAGGGTAGGCTGGTAGGCGGTGCAGCGCTCCGGCGGTCCCTGCGGTCGGCTTCCCCGTCGGTCGACGCAGAGGCTCATGACGAGATCGAGCTCGGAGCCACGGGCGCTCGAGTGCCGCAGCGGCTCGGGGTCCTCGGAGACCATGGCGTCACGCGCCTGCTTGAGGAGGAAGGTCCCCAGACCGGGGTTGTCCAAGGCGGGCGAGCGGTCGGAAGGTGGCAACAACAGCGGAACTGGGCCCGCTGTGCTCGAGCTGGGCAACAGCTGCTGCCGCGCGGAAGGCCGCCGTCGAGGAGGCCGAGGTCCTGGTGGTCCAGGGCGGCGTGGAGGAGCGCGGAGACGCATCTGGCGGGGAGGTGAGCCAAGCGGCTGGGCAGAGCAAAGAGGTGGCGGCAGCTCTGCCTTGGAGCACGGCGGCGAGCACTGGAAGCTGGCGGCTGGCTTGGAGAGAGATGCTGCTAGGGTTTGGGAGATAGAGTGGGCCAGCTGGGCTGACCTGGGCCAACAAAGGCCTAGTGTGCTCAGCTGGGCCGGCTTGGCTGAGGTGGGCTAGAGGAAGTCAAGTGCTAGCCCATAATCAAGGAGGTGTCTGCAGAACATGACACATAATTCGACTTTCAGACCAACAGAGGACGAGTTGGTGCTTCACTTTCTCCGACCACAGCTGCGTGGTTTTCCACCGCGTGAGGTGGGCATTGTGATAGAAGCAGACTTCTATGATGTGACGCCGTGGGACCTGTTAGCAAACTACAACCTGCGTGACTTGGGATATTTCTTCACGTTACGCAGGCGGAGCAAGCCTCGAGTACAGCAGTCTAGTGGCGGCGACATCTGGAAGCATAGCGCGACCAAGTGTGCACAGTCAATTTCCAATATGGGAGTTGTGGTGCAATGGCGTATGGTCAAGTTTTGCTTCTACATGCGCGGAGAACTCGGGAAGCGTCGTAGCACGGGATGGATCTTGGAGGAGTACGAGATCACCGACCCGAGGTGCTATCGCCACGACGATGAAGGTGACGAAGAAGAATATTGGGTGCTCTGTCGCGTGCGGAAAAGCAGGCCAATGCGAGGTGTGCTCGAGATGAAGATGTGACCATCTCGAATGTGGTCGGAATGAAGATGTGTCCATTCCGAGATCAAATGCAGGATGAAGATGAGTCCATCCTGGGGTTGAAGATGTGACCAACCTAAATGCGTGTGCAGGATGAAGATGAGCCCATCCTGGGGTTGAATATGTGACCAACCCGAATTTGTGTACAGGATGAAGATGCGGCCATCCTGGGGATGAAGACGTGCCCATCCCAAAATTGAGTTGTGCAGGGTGTAGATGTGACCATCCTGGGGGTGCAGTTGTGTCCATCCCGAAAGTGTGTTTAGGGTGGAAGTGTGTCTCCATCCTAATTAGTGTGAGTGTGATCTAGAAAAACGAGATTAGGGGGTGATTGTTGGATATAATCCCGTTTTTCTAGAATAATTGGTGTTAGAGATAGAGTCCTAGTCCAATAAGAGTAGGAGTTAGTATTAGATAAGGACTCTGTAATTTGGGGCTATATATACAGCCCCCCCTTTGAGAATAGATCAAGAGAAGAGATTAGAGGAAATTAATCCCCGGATTTCCAACATCCCGACACGTCGTATTCGACGAGTCCTCCTTCCCTTTCGCTGGGTCTTCTTCTGATTCGGTCTCCGAGTTGGATTCTCTCTTTTCCACTGATCCTACGGCCGCTCCTGTCCAGCGACCTTGTTTTTTACCCTCTGCAGGTCTTCCTCTAGCTGCGCCAGACACGACCACGGTGTCTCAGACGCCACCTGTCGTGCCTCCCGCGGCTCCGGCGTCCTTGCCGCCACTGGCCGTTCCTCCTACGGCCCCAACGTCGTCTGCTGCGCCACGCACGGCTCCAGCGTCTCCGACGACGTCCGCTGCGCCACGCGCGGCCCAGCGTCTCCGACGACGTCCGCTGCGCCACGCACGGCTCCAGCGTCTCCGACGACGTCCGCTGCGCCACGCGCGGCCCCAGCGTCTCCGACGACGTCCGCTGCGCCACGCGCGGCCCCAGCGTCTCCGACAACGTCCGCTGCGCCACGCGCGGCCCCAGCGTCTCCGGCGTCGTACGTCACGCCTCACGTGACTTCGACGTCCACGACAGTGTCTCCGACGCCCACGACGGTGTCTTCGCCGTCGTCAGCAGCACCACCTGCGGCCCCTGGACCGCGGTACGCCGATCCCGCTCTCGTCTATCAGCGACGAGCGCGGATTGGTGGACCGTCCTCTTCGCGTCCTGCGGACCTGGTGTACCACCCTCCGCTGCTTCACCGGGACCCTCGTCACGTTCACCCGATGGTGACTCGACGGGCTGCCGGCGTCCTTCGACCTGTGGAGCGCTTCTCCGGGGTCGTTCTCTCGTCCTCGACCCCTCCGGAGCCTGCCTCGTCACCCATCTCGCCTATCCCCTCTTCTGTCCGCAGCGCCCTCGCCGATCCTCATTAGCGTCGGGCTATGGAAGAAGAGTATGCGGCCCTACTTGCCATCCGGACCTAGGATCTGGTTCCCCGTCCTGGTCGTGGCAATGTTGTCACGGGCAAGTGGGTGTTCACGCATAAGAGGAGGGCGGATGGGTCTCTAGAGAGGTACAAGGCACGGTGGGTGCTTCGCGGTTTCACGCAGCGTCCCGGCGTCGACTACGACGAGACCTTCAGCCCGGTGGTGAAGCCGGCGACAGTTCGTACCATTCTGTCGCTGGCTCTGTCGCGTTCTTGGCCTGTCCACCAGCTGGACGTCAAGAACGCCTTTCTCCACGGGACGTTGACGGAGACGGTGTACTGTAGTCAGCCGACAGGGTTTGTTGATTCAGCCCGTCCAGACATGGTCTGCCGGCTGAACAAGTCCCTGTACGGGCTGAAGCAGGCGCCTCGGGCCTGGTACAGCCGGTTCGCCTCCTTCCTGGTCTCGCTCGGCTTCGTTGAGGCCAAGTCGGACACTTCGCTCTTCATCTACAGGCGTGAGGGTGATACTGTCTACCTCCTCCTGTACGTGGACGATATTGTCCTCACGGCGTCCAGCCCGGCTCTTCTTCAGCGCACGATCTCCGCCCTGCAGCGCGAGTTTGCGATGAAGGATCTCGGCCAGCTCCACCACTTCCTGGGCGTTGCGGTCGAGCACCGCCCGGGTGCTCTGTTTCTCCACCAGCGCCAGTACTGCCTGGATATCCTCGAGCGAGCAGGCATGGCTGATTGCAAGCCGTGCTCCACTCCCGTGGACACCCAGGCAAAGGTGTCTTCGGCCGACGGCGCCCCGGTCGCCGACCCCACCACTTACAGGAGTCTTGCAGGTGCACTGCAGTATCTCACCTTCACCAGGCCGGACATCTCCTACGCGGTTCAGCAGGTGTGTCTCCACATGCATGATCCGCGGGAGCCACATCTCACGGCGGTGAAGCGGATCCTTCGGTACCTGCGTGGCACTCATGACTACGGCCTTCTTCTACGGCGCGACTCTGCCTCCGAGTTGGTCGTCTACACCGACTCTGACTGGGCGGGCTGCCCGGACACCCGTCGGTCCACCTCCGGCTACGCCGTCTTCCTGGGCGGCAACCTCATCTCCTGGTCCTCGAAGCGGCAGCACGTGGTGTCCCGCTCGAGTGCCGAGGCGGAATACCGCGCCGTGGCCAACGGCGTGGCCGAGTCCTCCTGGCTTCAGCAGCTGCTTCAGGAGCTCCACTCTCCCCTCGCCCGGAGTACGTTGGTCTACTGCGACAACGTCAACGCCGTCTACCTCTCTACCAACCCGGTGCAGCATCAGCGCACGAAGCACGTAGAGATCGACCTTCACTTTGTTCGTGAGCGGGTGGCTCTCGGGGAGTTGCGAGTCCTGCACGTTCCGACGTCGTCGCAGTTCGCCGACATCTTCACCAAGGGACTTCCTTCAACGGTGTTCACCGAGTTTCGGTCCAGTCTCAACATCTGCCGTGGCTAGATGTTGGGACTGCGGGGGGTGTTAGACTGTACGTATAGGGGGCGGGGGCATTTTAGTCTTTTGGTATTAGGGTTGCTTAATCCTTAAGTTGTGTCCCCCTATATATGTATCTCCTTGACAGGCTGTTAATGAATTGATTACTTTCCTAATCTAATTGGGTTGAGCGCCCACCAAGCTTGGAGGAGCGGGAGATCATGTTCACCACCGCGGAGGAGCCCACGTCCTTCACCGATGCTGAGGAACACCCGTGCTGGAGACGGGCCATGCTCGAGGAGATGGAGTCCATAGAAGAAAACAAGACTCGGTAACTTGTTGATCTTCCTGCAGGACACAAGCCCATTAGCCTCAAATGGGTGTTCAAGGTGAAGAGGGACGAGCATGGGGAGGTGGTGAAGCACAAGGCTCGATTGGTGGCAAAAGGCTATGTCCAACAGCAAGAAATAGATTTTGACGAGGTATTTGCTCCTGTAGCTCGTCTTGAATCTGTTCGCTTGCTCTTTGCAGTTGCTGCACACAAGGGGTGGGAGGTACACCACATGGACGTGAAGAGCGCCTTCCTGAACAGCGACTTGATGGAGTAGGTGTATGTCTCCCAACCTGCTGGCATCATCATCGATGGAGCCGAACACAAGGTGTATCGGCTCAAGAAGGCTTTATATGGACTGCGTCAGGCGCCCAGGGCCTGGAATGCCAAGCTCAACGATAGCTTGCTATCGCTTGGTTTCCAGAAGAGTACGAGCGAGCACGAGATCTATTTCCGTGGAGCTAAAGATGAGAAGCTCATCGTCAGCGTGTACGTCGATGATCCTGTGATCACAGGAGGAGGCGACCTCAAGAAGTTCAAGGGGGAGATGATGAAGAGGTTCAAGTTGAGCGACATGGGTCTCTTGTCATATTATCTTGGCCTGGAGGTGCGGCAAGCTGATGCAGGGATATGCGTTGGGCAGGCAGCCTACGTTTCCAAACTTGTCTTTAAAGTTGGCCTGGAGGGATGCAACCCCTGTGCATTCTCCATGGAGCAAGGCCTCAAGCTTTACAAGACAAGTGATAGTTTGTTGGTGCATGCAACAGACTATAGGAGCTTGGTGGGAGGACTGCGATACTTGGTGAACACACGTCCTGATCTTGCCTATTCGGTCGGGTATTGTGAGTCGGATTATGGAGGAGCCCAAGGAGGAGCACTTTGCTGCAGTCAAACGCATTGTACGCTACATAGCGGGTACAATCAACTATGGAGTCTTCTATGCAAGAGGAGGAGACATGGAGCTTATTGGGTACTCGGATAGTGACTATGCGGGAGACGTGGAGGACCGCAAGAGCACAAGCGGGGTGTTGTTTTGACTTAGAAACAGCCCCGTTTCATGGCAGTCCTGCAAGCAGAAGGTGGTGGCCTTGTCCTCATGTGAAGTAGAATATATCGCAGCAGCTCAAGGGGCATGTCAAGGTGTATAGATGGCACGGCTGATGGAGGACTTAGCTGAAAAATCAAGGGCGCCGATGCTGTAGATTGATAACAAGTCAGCTATAGATTTGAGCAAGAACCCGGTACACCATGACAGAAGTAAGCACATCGATGTCAAGTACCACTACATACGAGAGTGTGTGGACAGCGGTACTATTGTGCTTGAGCAGATCTCCACACAAGACCAGATGGCAGACATCTTGACCAAGGCCTTTGGAAGACAGAAGTTCGTGGAGATGAGAAGAAGAATCGGGATCCTAGACGAGGGCCAGCGTCAGGATCAGGAGGAGAATGTGGGCTAATCTGCCTCTGGCCCAGGGCGGCCAGAACTGGGCCGTGTGGGCTGATCTGCCCCTGGCCCAGGCCGGCTCCTTCTAGAAGAGATTAGAGTTTAATCTTCTTGGAGATAGAATTAGAGATAGACTAAAAGATTGAGTTGTAATAGATCAGGACTCTTGTAAGGGGGCCATATAAAGAAGCCAAACACCCCAGTTTTATTCAGATCAATAAAAAAATAATTCCTCCACCTCTCTAGCCCTATCCGCCACCTCCCTCTCTCCCTGGAGCAGCCGCCTCTCCTCTGTTTTGCGCCTAGATCAGAACAGACCAGCATCTCTCTCTCTCTCTTCTCCTCTGTTCTGTTCCGACCAAAAACAGAATCCAACAGGCGGCAGCCCTGTTCTCTCCTGTTTTATTTTTCTTTTTGCGCTGAGCCATAGCAGATTGCATTTGCTATCTCCTGCTGCCTCTGTCCCTTACGTCAAAAGACTATTGCAAGTTGCAACATCCATCAAGTGCCAGCAAGTTGCAACATCAAGTGGGAGCAAGTTGCTGCACCAAGTGGGAGCAAGTTGAGGACTGCAACTGTACTTCATCAGAAAAGAGTGCAGAGGCAATTTGGTATAAATAACACCAGAATTGCAACAACTGCCACTACAGTACCACCACCACTGCAGTAGCTGCGTGCCATTACATGACCGCACCCTTAAGCTACCGGCATGGTTGGAGTCTCCGGCATTTCTGATCTAGCGATCGACACCGCCGCTGCGAAACTCAATCGTGCTCGCAAGGAAGAAGACAAACAACAGCTACACAACCTCGAGATCCTCCGCGCACGTTCACCTGAGTCCATGATTGCACGTGGGCGACCACGGCGAGCACACCCTACTGCTCCTTGAAGCAGTCGCGATCGACAACCTTCACGCGCAAGCTGCCGGAGTCTAAAACGTGTATTCTCCCATCTCGGTTGTTTTGGATCCCCTCTTCATCAACTACTCTTGCGCGAACTCGTTCTCCTCACTCTCGAGACCTAGCTCGATGATCATGTCATTCTGACATTGTCTACATTGTTGTTCCCGCCTGGAAGAAGATGGACAGCGTCATCCTCCCCTAGATCTTTGGTACATCAATGTCGGGCTGCAGAACATTGTCCAAAACGTGGTGGCACGACACACCATGCTTGTTGGCCACCGAGGAGCAGTTCCTTGATAACCACGAGACACACGCCCTCCACCTTGATGCTGCCTTCCATACCTTTTATCCAAGGTGACTTGTTTATCACCACTACCACCGGATGATCCTCTTCACAGCCTGCTGGTGATCCGTCGTCGGTCGTTGCAGGAACCGACTAACGTAGCCGATGGAGAATGCCAAGTCCGGCCGTGTGTGGGTGAGGTAGCGAAGGCTCCCCACAAGACGTCGGTACTGCGTAGCGTCCACCTCCTCCGCCGTGCTGTCGCGGCTCAGCTTCAGCCTCTCCTCCATCGGAGTGAGAGCTGGATTGCAGTTTGTGAGCCCAGCTAGCTCAACAATGCGCTTGGCGTAGGCAGTCTGTCGAAGTGTGATCCCGGAGTCGACCTGGTGCACCTCAATCCCAAGGTAGAAGGAGAGAGATCCCAGGTCACTCATCTGGAAGGTGACTTTCATCTCTTCATTGAACGCTGCCACCTCCGCATCCTTGGTGCCGGTGATCACCAAGTCGTCGACGTAGACACCCACCAATAGGGTGTTTCCTCCATTGCCCCGCCGATAGATGGCCGCCGCGTGCGGACATTGCCCGAAGCCCATCCTCTTGAGCGTGGAATCCAACTTGGCATTCCACGCCCTTGGTGCCTGACGCAAGCCATAGAGGGCCTTGCGCAGGCGCAACACCTTGCCCTCCTTGCCAGGGACCACAAACCCCAGCGGCTGGTGTACGTAGACCTCCTCCTTCAAGTCGCCGTTGAGGAACGCCGACTTGACGTCCATGTGCTGGACACGCCAGCCTTCTTGGGCAGCGAGTGCAAGAAGGAGTCGCACAGATTCCATCCGTGCCACGGGGGCAAAAGCATCGTCGAAGTCGATCCCCTCCTGCTGCACGAAGCCGCGTGCCACCAAGCGAGCCTTGTGCTTGACGATGGCGCCGTCTTCATCCCTCTTCAACTTGAACACCCACTTAAGGGTGATCGCACGGTGACCGCGAGGGAGATCAGCAAGCTCCCAAGTGCGGTTCGTCTCAACCGCGTCCATCTCCGACTGCATCGCAACACGCCATGATGCGTGTTTCTCGCCCTCCGCAAAAGACCGAGGCTCGCCGTCATCGCACGCAAGGTGCAACTGCACCTCCAGATCTTGATCATCCAGATCGTGAGGGGCCAGTCCCGGCACCGGCTGGTTGCCGAGAACGTTCTCCATTTTGCGATACCGCAACTGCTCGTCGTCGTAGCACCCGTCGAGGCGCTCCTCGTTGTGGGAGAGCGGAGTAACAAACTCCACTGGGTCGTGCTCGACACGAGCTGGGGACAGAGTGGGCGTGCCCGGAGGAGTGGCCGTCGGTGCTGGAGTGCGTGGGGTCGCCGGCTGAGGTGGAGGTGGACGGTCGAGGGCTGGGGTAGACACGCTCGGTGGAGAAGAGTTGCCTACTCCCCCAACTCCCTTGAAATGGACGTAGTCGACGATGAAGTCGTCGTGCGTCAAGGTCGAACCGTCGTCCACCGCCTTGTCCCATGCCCATCCTCGCCCTTCGTTGAACACAGCGTCGCGCGTCGTGCGCACACGCTATGTCTCTGGGTCGAGAATGCGGTAGGCCTTCGAGCCCTCCGCGTAGCCGATGAACACCCCCGGAGTGCTCCTGTCGTCGAGCTTGCTGATGTGGCCAAGCTCCTTGGCAAACGCGAGGCAGCCGAAGACCCGTAGATGAGAGACCGCCGGCTTGTGCCCATACCAAGCCTCGTGCGGCGTCCTGTCGTTGAGAGCCTTGGGGGGCGAGCGGTTGAGGATGTAGACAGCCGTCACCACCGCCTCTCCCCAGAAGATAGCCGGCATTCCCCTCTGCTTGAGGAGGGCCCGAGCCATCCCCACAACCGTCTGGTAGCGCCGCTCGACGACGCCGTTCTGCTGCGGGCTGTAGGGCGCGGAGTAGTGGCGCTGAACACCCTTATCCGCGCAATACGACGCGAATTCAGCCGCCGTGAATTCGCCGCCGTTGTTGGTGCGCAGCACACGCAGCTTGCGACCGCACTCCGCCTCCGAAATGGCCTGCGCGCGCCTGATGGCGTTCGCGGCCTCTCCCTTGCTGCCAAGGACCACGACCCACATGAAGCGGGAGAGGTCGTGACGAGCAGCAGGAAGTAGCGTCGTCCTCCTGGTGTAGCTGGTGTCACCGGGCCACACAAGTCCCCGTGAACGAGCTCGAGCCGTTCCTTAGCTCGAAAGCTCGACTGCTGGGGAAAAGGAAGCCGCCTCTGCTTCATCAATACGCAAACGTCGCAGAGTTGCTCCACGTGGTCAAGGCATGGCATGCCTCGCACCATCTACTTGGCACTGAGCTGCTTTAGGGCCTCGAAGTGAAGGTGCCCAAAGCGCTCGTGCCACTGCCATGCCTCGTCGTCCCGACGAGTGGCAAGGCAGACAGCCTATGCTACCTGCACGTGAAGGACATAGAGTCGATTGGTGCCTCTAGTTACCTTGGCAAGAAGGCGACGATGGCGATCCCAAATCCTCATGACTCCGTCCTTAATCTCCACGCGCGAACCGTTCTCATCCAGCTGTCCCAGGCTGATGATGGAGTTTCTCAACGCGGGGATGTAGTAGACTCCGACGAGCAGCCTGGGCTCACCAGACCCGGTGGTGAGGATGACGGAGCCGACACCCTTGATCTCCACGCCGGAGGCGTCACCAAACTTGACAGAGCCTCGGACATTGGAGTCAAGCTCAACGAAGAACTCCCGTCGACCGGTCATGTGATGGGTGGCGCCGGTGTCGAGGCACCACCCGTCAGTCTTGTCGTTGCTGGAGCCGTCGCCGAGGAAAGCGTGTGCTTTTGGCTCATCAAGATGAAGGAGAGCCGCTGCGGTCGATTCCACTAGAGGTGGTTTGATGCTTCCGTGTGCCAGAAGCAAAGCTGGCTCCTCCTCTACCTGTGCCACGTGGGCCTCCTTCTCCACTTGTGCCACGTGGGCCTGGCCACGTCGTGGCTGTCGACATTCCCTGGCCCAATGACCAAGCTTGCCACAGTTGTGGCAGGTGTCATCTCGTGTCGGCTTGTGGTTGCCGACGGTGCCACCCTGGGCGCCTCCGCGGGCGCCACCCTCGGTACGTCCGCGTGCCCCAGCCTGGGTACCTCCGCGCCCCTTGCGCGACTTGCCGCGCTTGCGGCCGCCTGTCGAGGAAGAGGACTCCCCCTTCTTCCGGTCACCCTGGCCAGCCTCCCACTGCTCGCGAGTGAGATGAAGCTTCCCGCCAATGGTGATAGGCCCCGAGAGAGGTTGTGGTTCGTCGCTATCGACGACCTTGAGGCGACCTATCGCCTCTTCGATCGACATCGTGGAGAGGTCCAGCAGAGACTCGATCGAGCGAGCGATCTGCTTGTACTTCTCGGGGATGCACTGAAGGAGCTTCTCGACAGCTCTCTCTTCGTTGTAGGTGCCGTCGCCTAACTGCACCAACTTCTGCAACAAAGTGTTGAGACGAAGAGCAAAGTCCTCACCTGGCTGAAAGGCCAGGTTCTCCCAGTCCTTGCGAAGCGCCTGCAGTGTGGACTTGTGGACGCGGTCGCTGCTGATGCGTGCCGCAGCGATGGCATCCCATGCCTCCTTAGCAGTCCGCTTCTTGGAAAGCGAGAACTGCATCTCGGGCGGGACTGCAGCAATGAGGGCATCCAACGCCCGTCGATCCTCGTAGTAGTCGCGTCGCCGTACTGAACTGCTTCCCACATGTGTCGCACCTGGAGCCGTACCCTCATCACCGCGACCCACTCGACGTAGTTGGTCTTGGTGAGGGTAGGCCACCCACCGTCGGGACCGACGTCCCTGACAATGGCCTGGACTCCGTGGTGTCCATGGTACCTGTCCGGGGAGGGAGAACCGCGCCGCCTGTAATGGCCGCGTTCTCCGTCGCCCCAGCCGCCGCCGCCGGGAGCGCCACCGGCGCGTCCGCGCCCGTCTGGGCTGCGGCTGTCGCGCCCATGGGGGCGCGCGGCTGCTCGCTGCACCTCTCGTGCTCGCGCCGCCTCCCTCACCGGCCTGAGCTCATCGTCGACGCCGCCGTCGACAGAGCTGTTGGAGCTACTGCCGCCGCACGCGCTACAGCCGCCGCCGCCGCTGCTTCCACTTCCGCCCTTGCTGCTGCCAGTTCCGCCGCCGCCAACCTTGCCGCCATTGCCGCCGTCGCCGCAGTCTCTGCCGCCGCTCGCTCGCGCTCCTCTACCGCGACGACCTCCGTCTACCGCGCGCTCGAGGCGACCGAGCGCTGAGACTGTCCGTCGGACATGGCGCACTAGTGGGGAAGGGCTGTTGTGTGTGGAAGACAAGCTGCTGCTCGTCTGTGCAGGAGAGGAATGAGCTGGAACAGCCGGTGTTCTTGCTGCCGGTTGCGGACAGAGAGAGGTGCGGGAAGGGGATGAGCAGGAGATGTTTAAGCTGCAGGATAGAACGGCTCTGATACCAGATGTTAGTAGTTGAATTCTTACTCTCATTGGAAGAGAGGATGACACTAGGAGTTGGGGCAATCTTCTTGTCTATTTCTCACACAATGCCATACCAACCTAAGGGGTTGAGGCTACATATTTATAGATGTCATGGCAGCCAAGCATATGCCACAAAGATGCTAGTCTAAGATGCTTAGATGCTGTCCTAATATGTTGTCCTTGGCTGACACTAAGATGCTGTCCTAGTGTCCTTAATATGCTATCCTAGTGTCCTTAGATGTTATCCTAATTGGGGCCACAAAGACCAAAGGACTAGAGTACAACAAGGACCAAGGACCAAGGACTAAAGTGCAATAAACTAAAGGACTAGGGTACAAGGGACTAGGGGACCAAAGACCAAAGGACTACAAGACTTATTCCAGCATACACATGCATGACCCGCGGGAGCCGCACCTCACCGCTGTGACGCGGATTCTTCGGTACCTGCGCGGCTCCCTCGACTACGGCCTTCTACTTCGACGTGACTCGCCCTTCGAGTTGGTTGTCTACACCGACGCTGACTGGGCGGGATGCCCAGACACTCGCCGTTCCACCTCTGGTTACGCCGTCTTCCTGGGGGGAACCTTGTCTCCTGGTCCTCGAAGCGGCAGCCCGTGGTCTCGCGCTCGAGTGCTGAGGCAGAGTATCGCGCTGTGTCTAACGGCGTGGCTAAGGCTTCTTGGCTTCAGCAGCTACTTCAGGAGCTTCACTTCCCCGTCACCCGGAGCACGTTGGTTTACTGTGATAATGTCAACGCCGTCTACCTCTCCACCAACCCCGTCCAGCATCAGCGCACGAAGCATGTGGAGATTGATCTCCATTTTGTTCGTGAGCGGGTTGCACGTGGCGAGGTCCGGGTTCTCCACGTCCCGACGACGTCGCAGTTCGCCAACATCTTCACGAAGGGCCTCCCGTCGACGCTGTTTTTAGAGTTCCGGTCCAGTCTCAACATCTGTTGTGGCTAGATGTTGGGACTGCGGAGAGGTGTTGGACTGTATTAGTACTTTGGGCTAGGCTCAGCCCACTCTTGTATCTATATATGTGTACTCTCCCCTATGGGGTTAATTATTCAAGTCATTATTCTTTAATACTTACAACTACCAGTACGACACTACTGCGCATTGTACTACAATCTTTGCTCTTTACTGGGATTTTTAGTTCATGACTTTTAGGCCTCTTTGTTCAGCGGTGACCTGGTGGTTTATTTTTGACACGACAATACGAGTTTGATATAACAAAGTGTGTTGGCATGGTTGATTGCAAGCATTTCTCTAGTCCTGTTGACACTCAAGCCAAGATATTTGCAGATCATGGCGCTCCTGTCGGTGATGGAACGTTGTATCACAACATCGTCGGTGCTCTGCAGTATTTGACATTCACAAGTCCAAATTGTTAGACTCTGTAATTGTGTTCGGGGCACAGGGGTATATTAGTCATTAGTGAGGGATTAGGGTTAGGGGTAGTTTAGTCTTTTCCCCTCACCTAATCCCTCTATATAATCATCCCTGTATCCTCATTATCTTAATCATCTAATACATCCACAATTAGCCTTCTATCATGGTATCATTAGCTAGGAATTAATTAGAATTAGGGCTTAACCCTAATGGCCAAGCTGTTGCCGCCGCACTGGGCTTGTGCCGCTGCAGCCAACGGTGCGCCGCCCGCCGGAGCCGCCGCCGCCCCTGCTGTCGCGCTGCCCGCCCACGCCGCCGTGCCCCCCACCCATGCCGCTGCGCCCTGGACCGCGCCCGCTGGTGCCGCCGCCGCCGCCAGGTACCACGCCGCCGTGCCCTGGGCCGCCGCCGCCGCCCGGTTTTGGGCCGGGTCGGCGCGCGCACGGGGGAGCCGCCGCCGCCTCTGGAGGGGCTGGTGCGGCTGCCACTGCCCCCTGGCCCGCCGCCCCCTGGCCTACAGCCACCACCACCGCCTCTGGAGGGGCTGGCGCGCCCACCTCCGCCCCCAGATCTGCCGCCCCCTGATCCGCTGTTGGTGGCGGCGCCGCTGCTGCTGAAGGCGCCGCCTGGCCCGCCGGCCCGTGGCCTGCAGCCGCCGCCTCTGGAGAAGTTAGCACGCCCACCTCCGCCCCCGGATCTGCCGCCCCTCCTATGACTCCAAGGACCGGTCCACCCGCCATCGGACCTCTTGCAGGTACCACCAGCAAACCCGCCACCGCTGTCGTTTTCATGGCAGGTACCTCTGACCCACGCGACTCTATCAACGGGAGCACCACAACTACTGTCCCGCCGATTCCGTTTCCAGTCGCCGGTGCCGCTGCTGATAACACAGCTTCTTCTTCCTACGACACCGACACAATGGACACCGCCGACATCGCCGCAGCGCTGGCTGCCTCTCGTGAGCGCGAGCGGGCACTCGCTCTCGCCCTAGAGCAGGAGCATGACTCCGTGGCAGCTCGATCTCACCAGCTCGAGGAGAGTGCTCACCGACCGATGAGTGCTGCCCACGAGTCTCCCTCGGACGCTGGTACGTACTCGGCTTCACTTGTGGCCGCTCTTCATGCGCAGGCCGCCGGGATTCAGAACATCCGAACGCTCGTGCCGGTTGTTCTCAACTCCAAGTCCACTTCATATGCCCGGTGGCGTGACCTGGTGCTCCTCACGCTGAGGCGTTACTGCCTCGATGACCACGTCCTCCAGGACGATTCTTCAGAGGTGGTCTCCTGGATCAGCATGGACAGCCTGGTCCTATCTTGAATCCTATGTTCCCTAAAGGAAGAACTACAGGATATTGTCAGGCAACGCGGTGGCGGCACTGCTCGACGGGCCTGGCTGGTCCTTGAGCAGCGGTTTCTAGGGAACCGCGCGACTCGAGCCCTCCACATCAGCACTCGGTTCCAGAACACCATCCAGGGTGACCGCTCTGACTCCACCTACTGCCGGGAGATGAAGGGCATGGCGGATGCTCTACGTGACCTTGACGAGCCGGTCACCGATAGCGCTCTTGTTTTTCGGGTCCTTCAGGGCCTGAATGAGCGCTATTATCACCTACGGACGTGGCTACTCCGACTAGAGCCACTCCCTACCTTCGAGAAGGTATGGTCTGATCTTGAGCTTGAGGAGATCACTGTAGGAGGCTCTACTGGTTCCAGATCTGCCACAACCTTTTATGGCTCTGGGCAGTCCCCTCGTCCACCCTTACCAGCTACTGGTGGACCACCGTCACGACCACCTTCCACCCCAGGCACTCCTGCCAGTACTGGGGTGGAAATCATCGCCGCCGAGGCAAGCACGGCGGCCGTGGTGGAGGTAGCAGTGCAGGCGACACTCCTACACCCACTACTCTGACTACTGGTGGTAGCGGTGGTACCGGCCGGGGAGGTGCACCCTGACCCACACCCTACAACCCGTGGACTGGCCAGATCTACATGTGGCTTGGGCCGTCTCCGGGTTCCCATCCTCCACGACCACCACGCCCCCAGCCGGCGTTTGTAGCCACCTCGGGCTATAGTGGACCAGCCTACAGTGCTGGTGGGCCGCCGACTTAGGCCTACGGTAGGCCTGGCTATCCTTCTGGCGGACAGTCAGCCTCGACCTACGGAGGCACCGACTATCCTGTTGGGTACTCGGAGCCGTCGGCACCTCTCCAGGAGCCACCCCTCGACGTGGGATCGACAGTCGCTAGCTTCTTCCTTCAGCACCATGCACCTTACTCCACCAGGTGCCGAGTGGGTAGTCGATTCTGGAGCGTCATACCATACCACCCCTAATGCCGGTATACTCTCTTCCGCCCACACTCCCAATCCCTCTTTTCCTTCATCTATCGTTGTTGGGAATGGATCTATTCTTCCGGTCACCTCAGTAGGTGATTCTGGTCTCCCGGGTTGTTTCCAACTTAAGAACATTCTTGTCGCTCCGGATATCATTCAAAACATGCTTTCTGTCCGTCGTTTTACCAGTGACAACAATGTTTTCATTAACTTTGATCCTTTTGGTTTGTCTGTGAAGGATCTTTCTACCCGGCGACCTCTTTTTCGATGTGATAGCTCAGGGCCCCTATGCACACTTCGGCTTCCTACTTCCGCTGCATCACCGCCTTTTGCTATAACTACGATAGCTTCATCCATCATTTGGCATCACCGGCTTGGCCACCCTGGTGCAGATGCTATGTCGAAGTTGTCCAGTAGTTCTGTTATCTCGTGTCCTAGGGGCACACATGACTCCCTATGTCGTTCTTGTCAGCTTGGTCGCCATGTTCGGCTTCCTTTTCCCACTACTGTGACTCATGTTGAGCACGTTTTTGATCTTATACATTGTGATTTGTGGACATCACTCATTACCAGTGTATCGGGCTTTAATTATTACTTGGTGATCATTGATGATTTTTCTCACTTTTCCTAGACTTTTCCATTACGATTGAAGTCTGAGATTTTCGTTACTCTTTCTCACTTATTCGTTTGGATTTCCACTCAGTTTGGACGCACCATCCGAGTTGTCCAGTGCGATAACGGACACGAGTTCGATAACACTGCGTTTCGTAACTTTCTCTCCGCACATGGGGTACAGCTACGCATGTCTTGTCTGTATACCTCTCCTCAAAACGGCAAGGCAGAGCGCATGATTCACACCACCATTGATGTCATGCGCTCCCTGATGTTCCAGACATCTGTTCCAGCCCGATACTGGGTGGAGGATCTCCATACTGCTACACTTCTAATTAATCGTCTTTCTACCAAGGCGATTCGTGCCTCCACCCTCTACTTTGCTCTATATGGCACCGACCCTCTTTACGATCACCTTCGAGTTTTCGGGTGCGCTTGCTACCCTAACATTTCCGCCACTGCCCCGCATAAGCTTGCGCCCCGCTCGACACAGTGTGTTTTTCTCAGGTATTCTCTTGATCATAAGGGGTACCGGTGCTTAGATCTCACTACTCACCGCCTTTTGATCCCTCGGCACGTCGTCTTCAACGAGTCCTCCTTTCCTTTCTCCACCACCTCTTCCGGTTCCACCACTGAGTTGGATCCTCTTTTTCCCACTGACCCCGAGGCTGCTCCCCAGCTGCCTTGGCCTCTTTCTTCTGTAGGTTCGGCACACGCTACGCCTCAGGTGCCCCCGCGTCACCTGCTGCACCATGTGCGGCACCGACGCCTCCGGCGTCACCTGCTGCGCCACGTGCGGCACCGACGTCTTCGGCATCGCCTGCTGCGCCTCAGGTGACCCCTACGTCACCAGCTGCGCCACGCGCGGCCTCGGCTTCCCTGATGTCACCTGCTCTACCTCAGATGGTCCCGACGTCAACAGCTGCGCCACGCGCGGCCTCGGCCTCCCCGACATCACTAGACGTACCAGGCGCAACACCGACGACGACTTCTCGCTTCGCCGATCCCGCACTTGTCTACCAGCAACGAGCGCGGGATGGGGCCCCTACTCCAACTGCGCCACGCGCGGCCTCGAGACCCACTCTCGTCTACCCACGACGAGAGAAGGTTGTTGTACCCGAGCGCCTGGTGTACAACCCTCCTCTTCTCCACAGCGATCTTGATCACGTCCACCCGATGGTGACTCGACGTGCGTCCCGGAGTCTCCGGCCAGTTGAGCGCTTCGCCGGAGCTGCCTTCTCGTCGACGACATCTCCACCGACCGATTCTTCTTCGATCTCACTCATACCTACTTCCGTGCGTAGCGCCCTCGCCGACCCTCACTGGCGCCACGCTATGGAGGAAGAGTATGAGGCCCTACTTGCCAACCGGACCTGGGACCTGGTTCCCCGCCCCGGTCGTGGCAATGTTGTCACGGGCAAGTGGGTGTTCACACATAAGAAGAAGGTGGACGGTACCTTGGAGAGGTACAAGGCTCGCTGGGTACTTCGGGTTTCACTCAGCGCCGTGGAGTTGACTACGATGAGACCTTCAGCCCGGTGGTGAAGCCGGCGACGGTTCGTATCGTTCTGTCGCTGACTCTCTCGCGTTCTTGGCCTGTCCACCAGTTGGACGTCAAGGATGCCTTTCTCCACGGTACACTGACCAAGACAGTGTACTGCAGTCAACCTACAGGATTTGTTGATTCAGCTCATCCAGACATGGTCTGTAAGCTGAACAAATCCTTGTACGGTCTAAAGCAGGCACCGCGAGTTTGGTATAGCCGGTTCGCCTCCTTCTTGGTCTCACAGGGGTTCGTCAAAGCTAAGTCGGACACTTCGCTGTTTGTCTATCGACGTGGCAGTGACACTGCTTACCTTCTACTGTACGTCGATGACATCGTACTGACAGCGTCTAGTCCGGCTCTGCTTCGGCGCGCCATTTCTGCTTTACAGCAGGAGTTGGCTATGAAGGATCTGGACCGCCTTCACCACTTCCTAGGTATTGCGGTTGAGGACCGACCAGGCGGCTTGTTCCTTCACCAGCGACAGTACTGCCTGGATATCCTTCAGCGAGCAGGCATGGCTGAGTGCAAGCCGTGCACCACTCCACTGGATACTCGGGCGAAGCTCTCTGCTACCGACGGGACACCCGTCACTGACCCCACTGCTTACAGGAGTCTTGCAGATGCTCTTCAGTACCTCACCTTCACCAGGCCGGATATTTCCTATGCGGTACAGCAGGTGTGCCTCCACATGCATGACCCGGGGGAGCCGCACCTCACCGCTGTGAAGCGGATTCTTCGGTACCTACGAGGCGGCCTCCTCCTTCGACGTGACGTGGCCTCCGAGTTGGTCGTGTACACCGACGCTGACTGGGCAGGCTGCCCGGACACACGCCGGTCTACCTCTGGGTATGCCGTCTTCCTGGGCGGTAACCTCGTCTCCTGGTCCTCGAAGCGATAGCCCGTGGTGTCGCGCTCGAGTGCTAAGACGGAGTTTCGCGCCGTGGCTGAGGCTTACTGGCTTCAGCAGCTGCTTCAGGAGCTCCACACTCCCGTCGCCAGGAGCACCCTGATCTACTGCGACAACGTCAGCGCCGTGTACCTCTCCACCAACCCGGTTCAGCATCAGTGCACAAAGCATGTGTAGATCGACCTCCACTTTGTTCGTGAGCGGGTTGCACGTGGCGAGATTCGGGTACACCATGTCCCGACGACGACGCAGTTCGCCGACATCTTCACGAAGGGCCTTCCGTCGTCGTTGTTCTCCGAGTTTCGGTCCAGTCTCAACATCTGCAGTGGCTAGATGTTGTGACTGCGGGGGGTGTTAAGACTCTGTAATTGTGTGTGGGGCACAGGGGTATATTAGTCATTAGTGAGGGATTAGGGTTAGGGATAGTTTAGTCTTTTCCCCTCACCTAATCCCTCTATATAATCATCCATGTACCCTCATTATCTTAATCATCTAATACAGCCACAATTAGCCTTCTATCACAAATATCTCTTATGCAGTTAAACAGGTGTCTCCAAATGCATGATCCTCGAGAGGCTCATCTGACTACAATGAAGTGCATTTTGTACTATATATATCTTCTCCTTCGATGCTCTTCAAGATCTGCACTAGCGGTCTATTCAAACGCGGGTTGGGAAGGTTGCCTCAATACTTGCCGCTCCACATAAGGGTACGCAATTTTTCTTGGAGATAATTTGATTTCCTAGTCTTTGACAACGTCAGTGCCGTATACCTATCCAATGATCCAGTCCAACATCAATGCACTAAATATGTTGAGATTCATCTCCACTTCGTCCACAAACGAGTTGTATCTGTGACACAAGTTCTTCATGTTTTGACGGCCTCTCAAGTTGCTGATTTTTTTGGGGGGAAGGGGGGGGTTTAGAGTCTTAGTAGGGTACGGCTCTTGTGTCATCCCCCTATATATATGTAACCCCATTGTGTGCAATACATCCATCTAATTCCTATTCTATCACAAAGTGTTTGATTCAAAAGATAGAATCCTTGCTTTGTTTTGTTTCATTATAGAAAACAGATGCCTTGGATGTAGTATCGCTCACCTCTAGTAATGGCTCCACTGATTTATCCTCAACATGGTCAAGCACAAATTTGAGCAATTCCTACATGAGCAGTGAATGTCAAAATATAGCTTTTACAATGTCAAACTAAGTAAATATGTTGTGAAGGTATGGGATTTTACAGGAAATCCAGATGGCAAATCCTTCACTGGATTGATCTGAACACCAACCATGAAACCTTCACCCTGTACCCAAAAAATTAGTTCATCAGATATGACCACATGTATCTGAAGCATTCTAATGGAAAAACCACAGAAGAGAATGACACCTCAGACTTGTATCCCATACATGTTGCTATGGCAGACTCAAGATCAGCACCGGAATGCACAGCCTAATAGAATCAACAGATCAGAACAATATTCACAGATTCAGTCAAGAACAATCAATCGCAGAAAATGTCATATCTTGTTTTCTGCCACAGAGGAAAGCACAATGTATCTGCAAGTGATGTTATTTGTATTTGTTAGGTAATATGCTTGATTATTAATGGAACCAAATCATATGTGTGTCCAGGATAAAATCACATGTTTATTGTAACATAGCCAATTTTACGAGAACGCTTCAGCAAAGAACACAAAGGCACACTTAATGCTTTGGCCTCTGGAAATTTCTCATGCATTTTTCATAATGACTGCAGTAGCTTTGCACAACAGCATCAAATAGAGAAATCTAAAAATGAGGGGATTCTAAACGAATTTTATCACTTCATTCTATTTCTATTTAAGAAGGGGTGCCCAGGCGCCGCGATAAAGCTGTTTCCTTGTGACCATGAGGTCACGGGTTGATGTCCTAGAAATGGCCTTACTCGGACCCTGCGCAACCAGGAGCTATATGCACCGGGCTACCCTTTCTTTATTCTATTTCTACTTAAAGTACTAGGTTGGATTAAAAACAATGATTGACATCTTGGCGAGCCCAAACTGGCAATATGATTCTGGATCACAAATCAAACTATGAAATTGCTTAGAAGTGTGTTTGAAAAATAAATGTTTTAAAGTGCTCATTTGATTTTAGAACTGTGTTACAAATTCACCGCTTTTTCTGAAGAAGATACCCATATATGAAGGAAAAGAAGAACCTCCGTTTTTCCTAGTTGTTCACAGTTCATAGACATTTCAGGTTTACCAGAGAAGTTAATGGTTCAGAGTAATTATAAAAATAGATGAAGTCCTGACAGTATGTGGGTGGCAAAATGTGGATACTAGATGTATGGTTGATGAAACGTAAAACATCAATTAAAAACAACCGTACGGAAACAAGAGTTCTTACATGCTCTCATAGTGCAAGTACCTAGAGGGCTAAAGCCAATAATTTGATAGGATATATGGGGTAAAAGAGCACATAGCATTAGCAGAAAAAGGCACAGCATATATGATAGCATGTATGGTTAATCGTCTCGTTTTGTTTTTCAGAAACAAGACAGCGTTATATGGCTTTCAAGGTCTTCTTTGCAAAAGCCAGCTTTCATATGGACGTAACACCTTTATTGATTTTTGCTTATTCATGATGACAGATATCTAACATACCTTCAGGCTTCTCATGTAGTTGCCCAGGTCACGGAGTAAACCCTCCTTCTGTTCACTCCTGAAATTTGGTTCTGAATGAATAGGACGATCATAGCTCAGGAGACGCTCTTTTGTTATGCCCTCTTTGTTCAAGGTATCCCAGTAAGCACTAATATCAAAATCACTCTTGATATAATCAATTAGTGCCTGAGAAAGGAGAGAAATAACCATGAAGACTTCAAATCTCAGATATTATAAAAAAGGGCATACCCAGTGCCGAAGGCTCCCACACATGTGGGGTCTGGGGAAGGGTTATTTCTAGACAGCCTTACCCCTCCTTTTGCAGAGAGGCTGGTTCGAACCCAAGACCTCAGGACACAAGTGGAGACACACTACCACTGCGTCAGGTCCACCCTTCAAATCTCAGATATTATAGTATTAAGAAATTAAAACGTCCATACCTGGCATATCACTACATCATCTGGGCTAGTATTGTTGTGCAGTTTCTGGTGCCATTCTTCCATCATTCCACCTTTGCAGTCATTATTTCTCTATAAAAACAGCAAGCAGTCCTCATTGGCAACGAAAAGGTACTCATTATCTATATTTCCTTTTTTGTATTATCAGAATTAAAAATTATGTGATTCAGTAAAACAATGAACACAACTAGTGGATTTATGCCGAAGATCATCGGCTTTACCTGTATTACTAATATCTCATCACGGATACGTTGACCAACATCACCTTCACCTCCTCGACCAACAGCAGCCATTATCATTCTCAATACCTCCCGGTACTGTGGATAAGTTTTGTACAAATTCTCAAGATCATCTGTAAACCTATCTTGTGCTTTGCTTATCTCACTGCATATAAGATGTCAAAGAAAAAACACATGAATTAAGTTTTTAATGTATAAATACAATAATTTCCAAATTCCACCTGCTGAAGCACACTATGTTTTGTGCTTCATTATAAGTTTATAACTAACAGTCAATTTTGCTCCAGTATTAAAAAGAATGTCAATAACTCTTAAGGCAAGGACTGGATATTTATTGAAGTGAATAATGTGAAACTGATACATACCGGGGCTTCACATTATAATTCTTATTCCATACTAATTGCCTGGTAGCCATGAACCTAATCCAAACAAAAACACCAACAATACCCAACAGTCCAGAATCTCTGGCTTGGTCAACTAGATCTGCCGCGATATTAAATCTGTAAGGGAATAGGATTCTTTTGAGAGATTTTTTCCAAAAGAGCTAGTCTTATCAGTATGGATATGTCAGTGCCTCACCTGTGCATGAGAGATCGCTGGGCGTCTTCCTCCAGATCTGCTATTCTTTCGAGCAGAACCTTTGAAATGCCTTCCCCAGCATCATTGGTGTCCTTTAATAGAGAATAGAACGAAGAATTTTTTAACAAGAGATCTATACCCGAGTCAAAACAAATGAAATAATTCAACATTTGCAATCTAAAATGGATAGTAACAATCACCTTTGTTTTTTTGGTAACATGAGCACTAAAATCTAGGTAAAAGTCAGAGCCATTATTTTTAATCCATGTTTCACCAGATCGAAGAACAAATGGCAACCCCTTGTATCCACCATCATCAAGCTCTATCTCAACAATCTGGACATGAAGAAGTCTTCAGATTGCAGGAAGTCTAAAAGAAAAGGAAGAATGACATGTTGATGACACTGTTTCCACCTGGTAATGTAAATCATCCAATTGATATTCCACAAATGAAGTTTCACATGCCATGTCTAGCAATTTTGAACCAGATGGCAATATGTTTGAAGGAGGTGCCTGCGCAGTTAATCAACATGATTTTGGTACAGACAACAGTGTTTCATTAGCTGCTGAGTTGTTTAAAAACAGTTTTGAAACTTTTACCTTCCACTCTCCTGCCTTTTCCGCTAGTGACCAGTGAAGAATAAGTGGCTCCATATGGTTAGTTGCCAAGTAAACTTTTGTTTTACCTAGAGCCTCTGTGGCAATTGCCTTAAGAAGAGAGATGCTCAATTAGCATGGTTGAAGCAAGGTGTGGAAATATTAAATGGTTGACAAGAAACCTAACCAGTATCTCCTTGTCCCCAAACTTGAAAAGCTTTCTGCTCAAAATTTCACGGCCAACCTTCTCCTGTAAAGATTGAGTGAAGAGATCCAGAACAGTTGGTTGTACTGGTGCAGTCTCTACTTTCTCTTCTATTACATTATGCTTATGCTTATTAAGAAGCTGCATGATATCTCTCTTTTTCCGCTGAATCCTTTCTACAGAGAAGTACTTCTTGTTTTTCAACTGCTTGGAAACTTTACTCTCAATATTTCCTTTCAAAATTTTCTTTTTCAACTGATCAATCGAGATTCCATTACACAACTCAGCCTGTAATTCCTTCCTTGCTTCCCCAAATTCAAGCTGCCAATTGTGGAATAAGAACCTCCATAAAATGTTAGGCGAATAAGCTATGTTAAGATAATTAACCAATGTATTACCAGTTGCTTCTCAGGAGGATAATTTGGCTTGCCCGCTTTCTCCCACCTAATATAAGCCTGGGCTTGTACAAGCTCCTCTGGAACTTCAGCCACAGTACTTTGAGGTGCAAGAGAATCACTTTCACTTGATTCAGGTGCTTTTGTCAATTTAGCTCGAAGCTTCTCTAATGAAACACCTCTGTTTAGTTGCTCTATTAATTCGGCTCGAGCTGCTTCGTATTCCTCCTGGACAAGATGCAACATTAGTTATCACCCCTTTTATGTGTCAGTACATTGAATTTCTTCTGGAGGGAGGTAGACATTAGTATTGTAACTTGCCTTTTCTTGCTCAGGTGTATATGACTGCTTTCCTTTTCTTTCCCACCGAAGGTATGCTTGAATCTGCACGAGATCCTCTGGTACTGAAGTGGCAGAGGAGGATGCAGTAGATGCACTCTGCCCCTGATGGCGGCTCGTCTGGAGCTGAATTAGAAAATTCTGGCCGTTGTTTTTGAACCTGTCGGAAGTAGTCTTGATTTTTCATACCTTTGGCATTCAAAAAAGTAGTCTACACAGTTATCCAAACAGGACCGCTCACCATTTGTTCTGTGCCTCATCAAAGAGGAGGAACTCGATAGCTTGCACCGCAGAATCATCTATCTCGATTCTCAGAGTAGAGTTGTCACCAGACTGCATAGTTATGTACATTACTAGCTAAACATGCTGTTCTGTGCCAACACATAACATACAGAAAAAATGTCGTATTGCCAAACTAACCTTTACAAATGGTGTCCTAAGAGCCCGGTTCTTGTACACTGTCGTTCCATCCGGTCTCCTGGATGGGAGAAGCCAGTCTCTACAACCAAGCAGCTGGGTTATCAACTTGTAAGAACAAGAACGGCATGTGAAGAACATAAGAGGGTAGGCTAAACATGTTATTCGATCCTGACCAACAAAAGAAATGGAGCCAATCTCACCTCCTCTCCGGGCGAATGGCGCCCCAATGCAGAATCAGGGAGCCGCTGGTGTTAGTGGCCACCAGATTGACCTCCACCAACGAGCCCTGCGGCGCTGGGTTCACCGCGACCTGCTTGCACATAATGCGCTGATCGTGTTACACTTGCACATAACGCACCGATTGTGTTACACGGCGGACGAATCGATAGCTAAAATGGTCAATTAGGATGGAGTCCTGCGTGTGTGGGGGTCGCACCTGGAGCTCGGCGTTGGAATCCAGCGTGAACCTTCCGACGAGCTGCAGACAAGAGCAGCGAAAATGGAAATGTTCAGGCGCACGAATCGCGGAACGGTTGGAACGCGCCAGAAAAGGGAAGAGAGGCAGCGGACAGAGGGCGAGGCGTACGTCAGGGGAGGCGCGGTCGGCGGGCGTCGTGGCGACGGCGCGTGGCGCGACGGGCCCTCGAAGAGAGGCGGTGAGAGCGGCGGGGCGTCGCGAGGCCGCGGCACGGCGGGGCGTCGCCGGGGAGACCGCTGCCGGGCGCCCGCGGATCGCGAGCGCGCACCGCTCCGCCGCCGCGGCTGCAGAGAGGCCGCTCATCGCACGGGTCTCGACAGCGCCTCGGTGAATCGAAACCGTTGCCCGTTGCCCCTCAGCTGCCTTCCTCTTCCTCCCTGCCGAAACAAAGCAACACGCCAAGAAAGGATCAAGCGAGCATATATTTGTTTCTTCACGCCAAGGGAATGCAGCGCGCGAAGACGGACCGGAGATCACGCGGTGCTACGCGCGAGCGCTCGCGCAAGGCAGAGACCGGGAGAGGGAGATGGGTGGTGGTGCTGCTGGTGGTGGTGGGAGAGGGAGGAGGAATGGGCGGTGGCTCGCTCGCTCACGTTCCCGTTACCGAGGAGGGAGCTAGCGCTCGCTCGTGCCTCTGGCCTGGAAGAGCGATCTGCGTGGATGGATGCGATGCAACTGAATACTATATCTTTCTCGCTCCCAACTTCGCGTTCCTCTCCTTACCGTTTCCGGTATTTGCGCCGGACGCCAGCATCAACATGTGATCCGTGTAGTCGCGGCCAATAATATCACTACGCAAAAATATCGCTTGCTTTGTTCTTGACGTCGACATGAATAGGGTTTAACATGATTTCTCCTTTTATTTATTTAAATAATGAAGTATATATATATATATATAATCTACCGTTGTACTCGAATTTGTGTAGCCTAACTAGTTTTTGCTATCTTCAACCATCGACTTCTAAAAAAATTCATAGATCGATGATAAAAGACTGGAGAAAAAAAAAGCAAGTGTTCTTATGATGACATACCTGATTTGCTTGCAGCTTGACGAACACTGCGAAGAGTGGGAAAGGGGTCTCAAGAACGGTGAACGGCTCCTCAATGAGCAGGGCGGACCCCTGTGTCTCGAATGTATAGTAGCGATAGTCTGAATCCCCGGAACAACGGGTGCGGACTAGCTTGCACGCTACAAAAGAAGGCAACGAAACGCAAAGCGCTTCAGGTTGACACCACGAAATGATAAGGTCGCTGCTGCATATCCCGTCCGCTGCACGCAGAAACTGAACGACTAGCACACGTAAACTGTGACGCGGGAGCCTAATCCAGCGTTCGGACGGGTGTTCTCTTCTCCATTAATTTCCCGTGAGGTTTGCTTTTGCAGCTAGAACAATCTACCGTGAAAAAACTGTGGACGAGCATAGCTGCCGGATCAGCAGCGATACTTTGCCCGGATTTCAGTTAGTTTTCCCCGACGTTGCCGTAGCTTTCTGAAGCTTCTTGCGTCCAGATCACCCATGAAATGGAGTTATCGACTTTCAAATGGACGGACGAGTTTTCTTCTCCACACGAAAAAGAAACTGCCAAAAAAAAGGAAAAAAGGATCCACGGATCCTAACAACGGACGCGGATCACCGGACAAGACTACGGAACAGGGGACTACAGGACGCGTAGGTCCCGTGCCCTGCACGAGACGACACAAACAATGATGCCAATATCATAGACCACTCTTAATCGTACTACCAAAGAAAGAATGGCGGATATCAATACCGAAGGGAAGTGCAAATTCCGCCTGTGGCACTTAGAGAACGCAATGGCTAAAATATATACGGATATTTCTTTCTATCCATATCCGTATCACAATATTCATATCTGAACCCGCATTCATTATTCACAACGGGTAAAAATGTTACCCTTACACATTACGCATGAACATTGGCTGGTATATCCTTTACCCACTCTTCAAGCCTTTATTCATACAAAACTTACACTCTGGATGCATTAGACGAAAGTAACATTATTTACAAGTAACACTGAAGTAACTTTATTAAAAAATAGCAAAATACTAGAGTAGCACTATGATGAATGTGTATCTCATGTAAGCAATCAAATTAATTAACCAATGTCCACGATGAAATAGTGGCAAAAATATATAATCTTGCCAGCTCTGAAATATTCAACAATCAGTGGCCATAAAAATATTTTTCTATGAATAACAGAAATTTAATTTCTTATTAACCCACATGTTACATGTAACCTAGATGTCAGTATTCATGTACGAGTATGCGGATATGGGTATGTTTTTTCTTACCTGATAAAATTAGCAATTAGGTTTTATCCGTTACTCGAACCCGTACCAACGAGTATACGTGTAATGTATCCGTTGCCGTCTCTAGTTGCACTAGGGGGGTCTGTATATGTGTTGGGACAGGTAAATAAGGAGTCAGGGTGATATCAAGCCCCGCAGTGGCGCTCATAGTGTCGACTCTATGTGTGAGGTCGATACGTAATCCTAGCTATTCTCTGTGAATTAGGTGAACTCTATGGACACTGCCAACACTCGTGAGGCGCGCGGTCAATAGCTTCGGAGTGGAGGCGGAAGCGCGTGGCAACTTTGTTCCCGATCGGTCCGATTGGGGAAGGAGAGGCTAGGTTTTGACCGCGTTGACGTCACGGCGAGAGGCAAAGGTATATCTGTGGGTGGCAGTCGTCTGGAGGCGATATGGCGGCACGGGTCGGAGAGGAGGCAAGATTTGGGGAGGAGGCGGTGATTGAAGATCTTGTCTACGAGTGCTCTTCAACCGGTAGCAACAACTCAATCGTTCACCCCGTGCTAAGTATGGCTGCTTTTGCGTTCTTTCTTTTCTTAGATCTACGGTCCAAAATTCAAATGGATGAATCCGAAGGTGGGCCTTCAAGAAATATGGTTCCTAGTCTGGAATACCATATGTTTTGTACTGCTTCTGGTGATAAATCACGTAAGTAAGGTTGCATCCAATGGTCGGTCCCCTGTCTCTCATGAACCCTAGAACGATAAATCACAATTTTGATCTTCTAATATGTTTGTCTTGTGAATGAATACTAAGGGCCCCCATCGGTACCCTGCAGATCGGGTACCCCCGCGTGGAGGGTAAAAGACAGGCCAGGCCCTGCCTTCCTGCTAAGGTGGGCGCCAGCATAGCCACGTGTCCTTGGCCCCGAGGTCAGCCCCGGGACTGCCACGTGCGCTTGGGCCCAAGAGTCGATACGTGCCCTGGGCTCCGGTCCGAGCCTCCCCGTTGAGGTGAGGTCGGGAGCTGCCACGTGTATCTAGGCTCTGAACCTCCTCCCTGCTGAGGAGGGCTCCGAAGTCGACACGTGCCCTGGGCTTCGGTTCGAGCCTCCCCGTGAGGTGAGGTCCGAAGCTGCCACGTGTATCTGGGCTCTGAACCTCCTCCCATCCGAGGAGGGCTCTGGAGCCGACAGATGCCTTGGGCTCCGGTCCGAGCCTCCCCGCTGAGGTGAGGTCCGGAGCTGCCACGTGTATCCGGGCTCCGAACCTCCTCCCTGCTGAGGAGGGCTCCGGAGGCGACACGTGCTCCAGGCTCCAGTTCGAGCTTCTCCGCTGAGGTGTGGTCCAGAGCTGCCATGTGTATCCAGGCTCTGAACCTCCTCCCTGCTGAGTAGGGCTCCGGAGCTAACGTGTGCCCTGGGCTCCGGTCCGAGCCTCCCCATTGAGGTGAGGTCCGAAGGTGCCACGTGTACCCCAGCTCCAAACCCGTCGAGAAGAGCTCTGGAGCCGCCACGTGCCCACGATCCGTCGTGGGCTGTGGGTTGAAGAAGTCAAGGAGGAAAGTGTGTTGTCAGGCCGCGCATTTAAGGATCGCGCCTTCCCCAAAAGCATGGCACGCAGCGCACGCCTCCGTCCTCCGCCCGTTCGCCATTACGGTGACAACATAGGGCGGCGAGGCGTGACAGCGGTACAGTGTCGCCGAACGCATAGAGTCGCCCAAGCAGAGCGAGAAGACGCAGTGACAAGAAGACGTCTTCATCATCCGCTCACACACTCAGCGCGCCAGGCGGCGGGACTTAACTCCCCCACCGGCTACTCTACTGAGAGTGTAAAACCCTAGATCATGTATAGGGTTCATATAGCTTCGAGGCCACCTGTCGGGCCCCAAGTCGCATTGTAACCACCTCGGCCTTGGACTATAAAAGGACCGGTGTGTCCACTCGACAAAGGGTTCGCAACCCTGCACCCTCACACACTCATACGCGCAAACAATACAACAAGCTCTCCCATGGACGTAGGGTATTACGCTCCGACGACCCGAACCACGTAAATCTCGGTGTTCATCCGCTCTCTAGAGTTCGATCGTGTAGGGACGCCAAGCCCCCTCCAATCAAAGAACCTCCGCGAGCTGCTTCCGTAGCAGGCCGGGAGGAGTGTCACAGCTCACACTCCGACAACCCCTTTGGCAGCGCTCCCAGCTAATTCTCGGCGAGAATCAAGGAGCTCTGCCAAACAGGTGATTTGCAGACCTCATTCACGGTGAAATAAGGTGAATCAATTCTTCGTTTTTTAAGGAACCGTGAATCCAAAAAAAACTGCTTCTCCAATTTTAAAACATCTTCTCAACCAATAAAATACAGACCTCCCCTTATACTTGCTATCTATTTACCCATAAATTCCACTGAACACCATCACAAACAGATTCTGATTCACCAAGAGAATCACTCTACCAAAGAATTAGAATAAAGTTGTGGAGCTCTACCAAAGGGGCCCTAAGGTTCATCCTGGATTAATTCCAAGCTGATGTCTAGTTGGGTCCATTCTTATAAAGTTCTTTCTAAAATGATACTAAAACAACCGGATCTGAAATTGCTCATTGATTATCTCGTCTTGAAGCTTGCAAATGTACATTATTATGTCAATTGGGCTGTCCAAGTTATGTATGCCACTGAAGAATGATAATGTATTTTCAATTTCATATGACTAATGTTTGTCCAGTGACCATGTCTTGAGACGCGGAGAAGCTTTGCAAAGGCTTACTAAGCATGACATCTATCATTTGTGCAACTGTTTTAGGCGGCTCATAAGGGCCACGCTAGAGATGAAACCAAAAGATGTACGGGTGCACTTAGAGTCCGTTTGGGTTCAGCCTTTTGGATCAGATTCTCTGTCAAAAATCTGAAATCTCAACCAAAGAGGTGTCCCTGTAAAGCAGATTCTCATATATTTTCTCAATACAAATTGGAATCACATCTCATTTTAGATTTTTCCAAATTCCTTATCCAACTATTCAAAAAAAATTCCCACTTGCCATTAGTTATACATCCATATCTTTTTCTTTGTTTTCTTTCTCCTGCCTTACAACAACTTTCCCACGTCTCACGGCCAAAATCAGATTTTTCAAAAATTCATAGCTGAACCAAACACACCCTTAAGGAGATTGAAGACCTTGTTGAAGACTTGGATCACGTAACCATCTAATGGGAGGAGGTGGCTAACGAACCACTTGGCACAATTTATTCCACGGTGACAAGGTATTGGATAAGGACAAGGTGCCATTCAACGGGTTTCCTCCATTGAAAGGAGATTTCGCCACAGATACCGATGATGGCGCTGGTCAGAGCAGCCTTCCGGACTCTGATGATGGCTATTAGTATATGTAGCATGTAATGAAGTAAAAGCAGCCAGGACTTGCGGTACTTATATAGATTGTACCTTCCATTGTGTTTTATCATGTTGTAATGGTAGTTCACTATGAACCTAATAAAATATGTTGCGAACATAATATAATATTGTGTGTCGTTATATCTCTACAATGTGTGACTATTATTTGTGGTTAATTTGTTTTATACTTCAAAAAAGAAGCAATATTTGTGCCTAGAGATGGTAATGGGTCCGGTTCAGGTCGTATAAAGCAAAAACCCACCTGAAATGAATGAGAGCACAATTGCAATTTGAAACTCGTAGCTGCACCCGTGGGTGAAAATCAATGCCTATACTTGCCAGGTCTCATATAGGTTTCGGTTGCCCGTCAGATTTGCCCAAGTGTAACAAAAAATTGGTAAAAATGAATATTTGAATAACAATAAGCCAACAATCTTGTTTACAATAACTAAATATTGAGGCTTGGAGGATTTATTTCAATAACACACTAAATATCATAAAAAAGTTGTTCATTGACTAGCAAAAATCGTGGATATGAGGCGGACACGATACCATGTGTCCTCTTCGGCGTGGATGGGCTCTTGGTCCTAGCGGCAGTCGACGGATGTGGATCGATGGTGGTGACAATCTACATATGCGGATTGACACGCTTGCGGTGGCTCCTGGCGGGTGGCGGTCGGAAGCGGACATCCGGTCAGATCCACGAGTGAAGAATCCCACCCGCACCCATCGAATGTAAAACCCGACAGGGACCCGGACACGCGCGTGGGATTGCCATCCCTATTTGTTTCATACCCTGTTGGTCATACATTTGATACAAGGATTACTTGATAATGTGCAGGATGGACGGTCACCAAGACTTCTATGCCACGTTGGGTTTAGGAGGACCTGCCCTCCCATGGGCTCAAGCTGAGTTCCAAGGCGAGGAGAATTTGTTTGAACATATGGCAATGCATGCGAAACCTAACATATCCTTTTGCGAGGCACCACACGTTGCAAAACAAAACAATGATACATACTTTGTCGGAACTAGTACTCTATGAAGACGGGATTTGTGCCAAAGTAGTCCCGTTGTATCGCTGCATCAGTGCTCGCATGATCCCTCTTGCAAATCATATTTGGTGGTGCATTAGGATCATGCCTCTACCAACAAATCGATCTCTTGTGCGAGAGGTACACCATAACCCTATCCTCGTCGTCGCCGAAGATGAGGAAGTCATCACTCCTCCTATTTTGGTGTATGCATCCTAAGTGACACACTACCCAACACTGATAACCAGTTCATTATGGAGGAGTGTTCTTGTTGGAACTTGATGTGGAGAAGTGAATGACCGGTCCTCCATTACTAGTGCTTGATTCCTTCTCCGAGAAGCCAAGTCTCATCCTTCCTCTGTAAGATAACTTAGTTCCTTTCGTTGCAAGCCACTCGATGTTCCTTGTTCTATAAGCATCATGACAATGCATACATATCCTGGTATTGTACTAAAAAAATACCCTATGTATTCCTTGTTGAAATTTCTAAAGGATCGGCTAACCTCTAGATCTTCGGGTGTAACATGGAATAAAATAAATCCTAAACGAACTTGAACAAAACGAGAACTGATTTTGCGTACCTTCGGGTTGTGAGCACAAGGTTGACATGGTGACTGTTGATGTCGTTATGTACCTTAGATGTGCGACGACGACGAGGTGTTGGAGCTCTTCCCTGCATTCCCACGCCCTCAATGATCGGATCGGTGAATGATTTTGAGGCACGACCAAACTCCCGGTACACCACTTAGTTTTTTATGGCGTGGTATGTTGGGGAGCCCACAGCCTGGAAAAGGCTTGCGCCTCCGATCAGAGTGCAAAAGGAGTTGGAATCAGTTCCGTTGGGAGACCGATTCCAAGTTGAGGCTCACAAAGACTTCCAACATTCGTCCCCTTGATCTTATAAAGTCAAACTTATCAAAATTTACTTAACTTCTTAAAACTAAACTTAATATTTATTTTTTCATATTCGACATACTAAGCACATCACATCAGAATAGCCAATTACGTACTATTTGACTTGGTGGCTATAATACACCTTACACTTAGATGGACCCTTGTAGTATCCAGGTGATCATAGGTTCTCCCTTAATCCCATGCCAGCTACATGTTCTCTGAACACATTGGGTGGAAGACCTTTAGTAAGCGGATCCGCAAGCATACGCAAGGTACTAACATGCTCAAGACTAATAGTATGATTCTGGATTTTGCCTTCAACAATATAAAACTTAATATCAATGTGTTTGGCAGCACCACTCGACTTGTTGTTGTGAGAGTACAATATTGTTGGCTCATTATTTAAATATAGCTTAAGTGACTTTTCGATGCTGTCGACCACTCTAAGACCGAGTAAAATTTCCTTGAGTCATAATACCTGCCTTGTGACCTAATAACAAGCAAAAAAATCGGCATGCATTATGGACGATGCAGTGACGATTTGTTTGGAGCTTTTCTATGAGATAGCTCTATTTGCGAGGTTGAATATATAACTTAGCATGGATTTCTTAGTATCCACACAGGCCACAAAATCTAAGTCTGAGTAACCCACTAACTCGAGTGGGTCTAACTTACTATACGTCAATATGAGGCCTTTTATGTCTTGCACCTATCTTAATACTTTCTTATTTGCCTTCCAGTGATCAATTTCTAGATTGTCCTGATATCTGCCAAGTATCTCAGTTACAAATGCTAAGTCAGGGGAGTACATATTTGAGCATACATAAGACTTCCGATAGCAAAAGCATATGGAATTGATTTCATTTGATCGATCTCATATTGGTTCCTGGGACACTAAAAGTTCCCAAACTTATCACCCTTGATTATAGGAGCACACGAAGGTTTACCCGCATACATCCTGTACTTTTTGAGTACATTTTCTAAGTATGTTTTTTTTGGATAAGCCCAATAGCCCCTTACTTTAATCTCAGTAAATCTTAGTTCTTTATACGTATGATGCTTCACCAAGATCCTTTATATTGAAGTTGGAGGACAAAACCTTTTTAGTTCTAATAGTAGATTCATATTGCTACTTACAATTAGTATGCCATCTACATAAAGAACAAGGTAAATGAATTTCCCGTTCTTAAACTTAGCATATATACAAATGTCCTCCTCATTCTCCATAAACTAAAATTTCGTATAGTTTAATTGAAGTTGATAAACCATTGGATAGAGGCCCGTTTAAGTCCATAGATAGACTTTCTTAATCGGCATCCATATGTTCCTTACTCTTAATGATGAAACCTTTCGGTTATGTCATATAAACGTTCCCATATAAATCCCCATTAAGAAACACCGTCTTTACATCCATCTAATGTAATTCTAAATCATAATGTGTCACTAAAACCATAATGATTTTAAATGAATTCTTAGTAGAGACAGGTAAAAATTTGTCATTATACTCTATGCCCTCTCTTTGATTGAAGCCTTTTGTTATAACTCTACCTCAAATTTTTTTATCTTCTCTTTAGAGTCACACTTAATCTTGTAAACCCACTTACAACCTACTGTTTTGGCTCTATTAGGAATTTCGACTAACTCCGAGATTTTGTTGGCATTCATAGAACTCATCTCATCCTCCATGGCTTTATGCCACTCGGATGATTGAGGACTTCTCATGACTTCTTCAAATGAGTTAGTTTTATCCTCCATTTAAAATTCTTTACTCATATAGATCTCATAATCGCTAGAAATAGCCAATCTTCTTACTATTGAGATCTTCTAATTGGCACGTTATCTTCTATTTGAGGTGGTTGTTACTTCTCATTATTAGCAGCGACTAACTTAATAGGCTCAAAAAACTGAGCCAGTTCCTACAGAACATGAATCTTACTTACTATTGGTGTCACCGTTGAGTAACTACCAACAGTGTTGAAACAACAGTGGCAGGCACTATTGGTTCAACTAGAGTAGGTATCGAGAAATATGGTTCTTGAATCATCGAGTGGGTACATACACCTGCTTCTTCTCAAGATCAATTTCTCGGGATACCATGCTCCTCTTGATCATGGCATCCTCTAATAAGACGACATGTCTCGTTTCTATAAACTTAGTATGTCGATCAGGACATTAGAAACAATAACCCTTACTCTTTTCTACATAGACAATAAAATGACAATTGACTGTCTTAGAATCTAACTTATCAATGTTTGGGTTAAACACTTTTGCCTCAGCAGGACAACGCCACACAAAAATAATTAAGTATGGGCTTATGTTCTGTCCACAACTCAGATAGTGTTTTCAACACCAACTTATTAGGTACCTAATTAAGAATATGAATGACGGTTTTTACCATATCCATAGACCAACTGAGAAAATAGAATAACTAAACATACTTCTTACCATATCTATTAGCGTACAATTACGCTATTTTGCTACTCGGTTCTGCTAGACTCGACCAGTGTAGAATACCGGTCGACTATGTCATTTTTTTTTGCAAAAATCATGCAAAAGATCCAGGAATTTGGCCGTACGGGGTATGACGACCGTAGTACTCTCCTTCACGTTTGGATCTTACTATTTTAATTTTTAAATTATGCTAATTTTCTAATTTAGACTTAAATATTCTGAATTTATCCAACGCTTCATATCTATCCTTAATTGGATAAATATAGTCATAATGTGAGTAATCATTCATAAGAGTTATGAATGCATCATACCCATCTATGGATGATACGAAAATGGACTTAATGCCCGTGCGCGTTATTTCTAAAATTCCCGTACTAACTTTGGCATTTTCTTAAATTTTATCAAGCTATTTTTTAATGCAATCTATGCATTGTCCAGAATCCAAATGATTGTTCAATTCTAATCTTCGATATATAGCCTAAACGACAACACCATAATTTTGAAGACGTTTTGAGATCAATTCTTTTGCGCTTGTGAAATACTAGGTGGTTATAAAAGGTTATTTTACCATCACTTACCACATTAACATCATCATGCAAGGACAACAAATATAACATATCTTGTCGAAAGGCAAGACCCACACTTTATTAATAAACTTAATAAGACATCTATCATTGTCAAAATGGCATACATATCTAGAATCATACATGCGTGATACAGAAATTAAATTTCTCTTTAAAGAGGGTATATAAAGAATATTATTAAGAGTAAGTATAAAGCTATTTCTAATGCCTTTTACCCTCTTCTTAGGTCCTTCTAGTTGTGAATCATTGTAAAGAATTACAAACGTGCACAGTTGCACCTGAGTCAATGCACTAAGTATATTCTGAATAATCTAAAAATAGAGATTCATCAACAAAAGTAACAAAATCATTATCATTGTCACAACGTCATCTCAAAAATTCAACACAATTTTTCTGGTAATGACTTGTTTCCTTGCAGTATTTATACTGATCTTTATTCACCTTCACATCCTTTTGAGGAGGATGATGTGGTGCCTTGCCCTTACCCTTATCATCAAACTTACGTGGACTGTCATATGTCTTAAAAGATTGCTTAGAAGAGTAATTATTAAAATAACCCTTCTGAGCCTTATCTTTACCCTTAACGTAGTTGACGGAGTCAGTACGCAAAGACTTAATGCGTCCTTGTTCTTGAACGCACATTGTCATATGTTTTTCAACGGTCCATCTTTTAGGGTGAGAGTTATAGTTGATGACGAACACCTCAAATTTCTTAGGAAGTGAGGCAAAAATGAGATGTACAAGAAACTCATCCTTTAGCCCCATATCTATAGGTTTTAACTTGGAGGCTATGTTTATAATTCTAAAAATGTGCTCACGCACACCACCTCCAGTCTATTTCTCAGTAACAAGCCTCTTAATAAGAGTGCTTGCATAAGGCTTAGAAGAGTTAGTAAATTGACTCTTCATCTTCCGAAGGTACTCAGTAGCATCAATGCATTCATAGATTGCACCTCAAATGGCGTCAGTGATGGAACTCTTAATAATTATCAAATATTTTCTATTTGACTGGCTCTATTTTATACGATTTATATCGTTTATGGACTTAAATCTAGTATATTCCCGCATCTTGGTGTCGAAGGAGTCCGCATCCTCTCCTTCATGGATCACAGGAACTTGACGCTCAATGGGCTATAGAGTCGTGAGGCCAAGTTCGATATCCGAGATTCCCAACGCAATCTTCAACTTCTCCCTCCAAGAGCTGTAGTTTCATCCACTGAGGGGCTTTATGACACAGATGTATCTCAGTGTTGAGGAAACAACGGAGAAACCTACGGAATAAAAACTATATAAACATAAGAAATGTTGTCTTTTGTATTTCACGTTGGCTACTTAACAAAATACAACTTTAAAAAACATAGTAAAATTTTGTCTTTCACGTTTCCTACTTAATAAAATTTCCTATAAACCTAAATAATATAAAATATGGTAAATTTTATTTTTCACGTTGGCTACTCAATACGATTTTTATGAAATAACTAAAATAAACTTAAAATATAGTAAAATTGTTGTTCACGTTGGCTGCTTAATAATTACTATAACTTAATTATTAGCAAACTTAATTAAATTTTCCATCATTAAATTTCTGAATCAAAATTTATTTAGAAAATTAATAAACTTAATAATAACAACGGAAGCATAAAAAATTACTTAATTAAACTTATCACAACAGCGAAATTAACTAAATTTAATATGGCTGAGAAATTAATTTTACTATTAAACTTATCACAACAGTGAAATTAACTAAATTTAATATGGCTGAGAAATTAATTTTACTAATTACAAAACAATTAAGACTTAACAGTAGAAAAAAGTTACTTAAAAAGTGCAAAAATCTGATTAGTTTCTCAGCCCAAAATTTTTGTGCGGCCCAAATAGTATTCAGCCCAAAAGGCTAAAAAACCAAAAATCATCTTAAACGGTAAATCCATTGCTGAAAACTAGGTCAAATAGCTCATTTTCTCACCCTTATTTGTCACTGCTTAAAATAAGTCCGGCCCATAGCTAGAAAAATTAGCAGGCCGCGTCTGCTGGGATGAGCTAGTAGCTGAGCCGCGCCGGCTCTTGGGCCGCCCCTGCCTCTGGGCCCTGACCGCTTGGGTCACTGCGGGTGCACTGGGCCGCTCCCAAGCGCCCGCACCCGTTAGTGGCCGAACCTGCGCGCCCGCTAGGAGGCCACGCGTCTGCGCCCGTTAGGGCGGAATGCACGCGGTAGCGCCCGCATGTGCGCTCGTGTGGGCTGTCGCGGGAACTTTGTCTGGCCCAAAACCCTTCGCAGCCGCCGGATGTGGATCAAATGGCGACTAAGATTCTCCACTGAAACTCTAGTTTATCTGAAACATTGATTCTCATCCAACGACCTGGCGTGGATTTCGGTCACTGTAGATAAAGCTGAGGTGCTGTCCGAAAAACCCTAACTCCACTTGCATCTTCCTCTTCTCTCTCCTCTCTTCATGTTGGCGCCCATGAGAGAGAACAGAGAGGGAGCTCGGCGGTTGGCTCACTGACCGGAATTTTTTTCCCTTTCCACGACGTTGTGTTCGATCCTTTCGTCGTTGTGCGCGCTTGCCGATGGAAGAGCGCGCGGCCACCAAGCGCTTCATACACGCAGCACCCTTGCCTTCCTTTTTTTATTTTCTTTACTGTTTTTATTACTATCTCTTACTTTGATTCGTTTATTCTTACTAACTACCCTTTATTGCTATCCCGAGTGGATCTAGAGTGTTAGAAGGCTCCTAATTAATGCCATCGTTGATGGTGTAACATGGAGCAAAACAAATCCTAAACTAACTTGAATAAAATGTGAAAGGGAACTGATTTTGTGTACCTTTGGATTGTGAGCATGAGGTATCATGGCGATGTTGATGTCGTTGATGTGTCTTAGATGCGCGATAAAGACGAGGTGATGGAGCTCTTCCTCGCACTCCCATGCCCTCAATGATCGGATCGGTGAATGAGTTTGAGACATAATCAAAATTCAGTCCCCTCTCTCAATACACCCCTTAGTTTTATATGGCGTGGTGTGCTGGGGGGCTCACAACCTCGAAAAGGCTCGCGCTTCAAATCAGGGCACAAAAAGAGGAGTTGGAATCGATTTTGTTGGGAGACCGATTCCATGTTGGAGATCACAATGACTTCCAACATTTTTGTCATGTAAACATGTTGTGATTTTTACTCTTGGGATGCACTGGGGATAGTATAGGAGAAGATGGGAACACAATGAGTAGAGAGATGTGATATCCTGACTCCCGGCTTAATAGGATTGATAGAGTACTCATACCACCAAGGTATACCTTCTTTTCCGGAAGCCCACCTGCAAAGAACTCCGGGGTTAAGCGTGCTTGGCCCGGAGGAATTTGGGGATGGGTGACCGACCGGGAAGTTTTCCCGGGTGCGCACGAGTGAGGACAAAGTGCGCAGAAAAGACGAGTGGTGGTATGTGGGGCAAGTCTATGATCCTAGAGAGCCATTACAAATGGTATCAGAGCCGACCCTCGCAGTTTCACGGGTGCGTACGGGTCAGTGACAAGGATACGATAACGTACGGGTCAGGGACGCAGGTACGTAGGCATGACGCGTGAGTCCTCTCCCACACGGTATGGTACGTATGCTGCTAACCGGACGTACGGTATGCGTATGACTGTACTGAACATACGGACGTGGCTAAGAGGGTACGTTCCTGTCTTGGTGTTGACCGACGAGGACGTCGGTCTTCTAAGGAGGGTGGATTGTGTGATATCCTGACTCCCGGCTTAATAGGATTGATAGAGTACTCATACCACCAAGGTATACCTTCTTTTCCGGAAGCCCACCTGCAAAGAACTCCGGGGTTAAGCGTGCTTGACCCGGAGGATTTTGGGGATGGGTGACCGACCGGGAAGTTTTCCCGGGTGCGCACGAGTGAGGACAAAGTGCGCAGAATAGACGAGTGGTGGTATGTGGGGCCAGTCTATGATCCTAGAGAGCCATTACAAGAGACCTGCTGAACGACTGTTTGGTTGAGTTCCCTACGCTGGAAGGGATTCCAGCCAGGGTGATCAAGAAGCTGCCCACGAGTGAGACTTCTTTTTCCTTGATGAAAATCCCCAATACAACTATGACTGCCTTTTATAGATAAGAAGGCGTCACTCAATCATATCTAACAAATCTTATTACCTAACAACTCTATCCCCTTAATCTTACCATATCTCTTTTATATATGTTATTCCATAACAAATTTATCTTTTACCTTTATTCAACCAGACTATCAACTTATTTTTTATTTTCGTTCCCTTCCATCTCGTTAGCGCCAACACCACAGGCGTGCCCGCAAAGGCGTCCACAATATTTCCTTCTTTCCAACAAAGAGCTCGTCCTCGAGCTGAAAATGTAGTAAGTGGGTCTTCAAATCTTCGAGTTGTTCTCTGAATGCCCGACTCATTTTACCAGCAACTCCTAGATGTCCCGGTTGAGTCTTGCTCTCTGATTTTTTTTTCTGGAGTAGGGACCATTCTGCCATGCAGTAGGGTGGCAAAGGAGTAACTTGTGATGGTGCCGGCCCTTCAAACTTCTTGAGCGACAAGATATGAAAGACATTGTAGACCCGAGATCGAGGGGGACACTGCAACTTAAGAAAAATGGCCAATATGCTACAAAATTTGATAGGATGCAAAACATTTAGGACCAAGTTTGGAAGGTGGTGCAGCCGTCACCCCAACCATTGAGCATGGATACAGACACAACCAAACCTAATCTCCAATGTTAAATTAAATCATCTCTCGAGTTTTATCTTGATAGGAATTCATAGCCACTTGAGCCTCGACCTATCTTTCTTTCACCTCAGCCATAAAATTCATCTCGATCTTGAAGTTGTTGATCCGCCACTGCTAAAAAGGTTGTGCTTGGTTGGTAGGACAAAAGGAAAGGGGGATCATGACCATAGGCCACCTTGGAGTGCAAATACTTGAGTTTTGTTTCATAAGAAGAATTATAATAGAACTCAGCCCAAGGAAGCCACTGCATCAATGATTTTGGCATGTCTCCTTGCAAACATCGAAGATATATCAGAAATAATTTTACTAACCACCTTGGAATGACTATCGGACTATGGACGGAAAGCTAAACTCATATGAAGCTTGTCTGCAGCTAGTCTGAATAGTTCATACCAAAACAGGCTCGTGAAGTCCGTGTATCGGTTGCTGACAATAAAGCAGGGAAACCCATGAAAGCAAACAATACCTTCGAAGAATGCTCAGGTGATAGACGTGGTGCTGCATGGGTGACCCAAGGCCATAAAAATGAGCAAATTTGGAGAATCTATCCACCATCGTTAATACAACAGATTTGCGAGCCATCTTAAGAAATCCTTCCAAGAAATCCATATCACTCCAAACCTCTGGCAAAACTAGGAGGGGCTGTAGAACATCCGTCGGGTGCAGATGTTAAGATTTATTGCGTTGGTAAGTGGCACGGTATCAGATGTACTCTCTTACACTTCAAAGAGCCAAAAGGCCATACAATGAAGCCTGCCACCTATGCACTATTTTCTGCACACCCTCATGGCAGCCATCATGTGCATCAGCCAATATAAGCGGCCAGAGGGGCAAGTCATACGTCACAAACACTTTTCCCTTAAACATGAGCAGGTTGTCCATTTCTGACCAGCCTACAGTTGTTGTACCATCCGTCAGCTTGGTACACATGTCTCTTACTTGAGGATCAGATGTCAGCTCTGCACTCAATGTGTCAAAGAGGTGGAATGTTGGTGTAAAAATGGCGTCAACAACAGTATCTTCCTCATCATGGCGGAACAGAGCTTCGACTGCTAGCAACAGGTCATAGCCAAATACTTGCTGACCCATGTGTGTTGAGGAATAGTGGAGAAGTGTTGATCCAAGATAAACTTCAAGCTGTAGTGGTCCAAACGAATGATAAAGGAACGACCCCAGAGATAGGGCCGCCAGTTGCAGACCGCCTTGACGATGTCGATCAACTCCCTTTCATAAGCCGGTAATTTCTAGTGATGGGGGACAAATGCTTGGCTAAAATAAGCAATTGCGCCATCAACCTCATGCAGCATGGTCTCGAACCCAGCATTGGAGGTGTCATAGTCGATGATGAAATGCTTGATGAAGTCGAGCATCTGGAGGAGCGGTGCCGTTACCAGCACCTGTTTGAGCTGGGTGAAAGCCTCTTGGGCATCCTTCATCCAGCAGAACACTTCGCGCTTCAGGAGTGCAGTGAAGGGGGGCAGCCACCGCACCATAGCCCGCAATGAATTTGCGATAATAGCCGATGGGCTCAAGGAACCTCCTCAATACGCGTAGCAACCGTGGCGTCGGCCAACGCTCCATGGCTTCCACCTTGGCTGGGTTCATGGCCACGTCGTTGGCAGTGATGATGTGTCTCAAGTTCTAGGCATGGGGGACTTGAAATACATGCTTCACATGTTGAAGATGTCCCAACCAGGATCTGTTAAACAACAAAGTGCCATCAAAGAAGACAAGTACAAAATTTTGAATAAAAGAGTGAAGCACTTCATTCATCATGGACTAGAACGTCAATGGCGTGTTCGTGAGACCGAATGGCATTACTAGAAATTCTTAATGGCCATGATGTGTCGGAACACCACCTTTCACCGTTGTCTGGCTGCATGAGCACCTGGTGGTAGCCGTTGTGGAGGTTAAACTTGGTGAAGAACCTCGCACACAGAGCTCTTCCAACAACTTCTCAGACATCAGTATCTGAAATTTGTCCTTGATTGCCTTCAAATTCAACTTGTGGTAGTTGATGCAGAAGCACCAAGTATTGTCGACCTTCTGGATACTGGTGAAAAGAACGCCGAAGTCATTCCTAAAAGATGTCATGACGCGGCATCTCGGCACACTGCTCCTCGGTTTCATCCTTGAGCAGCTAGGGGTAGCGATATGGGCGGACAACCACTAGGGCCGTGTCGGGTAGCAGTCTGATGCGATGATCTTGACGTTGATGTGGAGGTAGGACGCGTAGTTCCTCAAAGACGTTCTAGAAGGACTTGAATAGAGTTCTAAACATAACCTGTGGCGTGGATAGGACAACGCGTAGATATGTGGTGCTGCGCAGACCCGTCCATCGCACCTTATGGTCCTCGCGCCATAACTCCATTATCAGGTTGTTGAAATTCCATAGAATGGGTCCTAGGGACCGCAACCACTAGACTCCCAACATGATGTTTACCCCGTCCAAGTGTAGTGCATAGTAGGTGATGGAGTAGTGCTCCCCTACGAGACGTCGACCGTGCATATCTAGTCGAGTGTTCATGATGGTGAGCTGGGCCAAGATGCGGTCTGACTTGGCAGAGTCCAACAGGGCACCAAGATTGACCATAGAGCCAGACATGATTGTCGATGCCCCGAAAGAAATCTAATACCAATTTGTAGTGATTCTTCCTCTTGGGGTGCATAGGGGAGAGTGGAGGAGAAGATGGGATGAGAATGTGAAGCAGTGGGTAGAGAGCCCTGCTAGACGACTTTTTGATTGAGTTACCTAGGCTGAAAGAGATTCCAACCAGGGTGATCAAGCAGCCACTTTTTTCCTTGATGAAAATATCGAGTACAACTACGAATTTATAGATAACAAGGCACCTTCAATCATATTTTCTAACAAATATTACAGCAACAACAACAACAACAAAACATTTGTCCCAAGCACGTTGCAGTAGGCTATCTCCTAACAAATCTTATTTTCAATAAAAATACCAAAAAATGTAACATCACTATATGAAGATCGTATGTAATTTATATGAATTAATTAGAGTTCCAAAGTATTTTTCATGAAACAGAAAATGAAATGCTATAGAAATAGATGGCAGTCGATATAGAGGTCAACAAACGTAGAGAATTAAACAGTAAAGATGTAAATCTTTTAGAGATAACTATAAAAGGTTGAGAATATTTATTTAGAGATATGATATATAGGTCCATAAGCAATTTAAGACAGGTCCTAGCGAGGTCTTACAAACTTGTCTGGCCGCTAAATTCCTATGCAACCGGTAGGGGACCTCGTCACCGACATGTGTATATGGGGCATGTAAAAGCACAATCACCACATTATTCATTTAAATGTACTGTTTCACTGTGTCACCGGTAAAAGGGAACGTAAAAGGAGGAAAAAAGAAAGGAAAAAGGAAAAGAATAAGAGATGGGAAAAGGATAGGAAAAAAGGAAGGAGGGGGGAAGAGAAAAAAGGAAAGGAGAAAAGGGAAGGAAAGGGAAAAAATAAGACAAGAGAATGAAACAAAGAGGACAAAGGAAATGAAAAAGAATAGTGTTTTTTAGGTTGTAAATATAATATTTTTGAAATGAAACTAATTATATAAAATATGGTATAGTTCTATGCTACTAATAGGATATAATGCTTTCACTTAGCTATTCTTATGAAAATAAAACCCAACAAAAATTTATTGTTATAGTTGTATGATACTAATATAAAATAGATGATAGTAAGATAATAGTTGATAGAGGTTTGATTTAAAGATGAGCGAGTGCAGAGAAAACTATAAAGTTAATAATATTTTAGAGTCATCTGTAAAAAGGTAAAAATATTCTTTTAAGATCGTATTTACAGGTCTACGAGGACGAGCGGTCTAAATTTGCATTCACTGTGTATAAGAGATCAGATTTAGCTCCCGATTTTCTGTCACAAGCATCTTCATAACGAGAGGTCCTGTTACACAGATATAGTCCAGGGAGGTCTTAGAGCTATTCTGCTACGCCTGCATATGCCTCAAATGCCATGTCACTAAAAGTTAACAGCCTCCAGGGCCTTCAGCTGTTCTTCCAAACTTGTATGAACACCGCCAAAATTCATGTTAACCACCGCAAGTCAGCAAGTGAAACTGCGCCTTCAATTGTCACAAGTCAGAACCGTAGTATCCGAGGGTAGAGTGGTAATGATGGCGATTGCCAAGAAATGCCTCGTCGCGGTCACAGGATTGCAACTCATCAGTATAGCCCTTGCACACACTTTTCCAATAATTGAGTTCTTCTCTCAATCTATCAACCTGTTAAGAGAAACAACAGCAGTCAGGAAACAAGATGTAATGATCACAACTTGTGTTTCAATATAAGAGGCTGTGCTGTATGGTTGTGTCAATGGATTCCTTAAGACAGTAACCAGTTGTAATAAAACTGCATAACTTCAGTACATCTTATGCTTTGGTATTTTCAGGAGACAAAGCATTATGCATTCACAGTACCTGAAGCAAACAAATGCCACATGATACTGTGCACTGTTAGCAGAAGAACAATTTACCTTCAATGTCAATTGCTGTGCTGTTGCCTGAAGTTCGGAGCACCTGTAAAGGCAAAGTATTTTGTAAGAATGATTAAACACGTCCCTTTTGAAAAAAAATGTAGCATGACTGTTAGACTATGTAACTAGTGCGGTAATTAGGGGGTATTTTAGTATTTTGGATGTGATTAGGGTTAGGGGCATATTAGTCCTTTTCCCACCCCTAACACCTCTATATAATGTACCCCTTGACAGCAGGATAATACAACTCATTCTCTCCCCTCTAATATGGTATCAGCTGGGTTAAACAGGGATTAGGGCTTAACCCTAATTTTCTAACCATATGGCGCCGCCACTGTTAGTAGTTGAATTCTTACTCTCATTGGAAGAGAGGATGACACTAGAAGTTGGGGCAATTTTCTTGTCTATTTCCCACACAATGCCATGCCAACCCAAGGGGTTGAGACTACATATTTATAGCTGCCATGGCAGCCAAGCATATGCCACAAAGATGCTAGTCTAAGATCCTTAGATGCTATCCTAGTGTCCTTAATATGCTGTCCTAGTATCCTTAGATGCTGTCCTAATTGGGGACACAAGGACTAAAGTGCAACAAACTAAAGGACTAGGGTACAAGGGACTAGGGGACCAAAGACCAAAGGACTACGAGACTTATTCCAGCATTCTCCCCCTAAGTCTTGTACGTCGTCTTCTGAGAGGGTTGGACCATCCCGATCTTGGCGCGAAGTTTAATGAACTTGAGCCCCCCAAGGGGCTTCGTGAGCAGGTCCGCAAGCTGGTCATTGGTGTTGATGTAGTTCGCCTTGATGCTCCCTTCCTCCAAGCATTTTCGGATGAAGTGGTACCTCACCCAGATGTGCATGCTCCGTTCATGGAAAACAGGATTCTTTGCCAGGGTCAGAGCGGACACGTTGTCCACCCTGAGTTCGACCGCTCCAGTGTCTCTGCTGAGGAGATCACCAAGCAGTCGACTAAGCCAGAGCGCTTGAGTCGAAACAGTGGAGGCCGCTATGTACTCGGCCTCGCAGCTGGACAGGGCCACCATTTGTTGCTTGACCGACTGCCAGCTAACGAGGCACTTGCCGAAGAAGAAGAGGACCCAGCTCGTGCTCTTGCTGGTGTCGATGTCGCCGGCGTGGTCGCTATCGCTGTACCCGACAAGGTGTGCCTCCCCAGGACACCTCGGGTAGTGGAGGCCATGATCGAGAGTCCCCGCAACATAGCGGATGATCCTCTTCACAGCCTGCTGGTGATCCGCCGTCGGTCGTTGCAGGAACCGACTAACGTAGCCGACGGAGAATGCCAAGTCCGGCCGTGTGTGGGTGAGGTAGCGAAGGCTCCCCACAAGACGCCGGTACTGCGTAGCGTCCACCTCCTCCGCCGTGCTGTCGCGGCTCAGCTTCAGCCTCTCCTCCATCGGAGTGAGAGCTGGGTTGCAGTTTGTGAGCCCAGCTAGCTCAACAATGCACTTGGCGTAGGCGGTCTGTCGAAGTGTGATCCCGGAGTCGGCCTGATGCACCTCAATCCCAAGGTAGAAGGAGAGAGATCCCAGGTCACTCATCTGGAAGGTGGCTTTCATCTCTTCCTTAAACGCTGCCACCTCCGCATCCTTGGTGCCGGTGATCACCAAGTCGTCGACGTAGACACCCACCAGTAGGGTGTTTCCTCCATTGCCCCGCCGGTAGATGGCCGCCGCGTGCGGGCATTGCCCGAAGCCCATCCTCTTGAGCGTAGAATCCAACTTGGCATTCCACGCCCTTGGTGCCTGACGCAAGCCATAGAGGGCCTTGCGCAGGCGCAACACCTTGCCCTCCTTGCCAGGGACCACAAACCCCGGTGGCTGGTGTACATAGACCTCCTCCTTCAAGTCGCCGTTGAGGAACGCCGACTTGACGTCCATGTGCTAGACACGCCAGCCTTCTTGGGTAGCGAGTGCAAGAAGGAGTCGCACGGATTCCATCCATGCCACGGGGGCAAAAGCATCGTCGAAGTCGATCCCCTCCTGCTGCACGAAGCCACGTGCCACCAAGCGAGCCTTGTGCTTGACGATGGCGCCGGCTTCATCCCTCTTCAACTTAAACACCCACTTAAGGGTGATCGCACGGTGACCACGAGGGAGATCAACAAGCTCCCAAGTGCGGTTCGTCTCAACCGCGTCCATCTCCGACTGCATCGCAGCACGCCATGCTGCGTGTTTCTCGGCCTCCGCAAAAGACCGAGGCTCGCCGTCATCGCATGCAAGGTGCAACTGCGCCTCTAGATCTTGATCATCCAGATCGTGAAGGGCCAGTCCCAGCACCGACTGGTCACCGAGAAGATCCTCCATCGTACGATACCGCAACGGCAGCACTGTGGGAGAGCGGAGTAACGAACTGCACCGGTTTGTGCTCGACATGAGATGGTGTCGGAGTGGACGTACCCGGAGGGATGGCAGTCGGTGCTGGAGTGTGTTGGGTCGCCGGCTGTGATGGTGGAGAGGTCGTCGCAGCCGAGGTCGTGACTGGGGAGCGTGGCGCTGAAGTTGGTGGAGAAGAGCTGCCCACTCCCCAGTTCCCTTGAAGTGGACGTACTCGACGATGAAGTTGTCGTATGTCGGAGTCGAGCCAAAGACCTCTCCCCAGCGCGTCGCCGCCACCGAGCCACGACCGGCAGGCGCTGCAGCCGACCAGCGCGCACGGGGGCCGCCGCCGCCAGGCTGGCCAGAGCTGTTCCTGGGCGGGCTGCAGCCGGTTTGGCTGGCACCGCCCCCCTCTTCTGGCCGATGGTTGCCACCCCCTGGGTGGCCAGTGTCAGCGCAATTCCGAGGGGGGGGTGCCGCCGTGTCAGCCGGCGCTCCCCCCTCTCGGTTGGCCGACGCCACCCCGTGGGTGGCCGCCGCCTCTGGCCCTCTGATCCACAGTGCTGCCGCCACTGTCCCTCTGATCCACGGCGCCCCATCTCCTTTGACCGGTCCGGCCACCAGCGGACCTCTTGTAGGTGCCACTGGCAGACCCGCCGCTGTTGTCTTCATGGCAAGTACTACCTCCGAGCCACACGGTACCGCCGCTGCCTCCACCGGCCTCGACATCTCACAGAACGGCAACACCAGGACCACCGTCCCGCCTGTGATCCAGTTTTCAGCTGCTGGCGCCGCTGCTGATAGCGTGGCTACTGCCTCCCTCTACGGCACCGACACGGCGGACACCTCTAGCATTGCCGCGGCCCTGGCTGCCTCTCACGAGCGCGAGCGAGCACTCGCTCTCGCCCTAGAGCAAGAGCGTGCCTCTGTGGCTGCTCTATCTCACCAGCTCGAGGAGAGTGCTCACCGACCGTTGAGTGCTACCTACGAGCCTCCCTCAGATGCTGGCACGTATCAGCTTCTCTTGTAGCTGCTCTTCACGCAGAGGCCGCCGGGATTCAAAACATTCGAACGCTGGTGCCGGTTGTCCTCAAGTCTGAATCCACCTCATACGCCCGGTGGCGTGACCTGGTTCTCCTCACGTTGAGGCGCTTTCTCCTCGACGACCATGTCCTCCAGGATGGCTCTCCGGTGGATGCCTCCTAGGTCAGCTTGGTCCTGTCTTTGGATCCTTGGCTCCCTCTCTAAGGAGCCACAGGACATCGTCGGACAGCGCGGTGGCGGCACTGCTCGTCGGGCTTGGTTGCTCCTTGAGCAGCGTTTTCTGGTGAACCGCACGACTCGAGCCTTCCACGTCAGCGCACGGTTCCAAAACACTGTCCAGGGTGACCGCTCCGTCTCTGCTACTGCAGGGAGATGAAGGGCATTGCGGGTGCTCTACGTGACCGTGGCAAGCCGGTCACTGACAGCGTGCTCGTCCTTCAGGGCCTGAACGAGCGCTACTGTCACCTATGGACGTGGCTTCTCCATCTGGAGCCACCGCCCCACCTTCAAAAAGGTATGGTCTAATCTCGAGGAGATCACTACAGGAGGCTCTACTGGCTCCAGGTCTGCCACAACCTTTTACGGCTCTGGGCAGTCCCCTCGTCCACCAGCAGCTGGTGGTGGACCACCGTCACCACCACCCACCACCCCAGGCACTCCTGCCGGCTCTAGGAGTGGTAATCGTCGCCGCCGAGGTAAACGCGACGTCCATGATGGAGGTAGCAGTGCAGGCGGCACTCCTACTTCTGCTACTGGTGGTAGTGGTGGTACCGGCCAGGGAGGTGCACCCTGGCCCACACCCTACAACCCGTGGACTAGCCAGATTCACATGTGGCCTGAGCCGTCTCCGGGTCTTCAGCCTCCATGTCCACCACGTCCTCAGCCGACGTTCGTAGCCACCCCGGGCTTCTACAGTGCTGGTGGGCCACCGACTCAGGCCTACAGTGGGCCTGGCTATCCCTCTGGTCGACAGTCGGTCTCGACCTACAGAGGCACCGACTACCCTGTTGGGTACTCGAAGCCGTCAACACCACACCAGGAGCCACCCTCGATGTGGGATCGCCACTCACTGATCTCCTCCTTCAGCACCATGCATCTCACTCCACCAGGCGCCGACTAGATAACTGACTCCGGAGCGTCATACCATACCACCCCTAATGCTGGTATACTCTCTTCTACCCACCCTCCGAACCCTTCTTTTCCTTCATCTATCTTTGTTGGGAATGGGTCTGTTCTTCCGGTCACCTCAGTAGGTGACCCTGGATTCCCGGGTTCTTTCCAGCTTAAGAACATTCTTGTTGCTCCAGATATTACTCAGAATTTGTTTTACGTCCGTCGTTTTACCAGTGACAACAATGTTTCCATTGAGTTTGATCGTTTTGGTTTATCTGTGAAGGGTCTTTCTACCCGGCGACTTCTTTTTCGATGTGATAGCTCGGGGCCCCTATACACACTTCGACTTTCTACTTCCGCTGCATCACCACCTTTTGCCTTAAGTACAACACCTTCATCCACCATTTGGCATCGCCGGCTTGGCCATCCTAGTGCAGATGCTATGACGAAGTTGTCTAGTAATTCGGTTATTTCGTGTAATAGGGGCACACATGATACTTTGTGTCATGCTTGTCAGCTTCGTCGCCATGTTCAGCTCCCTTTTCCAACTTCTGCGACTCATGTTGAGCACACTTTTGATCTTATTCATTATGATTTGTGGACATCACCTATTACCAGTGTATCGGGTTTTAATTATTACTTAGTAATAATTGATGATTTTTCTCATTTTTCGTGGACATTTCCACTACGACTGAAGTCTGAGACTTTCATTACTCTTTCTCACTTCTTTGTTTGGATATCCACTAAGTTTGGGTGCACCATACAAACTATCCAGTGCGATAACAGACGCGAGTTCGATAACTCGGCGTTTCAAAACTTTTTCTCCGCACATGGAGTACAACTGCGCATGTCTTGTCCGTACACCTCTCTTTAGAACGGCAAGGGTGAGCGCATGATTCGTACCACCAACGACGTCATGCGCTCCCTGATGTTTCAGGCATCCATTCCTGCCCGATACTGGGTGGAGGCCCTCCACACTGCCACTCTTCTGATTAATTGCCTTCCCAGCAAGGAGATTCGTGCCTCCACCCCTATTTTGCTTTATATAGCACCGCTCCTCTTTACGACCATTTTCGGGTGCGCTTGCTACCCTAATCTTTCCACCACCGCCCCACCTTAGCTTGCGCCCCGCTTGACAAGGTGTGTTTTCCTCGGGTATTCCCTTGATCGTAAGGGTTACCGATGCCTAGATCTCACCACTCACTGCCTCTTGATCTCTCGACATGACGTTGGAGCTGCACGAGGAGGGATGGACGACGTCGGAGACGCCGTCGTGGACGTCAAGGTCGCGTGACGCGCGACGGATGACGTCGGGGACACCGAGGTCGCGTGAGGCGCGACGGACGACGTCGGAGATGCCGTCTGGGACACCGGGGCCGCACGTGGCGAAGCGGACGTCGTTGGAGACGCTGGGGCCGTGCGTGGCGCAGCGGACGTCGTCGGAGACGCTGGGACCGCGCGTGGCGCAGCGGACGTCGTCGGAGACGCAGTGGCCGCGCGTGGCGCAGCAAACGACGTCGGGGCCGTCGTAGGAACGGCCAGTGGCGGCAAGAACGCCGGAGCCGCGGGAGGCACGACAGGTGGCGTCTGAGACACCGTGGTCGTGTCTGGCGCAGCTAGAGGAAGACCTGCAGAGGGTAAAAACAAGGTCGCTGGATAGGAGCGGCCGTAGGATCAGTGGAAAAAAGAGAATCCAACTCGGAGACCGAATCAGAGGAGGACCCAGCGAAAGGGAAGAAGGACTCGTCGAATACAACGTGTCGGGAGACCAAGATACGACAAGTGGTGAGGTCTAGACACCGGTATCTCTTATGATCGGGGGAGTACCAAGGAAAACACATTGAGTCGAACGAGGCGCAAGCTTATGAGGAGCGGTAGCAGAAAGATTAGGGTAGCACGCGCACCCGAAGACTCGAAGGTGGTCATAAAGAGGGGTGGTACCAAAGAGAGCGAAGTGAGGGGTGGGAGCACTAATCGCCTTTGTAGGAAGGCGATTAATGAGGAAGGTAGCGGTGTGAAGGGCCTCTGTCCAGTAGCAAGTAGGAATGGAAGCCTGAAACATCAGGGAGCGCATGACATCGTTGGTGGTACGAATCATACGCTCAGCCTTGCCATTCTGGGGGGAAGTGTAAGGGCAAGACATGCGCAACTGGACCCCGTGGGAAAGCAAGAAGTGACGAAACGCGGAGTTATCAAACTCGCGCCCGTTGTCGCACTGGACAACCCTGATCGTACACCCAAACTGTGTGGAAACCCAAGCGAAGAAGTGAGAGAGAGTAGCAAATGTATCGGACTTCTGTCGCAATGGAAAGGTCCACGAATAATGGGAAAAATCATCAACAATCACCAGATAATATTTGTAGCCAGAAACACTGAGAACAGGTGAGGTCCATAGATCACAGTGAATCAGATCAAAAAGGTGCTCCACATGGGTTACAGAATGTGGAAAAGGAAACCGAACATGGCGACCCAACTGACAAGCATGACATAAACACTCATGGGAATCCCTAGTACACGAGATCACTGAACTACGAGACAACTTCGAAATAACTTCAACACCGGGGTGGCCAAGCCGACGATGCCAGGTAGTCGACGGAGCTGTCGTAGTCAGGCAAAAAGGCGAGGGCGAAGCGGAAGCAAGAAGTCTCATCGTGTACAGGGGCCCTGAGCTCTCATAGGGGAGAAGAAGACCCCGAGTAGTAAGATCCTTCACAGAAAAACCAAAAGGATCAAACTCAATAGAAACATGGTTGTCAGTGGTAAATCGACGAACAGAAAGAAGGTCCTGAATGATGTCCGGAGCAACAAGAACATCACGAAGACGGAAAGACCCCAACGAACCCGAGTCACCTACTGAGGTGACCGGAAGAACAGACCCATTCCCAACAACGATAGAAGAAGGAAAAGAAGGGTGGGTAGAAGAAAGTATACCAGCGTCGGGGGTGGTGTGGTACGAAGCTCCGGAGTCCACAATCCACTCGGGGCTAGGTGGTGTGAGACTCACTGTGCTGAAGGAAGACGCAAGTGACTGACGATCCCAGCCCTGAGCAGGGTCAGAGTGTGGTGCCGATGACTCGGGCCGACCAACTGGGTTCCCCGAAGCCCAGTTGGCTAGAGAGGAGGGCCCAGCCGCAGAGTAGCCTGGTCCACCAGGGGGCAGGGTCCACTGTCCACCAGCAGCGTAGACAGACCCGTCGTAAGTCGGAGTAATCACGTAAGCCGGCTGAGGGCGCGGTGGGCGAAGTGCCGGGAGACCCGGGGACGGCCCAGGCCACATCGAGATCTGGCCAGTCCACGGGTTGTAGGGTGTGGGCCAGGTCACACCGCCCTGACCCCGACCACCACTACTGCCACCAGTAGTACCAGCACCACCAGAGGTACCACCAGCACTGGTCGTACCACCTCCACCAGTCCCTCCACCACGGCCACCGCGTCTGCCACGACGACGGTTCCCACCACCACCGGAGGTAGCAGGGACTCCTGGTGTGGTAGGTGGACGAGGAAGCTGGCCCCCAGAACCAGCAGGTGGAGGAGGGCGTGAAGACGACCCTGAGCCGTAGAAGGCCGAGGAAGGGGAGGAGGCAGTGGAGCCGCCCTGGGTGATCTCCTCGAGCTCGAGGTCCGACCAGACCTTCTCGAAGGTCGGGAAGGGCTTCTCGCGGAGAATCCACGAGCGAACGTGGGTGTAGCGCTCATTTAGGCCCTGAAAGACCTGAAGGACGAGGGTACTGTCCGGGATGGGCTCTCCAAGGTCACGAAGGGCGTCCGCCATACCCTTCATCTGCTGACAGTATGCAGTAATGGAGAGATCACCCTGGACAGTAGAACCAAAGCGGGCCCGGATGTGGAGAGCTCGGGTCGCTTGTGTTAGACTATACGTATAGGAGGCAGGGGCAATTTAGTCTTTTTGTATTAGGGTTGCTTAACCCTTAAGCTGTGTCCCCCTATATATGTATCTCCTTGACAGGCTGTTAATGGATTGATTACTTTCCTAATCTAATTTGGTATCAGATTACTTTTTCTCTCTCCTCTCCCGATATCACCCCGATGCCATCTACGGGCGCCGCCTCCGCCGTAGCCACGGGCGCTGCCTCCGCGGGCGCGCCGGCCCCGCCGCCCCCTCCTCCCGATTTCTGCCCGATCGCGGCCGCTGCTGGGCTCAGCATCGCCGACCCCGCCGACCCGGCCGCCCCCTACCCTGCGCCCGCCGCCACCGGGTCTGGCGCCGCCGGCCGCCCCGCCACCTCTCCTGGGGGCGCCGCCGCCAGATCCGGGGCTCCCAGCCCTGCGGCTGGCCTCCACGCCATCTCCCCCGGGCGCACAGCCGCTGGACTGCTCGGGCCCGGCTCGGGTGTGGCCGGCTCAGTCGCAGGCGGGTCCCTCGGCCTCCCCACAGCCGCCTGGCCGCCGGGTTTCGCCGCTGGCATGGTTGGACCCGCCGGAGGACAGCACTGTCCCAGTACCGCCTGGCTGCCAAGCCCCGGTGGCCCTACTGTGAGCGCCGCCGGGCATGCTGTCCCTGCTGGATCCGGGGGACAGCCCTCTTCGCACGTCTCCGACGTCGCGACTGCCCTGGCCATCTCCCGTGAGCGGGAACGAGCGCTCGTCCTCGCCTTGGAGCAGGAATGTGCTGCTGTGCACTCTCTCACACGTCAGCTCGAGGAGTCTCCGCCCGTACAGTGGAGCAACGCACTGGATACTCCAGGAGATGGTGTTGCCTATACTACCTACTCGGCGTTTCTTGTCGCTGCTCTACATGCCCAGGCGGCTGGCATACAGAACATCCGGACTCTTGTCCCGGTTGTTCTGAGCTCCGACTCTACTTCCTTCGCTCGTTGGCGCAGCTTGCTTCTCTTGACGCTGCGACGCTTTCGGCTGGAAGACCATGTGCTGCGAGATGACTGCCCACTGGACGACTCGTGGATCTGCATGGACAGTGTCGGTACCCTCGATATGGAGTACCCCCGCGCACAAGGGAAAATGCCTAAGGATCTCGCCCTTCTCCGCAGGGAGAGCTCCAAAGGCGCCACGTGTCCAGCGGGGCCGGACCTCCCTCTCCTCAGAGGAGAGCTCCGGGTCCGCCACGTGGCCAGCAGCAGACGGACTTCCCCCCTCCGCGGGCAGAGCTCCGAAGGCGCCACGTGTCTCGCGGGGCCGGACCTCCCTCTCCTCAGAAAAGAGCTCCGGGCCCGCCACATGGCCGACAGAAGCCGGATCTCCCCCTCCGCGGGGAGAGGTCCGAAGGTTCCACGTGTCCCGCGGGGCCGGACCTCCCTCTCCTCAGAGGAGAGCTCCGGGCCTGCCACGTGGCCAGCAGGACGGCGCTGCCTGCCCCCGCGCCGTAAGCAGCATGTGTAAATACGCACCATACCTTGCCCGTACAAGGTATTCAAGGCCCGCGCCTTCCCAAGACGCGGAGCACACCTCTGTCAGGTGCCGTTGCGCCCAGTCGCATCACAGACTGGCACACCATGTCAGATCCTACCAGCCAATAAACACAGCGACAAGACATCCCCTGCCGCCCCCGCCGTCATCAACCACTACGACTAGCTTGCAGCATGGGCAGGGCGGCAGAACGAAGACTCGGAAGCCTTCGTTAGAGACAACTACCGACATAACTGCAGATACGATAGTCGGCAGACAATCTCCCTGGGACCACCTGTCGGGTCCCGGGCCCCCCTTGTAAGCCGCTCGAGCCTTGGACTATAAAAGGCTCGGGTAGGCAACGTTAGCAAGGGTTCGCACTCCAGCAACTCGCACCCTAGACATAACTCACCCTCAAGCTCAGGACTCCGGTTCTGAGCAACAAGCAATACGGCGAGCACCTCTGCTCACCGTGGACGTAGGGTTTTACGCTCCGGCGGCCCGAACCACGTAAAACTCGCCGTGTCAAGCTTCTCCCTCACTCGTCCCTTACGCTGAAGCTCTCCGCAAGCGACTAGCCCCTTCGAAAAAGAAACTCCGCGGGCTGCCCAGAGCAGGTCCGGGGGAAGTGTCGACCACACACTTCGACATTTGGCGCGCCAGGTAGGGGGCTTTTCCCTCGCGCGACGAGTTTCTGCCGACGAAGATGACGAAGCTTCCTTCAGCGGCAAGCTCTCCTCCCTCGCGTTCACGACGGACCGTGACTAGCGGGGAATACGTGTCAACACACTCAGGATGGAGTGTGTCGGCGCAAGCTGGAGGTCAGCAGCCGACTCCGGCAACGCCGACTCCGGCAATGCAGGCTTCGGCTAGCGTGAGATGTTCCGCAGCGCTGAGCGTTCCCCACGGGGACGCGCTAGCTACAGCAAGAGCACTATTGCGCAATCCACCTGCTGGGGACGCGCCTCAGTCAGCGACCCAGCAGTGGATTCGCGAAGTAGACCATCTTGTCGTCGCCGCCGCAAACCCTCGACTTCGGCGGGGACGACGCTCCGACCAACCGGCTGTGTCGCTGACGCGCACGCCAACGATTGACGGCGGATTCCAGCTCCACCAGGCTCCCATCGACGAACCTGAGGACAGAGCTGGAACGATGCCACTTGGGCCAAGATGCCCGAGTGTTCCTCGAGCGACGTCGGGAAAGGCGTCGCAACCAAGAGGCCGGCGACAGCATGACGTCAGCCTCGACCCTGCCTGAGGCGCAGACCTTCGCCACGCGATCTCTGCCCCAGGCATACGCCACGCACCATATGCCACATCCATATGCCCTGCAAACGGCGCCCCCGGTCTATGGTGCAGCCTTGCCCATACCGGGGTACACAGTGCCAGCAGCGAACCAAGCGTTCGCGGCACCAACGCCTGCAGCAACAGGAGCAGGATGTGTGGCCCTAGCGCCACACCTTCGCTTCGCGAGGTGGCCGCGCAAGTTTCGGCCGCACCTGCCCGAGAAGTACGACGGCAGCGTCAACCCGACGGAGTTCCTCCAGATCTCTCCACTGCCGTCCTTGCTGCAGGAGGGGACGAGGCCGTCATGGCCTACTACTTCCCCGTTGCCTTGACCGGCCCAGCCCGGTCCTGGCTCATGAACCTCCCCCAGGGTTCCATAACTTCCTGGGGGGAGCTCTGCCGGCAGTTCACCGCCAACTTCGGCAGTTCCTACACCCGGCCTGGCACGGAGCTCGATCTCCACGCCATCCAGCAACAACCTGGGGAATCGTTGCGCTCTTTCATCCAGCGGTTCTCCCAGGTACGGAACACCATCCCACACATCCAAAATGCTTCTGTGGTGATGAGCGTCGAAAGAAGCTCTACGTCATATACGGCGGGTCCGCCGACCCCTCGTCTCGAAGCGCGGTTAAGACTTTGCGCTGAGCGGTAGCGTCGGTGGCTCCACTACCAGGTGCCGCACCACACCTCAACTGGATGGGAACCCCCATCAGCTTTGATGCCACCGACTGCCCCAGGAACATGGCTGCGGCCGGCCAACTACCGCTCTTGGTAGCGCCCACCATCGCCAACGTGAGGATGTACCACGTTTTGGTAGATGGCGGAGCTGGGCTGAACCTCATCAGCCGCGCAGCTTTCCAGAAGCTGCAGATCCCGATGGCCAAGCTCACCCCGTCGAGCCCGTTCTCAAGGGTAGGGCCGGGACAAGTCGTCCCCTACGGTAACATCAGCCTTCCGGTGACCTTTGGGACACCAGACAGCTATCGGACAGAGTAAATTCTGTTCAACGTAGCGGAGATCGACCTCCCCTTCAACGCCATAATCGGCAGACCAGCCCTGTACCGGTTCATGGCCGCAGCCCACTACGGCTACCTCGTTCTAAAGATGCCTACACCAACAGGCATCCTCAGGATTCGTGGAGACCGCACTGCCGCAGTGTCGGCCATGGAAAAACTCCAGGCACTTGCGACAGCACGAGCACCAGCCCCTGGCAGTGCGGAACCAGACCGACTCCGCCCGAGTGCACGCCACCGTGCCTCTGCCGCTGCACCCCGTGTGCAACCCCTCGACGAGGGCGACGTCCCCCTGAAGGTCGTCCAAGTCGGCGCCGAAGCTGCCCCGACCACCCGGGTAGCCGGGGGGCTGGATAGTAAATAGGAAGGCGCGCTCATCACCTTCCTCTGGCACAACGTCGACGTGTTTGCATGACAGCCGTCGCAGATGCCGGGGATCCCTAGGGAGGTGATTGAGCACCACTTGAAGATCTTCCCTGAAGCCCGGCCAGTCCAACAGAAGCCTCGCAAGCAGTCCATCGAGCGGCAGAACTTCATCCGAGAAAAGGTCAAGAAGCTGCTAGATGCTGGCTTCATACGGGAAGTCCACCACCCCCGGTGGTTGGCAAACCCCGTCGTTGTCCCGAAGGCCGGTGGGAAGCTCCAGATGTGCATCGACTACACCAGTCTCAATAAGGCATGTCCCAAAGATCCATTCCCTTTCCCCAGAATAGATCAAATAGTAGACTCGACATCAGGCTGCGATATGCTGTGCTTCCTAGACACCTACTCGGGTTTCCATCAGATCCCCATGTCTAGAGAAGATGAAGAGCACACCTCCTTCATCACAGTAGATGGCCTGTATTGTTAATGTCTCTATGCCTTATGGCCTAAAGAATGCTCTCCCCACTTTTGTACGTGCAATGCACAAAACATTTGAAGAGTTAATAAGAGACTTAGTTGAGGTGTATGTCGATGACATCGTTGTCAATGTCAGGCAGAGTTCATCCTTGTTAGATAACCTAGCCTTAGTCTTTGACAAATTGCGCTCCACGCGCACCAAGCTGAACCCCGACAAATGTGTGTTCGGCGTATCCTCTGGGAAACTTTTAGGATTCCTAGTCTCTCACCGGGGAATTGAGGCCAACTCAGAGAAGATCAAGGCCATCGACTTGATGCGGCCTCCTGCCCGGATCAAAGAAGTCCAGAAACTCACGGGATGCCTAGCCGCGCTGAGTCGGTTTATACCGAGGCTAGCAGAGCGGGCGCTCCCCTTCTTTAAGCTCCTGCGCAAATCCGGTCCATTTGCCTGGACTGACAAATCAGAAGAAGCTTTCCAGGAGTTGAAGCAGCTCCTGACGACCCTACCTATCATGGTAACCCCCGAGCCTGGGGAGCATTTGTTGCTCAACATCGCGGCGACAACCGAATTGGTGAGTATGGTCCTCGTCGCAGAGCGGCCGGACCTCTCGTCATCACAGCCTGCTCCGGTAGCAGGAGACAGACACCAGGAAACCCCGGAGGTCCAAGACGGCCTCCCGGACCTCCAAGACAACCTCCCGGGGGTCCAACGGGACCCCCCGGGGGCCCGACGGGACCTCCCGGAGATCTAGCGGGACCTCCTGGAGCTCCCAGAAAACCAGCGGGACCTCTCGGAGGGTCAGGGTGGCTTAGGAGCCTTCGAGCCCCAACTCCCAGAAGCCCCCCTGGACCCACTCACCTCCGGCAGGCCCGAGTCAATGGATGAAGACCTCTCTGACCTAAGAGAGAGGGTCCAAACCATCCAGAGGCCTGTCTACTACATCAGCGAAGTCCTCCATGACACCAAGACAAGGTACCTGGGGGTCCACAAGCTGCTGTATGCAGTGCTCGTGGCGTCCAGGAAGCTCCGCCACTACTTTCAGGCCCACCGGGTCTCGGTAGTCACCTCCTATCCGCTGAAGACGATCCTTCACAGCCCCCATGCGACTGGCAACGTCGCTAAATGGGCAGCGGAGCTGGTGGAGTTTGAGCTGGACTTCCTTCCTTGCCATGCAGTCAAAAGCCAAGCGCTGGCTGACTTCGTGGCTGAGTGGACACCAACGAAGGCTGACCCAGGGGGCCACGAAGACGATAAACTAGAGCACCGAGCTCCGGTCTTCACCGAGCCTCACTAGACGCTCTTCTTCGACGGCTCCTCGCGAAAGCAAGGGGCCGGTGCCGGCGTACTGCTTCTCATGCCATCGGGGGAGCAGTTTGGGTACATAGTGCGTCTCTATTTCAAGGCAACCAACAACATGGCAGAGTATGAAGCACTCATCTTTGGCCTACAGACAGCCCTGTCTCTGGGCGCTCGCCAGTTGTTGGCACAGGGCGACTCCGAGCTGGTTATCAAGCAAGTTAAGGGCGAATGCTCCTGCAATGACCCGCAACTAGCTGCTTATCTGCTCCACGTGCAGATGCTGGAGAAAGACTTCCTCGCCTTGGACCTGCGCCATATACTGCGCGCTGGCAATGCCACAGCTGATGACCTCTCAACGAAGGCCTCCACCGGGGCCCCTGTACCCGAAGGAGTCTTCGAGAGGACGTTGCTGCGGCCCACAGCCCGGCCCGTCGAGCCGGACGAAGGGGGCTGGACCAGCACCTCGAAGCTGGCGGTCCAGCAACAATGGACGTCGCCAAGGATCGTAAGCGTCACTGGGGACTCCGTGCAACCCAGCGCTCAAGAAGCTCAAGTCAGACCCAATGCATGGATCACGGAGATCCGGGACTACTTGAAAGATAACATCCTCCCTGATGAATGTGTATCCGCTGAACGGATCGTGCGCATGACTAAGAGATACGCGCTGGTAGAAGGGGATCTCTACCGGCGTGGCGCCAACCACGTCCTATTGCAGTGCATAACCCAGGGGGAAGGCTGCGACTTGCTCGCTGAGATCCATGGAGGCGAATGTGGGAGTCACTCTTCCTCACGCATGCTTGTCGGTAAAGCCTTTCGGCATGGCTTCTACTGGCTGACAGCACTCCAGGATGCCGTCAAGCTGATCGAGAGCTGCAAGGCGTGCCAGTTCCACACCAAGCAGATCCATACACCGGCTCAGGCGGTACAGATGATCCCGCCTTCATGGCCGTTTGCCGTATGGGGGTTGGACATCCTGGGACCATTCCCCAGAGCCGTCGGGGGATTCCGGTACCTCTATGTCGCCATCGACAAGTTCACCAAGTGGCCGGAAGCCACACCAGTCGTCACCATCAACAAGCAATCCGCAGTAAAGTTCATCAAGTCGATTGTCTGCCGGTTCGGGGTCCCGAACAGAATCATCACCGACAACGGGACCCAGTTCACCAGCGCAGCGTTCCAAGACTACTGCGAAGACCTTGGCATCCAGGTGTGCTACGCCTCTGTTGCTCACCCAAAGAGCAATGGGCAAGTCGAGAGGGCCCACGCCGAGATCCTTCGGGGCCTCAAGACTCGCACCTATGCCAGCCTAAAGAAACATGGGGCCAATTGGATGGATGAGCTTCCGAGCACACTATTGGCTAACCGGACATCCCAGAGCCGGGCCACCGGAGAGACACCCTTCTTCATGGTGTACGGAGCCGAGACTGTGCTTCCCCCAGAGATCACCATGAAGTCTCACCGTGTCCGGGCTTACGACGAAGCCGCGCAGGACAACCTCCGGCGTGAAGACCTTGACCTCATCGACGAGGTCCGGTTACATGCAGCACTCCGCAACGCACGATACAGACAAGCGCTCCGGCGCTATCACCAAAGGTCTGTGCGTGTCCGGGAGCTGCAGGAAGGCGACCTGGTGTTGCGGCACACACTTTCTCGTGAAGGGACCCACAAGCTCTCCCCCAGCTGGGAAGGCCCCTTCCGAGTCACGAAAGTGTGCCGCCCCGAGTGCGTACGCCTTTCCATCGAGGATGGGGATCCGCTCCCGAACCCCTGGAACATCAAACACCTCCGTAAGTTCTACCCTTAGAGCAATAGTAGGACAGTCTATTCTTTTTAATAAGATCCCATAGAGTCCCGGAACAGCGCTCGGAGCAGCTAAGTCTCAGGGGACGATCCAGGACTACGTTCAGCTTGGCCTGGTTCCGACCCTAAGCGCGTAGAGTCTTGCTTCCCTTTTAATGGGGCGGGTCGCTGCCTCCATGTTTAGTCTGCCTTCCTCCTATGGAAATTTATAGGGAAAGAACCTGTCCTACTTTGCTATTCCCTTATGCTCATTCAAATTACGTATTAATTTTTATGACCGCACTTCCTAGGTATGTTCACCATACACTCAGTCCCCTTTTTCCCATTCTCACCTCTAGTCGGCATTTGCTAACCTGCCTGGGGCGGTTGCGTTTGAGATACCTGCCGATGGCCAGGGGGCCCCGAGCCCCCGGCACGTCGCGCACTAAAATTCCCAAGCATCGTGCACCGAATCGGGATCTTAAGCCAAATAAGACTATGAGATCGGAAAGGGGGGAGCCCCAAGGAGAATTACGTTTCCCTTGTTTGTGTGCAGGACCCTTCGGCCTTGGCTCCCCGCAGGAGTATGGTAGGAGTACCCAAGCAGTTGGCCATACCTACCAGGGGGCCGCTACCGCTACGGACCCCGCCCCCTCCGCAGGGGCGGGCCCCGGAGGCCCCCGTACCTGGCAGGGCCAGAGCCCCCCCTGCTCAGCGGGTAGCTCCGGACCCGCCACGCGGCCGACAGAAGCCGGACCTCCCCCCTCCGCGGGGAGAGGTCCGAAGGCTCCACGTGTCCCGCGGGGCCGGACCTCCCTCTTCTCAGAGGAGAGCTCCGGGCCCGTCACATGGCCAGCAGATCCGGACCTCCCCATCCTCATGGGGCGAGCTCCGGAGACCTCCGGGACGCTTAACACAATAAGGACCCAGGGAAGGTGTCTGTGCAGAGCTTCGAGATTGGGGAAGGCCCCTGAGTACCTTGCGGAGCTAAGGGCTCGGCCTGGCGAAACCAAGAAGAAGATAGGCATGACAGACACAAAAGGTCGCAAGAGTCTATTTATTCATGACTCCATGAGCTGGACTATAGACTCAAAAAAAAACCCGTTCTCTCGCCCCATGACCCGAGCGCGGGGGTCACCTCGACCACCACCAGCGCAAGGGCCGCTGTCATCAAGGATGCTTCTAAAGCCCCCTCTGCTGCTTCAACAGTTTCCTTGGAGACTCCTCTGACCCGAGCGCGGGGATCACCTCGACCATCACTAGCGCAAGGGCCGGTGTCATCAAGGATGCTTCTGAAGCCCCCTCCGCCGCTTCAGCAGTTTCCTTGGAGACTCTGCCGCCTCGAGTCTTCCTCGGTGCTTCAGCAGTTTCCTTGGAGACTCCTCCGCCTGAAGCCTCCTAGGCGTGTCAGCAGTTTCTTTGAGACTCCACCACTTGAAGCCTTCCTCGACGTATCAACAGTTTCCTCGGAGGCTCCACCGCTTGAGGAGGGAGGACGCAACGCCTGGGAACTTTCAGTCTGTCGTCGCTCAAGAAGAGTCCCGTCGGGATGATAAACCCGAGGCCTCTTGGAGGCGCCACCTCCAGAGGCAGGGCATGCAGGCTCCCTGACTTGGTGCAGACGCCGACGCCGGAGGAAATCGAGCGCGATCCTCCTCCGAAGGCGGGTTAGAAGCCATGGGAGAAGACAAGGTCGCATAGACTCAAGGAAGGTGCAAGTGCTGGAAGTCTTATAAGGGGAACCTACCCACGTTGCGGCTTCCCTTCACACTTTCTAGGTACGATTCAAGGCGATTCGAGACTCTTCGAATACACCCCATGGACAACCGCTTCGGCTCCAAGACCGAGCGCCGATGACAGGTGGACCCAAGCCGCCCAAATGAAGCGGTGGGTCAAGGAGTCAGTCTCCCAAGAAGACGAGCCGGCAAGGCGCTTCGGCGGTTCCCGAAGAAAGCGCCGGAACATGCAGAAGTGGCAGCCTTGGGAACCGCCGCAGTAAAAGCAACCATCAAGTGGGTGCACACTTCCACGATCCCGCGACTGTTCGTGTTCCGGCAGCGGTCAATGCGGGACTTAGAGGAAGTGCGCGGAACAGAAGAGACGGAGGCCCCACCTCGGGCTCGCTATCTCCCCCGAGATGGGCCCGGGGGCCACTGTCGGTACCCTCCATATGGGGTACCCCCGCGCACAAGGGAAAATGCCTAAGGATCTCGCCCTTCTCCGCAGGGAGAGCTCCGAAGGCGCCATGTGTCCAGCGGGGCCGGACCTCCCTCTCCTCAGAGGAGAGCTCCGGGTCCGCCACATGGCCAGCAGCAGACGGACCTCCCCCCTCCGCGGGGAGAGCTCCGAAGGCGCCACGTGTCTCGCGGGGCCGGACCTCCCTCTCCTCAGAAGAGAGCTCCGGGCCCGCCACGTGGCCGACAGAAGCCGGACCTCTCCCTCCGCGAGGAGAGGTCCGAAGGTTCCACGTGTCCCGCGGGGCCGGACCTCCCTCTCCTCAGAGGAGAGCTCCAGGCCCGCCACGTGGCCAGCAGGATGGCGCTGCCTGCCCCCGCGCGGTAGGCAGCAGGTGTAAATACGCACCATACCTTGCCCGTACAAGGTATTCAAGGCCCGCGCCTTCCCAAGACGCGAATACGCGGAGCATGCCTCTGTCAGGTGTCGTTGCGCCCAGTCGCGTCACAGACTGGCGCACCATGTCAGATCCTGCCAGCCAATAAACACAGCGACAAGACATCCCCTGCCGCCCCCGCCGTCATCAACCACTACGACTAGCTTACAGCATGGGCAGGGCGGCAGAACGAAGACTCGGAAGACTTCGTTAGAGACAACTACCGACATAACTGCAGATACGATAGTCGGCAGGCAATCTCCCTGGGACCACCTGTCGGGTCCCGAGCCCCCCTTGTAAGCCGCTCAAGCCTTGGACTATAAAAGGCTCGGGTAGGTAACGTTAGCAAGGGTTCTATTATGACGGGAATTCAATATCAGAGGAGGACTGCTCCTGCCTAGCAGGCGCATGCAGGGAAGGCCAAACGGGCCCAGGACATTTCCTATTATTTGAGAGCTATTATTAGAAACTTGGCCCAGGACATTTCCTATTATTTGAGAGCTATATAATTGTAAAGACAATGGAATAAGGGGTAAGCAGAAACAGATTGTTCCGGCTTCCTGCAGGGAGCCGGGAGTTTCCAAACCCTAGCCGCCGCCCCTGTGTTCTCTCACCTCGCCATCGCTGGCGTCTCGCCGCCGGTCAACTCTCAACCCGTGCCCACCGATCCTCCACACGTACAACCTCCGATTGGTGAGGGGCAGAGAGCAGCAGCATACCAACCTGGTATCAGAGACCTCCGATCCGATGTCGCTGCCGCTGCCCGCTTCAACCGCCGATCCCGGCCGCACCGCGTCACCGCCGGATGCCGACGGGTCCGTGCCGATCCCGGCCGCACCGATCCCGTCTACATCGCTGGCCGCGGGATCGCGGCCGCTGGCCGCCGGAGCTTCATCCTCCACCGTGGGGGTGATGTCCAACGAGCAGCTCACCAAGGCCGTCCTCGACCTCGGCAGGATGATGACCAGCGTCCACGCTTTCCTCTTAGGACCGCAGCCAGGCGTGGCACCGTCTCACCCGCAGCCGCAGTTACCGCCGGCGCCCAACCCGCAGCAGCAACTGCCTTCTTCCGCCTCGGGCACCTTCATCCCCGTACAGGAGATCCAGTTCCCCCACTCGCCGTCCCCGCTTCCGTCTTGGCTCACCGACGTCGCGCCGCCAGCCTACTCCTCCGCGCCGGCGCGCCCGTCGGTCCATTCGACCCCTCACAGCACAGCGGGCTTCGGCCATGGGGGCGTTCCGGCGTCGGGAACGCTCTATGGCGGCGTTGACGACCCAATCCTCCACGGCTCCACCTTCGGGTCCGCGCCGGCTGCAGCGCCAGCGATCGGCGGGGCGCCCCCGGCTGCCGCCCCTGCGACGTTCGGCGCGGCGCCTTTCCAGCCTCGGACCTACATGATCGACTTCCCGACATACGACGGCTCGGTCGACCCGCTGAATTGGCTCACACACTGTGAACAATTTTTCTGGGGCCAGCGCACTCCGGTGGAGCAGCGGACGTGGATGGCCTCCTACCACCTCATCGGCGCCGCTCAGACCTGGTACTACGCCCTCCTATCGGACGAAGGCATGCCGTCCTGGGAGCGCTTCAAGGAGCTTTGCCGCTTTCGTTTCGGACCGCCTATATACGGCTCGCGGCTAGCCGAGTTGGGGCGCCTTCCTTTCCACTCCACGGTCCAGGAGTTTGCGGACCGCTTCCAGACGGTGCTAGCGCATTCCAGGGACATCTCCACGCGCCAAAAAGCGGAGCTTTTCGTCGGTGGCCTTCCGGAACACATTCGGGTCGACGTCGCGATGCGCCCCCCCCCCCCCCCCCCCCCGACCTCCAGACGGCCATGTTTCTTGCCCGCGCCTTCGAGACACGGGCTCTGGCCGCGGCAGCGCCGCCTCAGCAGCGCGGCGCCCGCCCTCCCCCGCGGCCAGCCCTTCCCCCACGCCAACCGGGGGCGACCGCGGCTCCGACTGGCGCACCAGCGCTGCCTGCGCCGCCCGTAGCCGGCGCTGCAGCACCGGGCGCAGCAGCCCCGACGGCACCCGTGCGGCCGTACCGTTGCCTTTCGCCGGCCGAGATGCAGGAACGCCGTCGTCAAGGCCTCTGCTACAACTGCGACGAGCAATACGTGCGTGGGCACGTGTGCCCCCGCCTGTTCTTTCTGGAGGTGGACGATTTCCTCGACGCCGATGAGGAGGCGGCCGCCGATGCTGCGGCCACGGCCTTGCCCGCAGACACCGCCGCCGCAGCGAACGCTCACGCTCACGCTCTGGTGGTTTCTGTACACGCTCTTGCAGGCATCAGGACGTACCACACTATGCTCCTGCCCGTGACGATCCAGGGCGAGCGCCTCCTCGCCCTCCTGGACACTGGCTCCACCCACACTTTCCTCCAGGGCACGGCCATGCGGCGCCTTGGTCTCGCTCCTCAGGGGGGCGACCAGCTTCGCGTTACGGTGGCCAACGGGGAGCGCGTGCCGTGTGAAGGTATCGCACGCCACGTGCCCGTCGACATCCACGGGGCGCCTTTCTCCATCACCTGCGTGGGCCTCGCGCTCGGTTGTTTCGACTTCATCCTCGGCGTCGACTTCCTTGGCACGCTGGGCCCCATCACCTGGGACTTCGAAGGGCTCGCCGTATCCTTCCTGCACGAGGGCCGCCGCGTCACGTGGCAGTGTGTGGGCGCCCCGGGCGCGCCCTTCCAGCAGCGGTCGCTGGTAGCGGTAGCTCCGGACCCGCACCACCCGCTGCTGGACGAGCTCCTGTGTCAGCACGACGCCGTCTTCGACACACCACGCGGACTTCCACCAGCCCGCCCCTACGACCACCGCATACACCTGCTGCCCGGGACCGCACCAGTGGCAGTGCGACCGTACCGGTACCCTCAGTTGCAGAAGGACGAGCTCGAGCGGCAGTGCGCCGCCATGCTGGAACAGGGCATCATCCGCCCCAGTACTTCTCCGTTCTCGGCACCCGTGCTCCTCGTCAAGAAGGCAGATGGGTCGTGGCGCTTCTGCATCGACTATCGCGCGCTCAACGACCGTACGTCCAAGGACAAGTTCCCGATCCCGGTGGTTGACGAGCTCCTCGACGAGCTCCACGGGGCCAAGTACTTCACCAAGCTCGACCTCCGCTCGGGGTACCACCAGGTGCGCATGCACCCGGCCGACATCGAGAAGACGGTGTTCCGCACCCACCATGGCCACTTTGAGTTCCTGGTGATGCCGTTCGGGCTCTCCAACGCCCCTGCGACATTTCAGGCATTGATGAATGATGTGCTCCGCCCCTTCCTCCGCAGGTTCGTGCTAGTTTTCTTTGACGACATTCTGATCTACAGCACGTCGTGGGCTGAGCACCTGCAGCATGTCGGCCTCGCCCTCACCGCCCTACGAGCCCACGGCCTCTTTCTGAAGAGGTCGAAGTGCTCCTTCGGGGCCCCTTCCGTCGCCTACCTCGGCCACGTTATCTCCGCCGATGGCGTCGCCATGGACAGCGACAAAGTAGCCGCGGTCGCCTCGTGGCCGCTACCACGCTCTCCACGCGGGGTGCGTGGCTTCCTGGGCCTCGCCGGCTACTACAGGAAGTTCATCCGCGACTTCGGCTCCATCGCGGCACCACTCACACGTCTCCTGCGGAAGGAGGCGTTCGCCTGGACGGCGGAGGCGGACGAGGCTTTCGCTGCCCTGAAGCGGGCGCTTTCGTCGGCGCCGGTTCTACAGATGCCCGACTTCGCGCGCCAGTTCGTAGTTGACTGCGACGCGTCCGGCACCGGCTTTGGCGCCGTCCTACACAAGGGGGGCGGACCTCTGGCTTTCTTCAGTCGACCCTTCGCCGTCCGCCATGTCAAGCTGGCGGCCTACGAGCGCGAGCTTATCGGGCTGGTGCAAGCAGTCCGGCACTGGCGTCCGTACCTGTGGGGGCGCCGGTTCCTTGTCCGCACCGACCACTACAGCCTGAAGTTTCTCCTAGACTAGCGGCTGTCCACCGTGCCTCAGCACCAGTGGCTCAGCAAGCTATTCGGGTTTGACTTCACCGTCGAGTACCGTCCCGGGCGGCTCAACTCGGCGGCCGACGCGCTGTCCCGCCGCGACGAGGAGACTGCGGCGCTCTGTGCCCTCTCTGGGCCCTCCTTCGACCTCTACGCCGACATTCGCCGCGCCACAGCGACCGACCCGGTCGCGCGTGACCTGCTGCAGCAGCTGGAGGCCGCGTCTCTGGGCGAGCCGTGGGCTGCCGACGACGGTTTCCTCCTCCACGGCAAGCGCATCTACGTTCCAGCCACCGACGACTTGCGCCACCAGGTGGTGACCCTGGCTCACTCGGCGGGACACGAGGGGGTCCAGAAGACCCTTGTGCGCCTCCGCGCAGACTTCTACATCCCCGGCAACCGCCAGCTGGTGCACGACTTCGTCCGTTCCTGTGATGTGTGCCAGCGGAACAAGACGCCGACCACACCGCCGGCCGGCCTACTTCAGCCCTTAGACGTTCCGTCGTAGGTGTGGGCAGATATCTCCATGGACTTCATCGAGGGGCTGCCGAAGGTGCACGGCAAGTTCGTGGTCCTGACGGTGGTGGACCGCTTCTCGAAGTACGCCCACTTCATCGCGCTCAGCCACCCCTACACCGCCGCCTCCGTCGCTCGTGCTTTCTTCGACGGGATCGTGCGCCTACACGGTTTCCCCAGCTCCATCGTCAGCGATCGCGACCCAGTCTTCACCAGCAATCTTTGGCGCGATCTCTTTAAATGTGCAGGTGTCAAGCAGCGGCTCAGTACGGCCTTTCACCCCCAGACGGACGGCCAGTCCGAGGTCGTCAACAAGATCATCGCGATGTATTTGCGCTGTGCGACAGGTGATCGGCCTCGCTCGTGGGTCGACTGGCTACCCTGGGCGGAGTACTGCTACAACACCTCTTACCACACGGCACTCCGAGCGTCGCCGTTCGAGGTTGTGTACGGCCGACCCCCGCCACCACTCCTGCCACACCACGCCGGGGCGGCCCAGACCGAGGCGGTGGACACCATGCTGCGGGACCGCGACGCTTTCCTGGAGGAGGTTCGCGAGCGTCTTCTTCAGGCTCAGCAGTACGCCAAGCGCCACTACGATGAGCACCATCGCGAGGTGGAGTTCGACGTGGGCGCATGGGTGCTGCTCCGACTTCTCCACCGCCCCACCCATGCGCTCGCCTCGCCGTCCAAGGGCAAGCTCCGCCCACGCTACGCGGGGCCGTTCCAGATCGTCGAGCGCATCGGGCAGGTGGCTTATCGTCTCCGACTTCCCGCGGACGCGCGACTGCATGACGTCTTCCATGTGGGGCTGTTAAAGCCTTACAACTACGCCGGCTCGCCACCTTCAACGCCGGCCGTGCTGCCACCGGTTCAGGACGGGCGACTGCTGCCAGCCCCTGCAGGGGTCCTACGCGCCCAGCTCCGTCGTGGCACGTGGCACATCCTCGTCAGGTGGCAAGGCCTTTCGGAGGACGACGCCACCTGGGAGCCCCTGGACGACTTCAAGACTCTCTACCCGGATGTACAGCTCGAGGACGAGCTGTTTGTCGAGGCAGGGAGAGATGTTATGACGGGAATTCAATATCAGAGGAGGACTGCTCCTGCCTAGCAGGCGCATGCAGGGAAGGCCAAACGGGCCCAGGACATTTCCTATTATTTGAGAGCTATTATTAGAAACTTGGCCCAGGACATTTCCTATTATTTGAGAGCTATATAATTGTAAAGACAATGGAATAAGGGGTAAGCAGAAACAGATTGTTCCGGCTTCCTGCAGGGAGCCGGGAGTTTCCAAACCCTAGCCGCCGCCCCTGTGTTCTCTCACCTCGCCATCGCTGGCGTCTCGCCGCCGGTCAACTCTCAACCCGTGCCCACCGATCCTCCACACGTACAACCTCCGATCGGTGAGGGGCAGAGAGCAGCAGCATACCAGGTTCGCACTCCAGCAACTCGCACCCTAGACATAACTCACCCTCAAGCTCAGGACTCCGGTTCTGAGCAACAAGCAATACGGCGAGCACCTCTGCTCACCGTGGACGTAGGGTTTTACGCTCCGGCGGCCCAAACCACGTAAAACTCGCCGTGTCAAGCTTCTCCCTCACTTGTCCCTTACGCTGAAGCTCTCTGCAAGCGACTAGCCCCTCCGAAAAAGAACCTCCGCGGGCTGCCCAGAGCAGGTCCGGGGGAAGTGTCGACCACACACTTCGACAGACAGTCTTGTCCTTGCATGGATCCTCGGCACACTTTCTAAGGAGCTTCAGGATATCGTCGCCCAGAAGGGTGGCGGTACAGCTCGTCAGGCCTGGCAGGTCCTCGAGCTTCGCTTCCAGGGGAACCAAGCGACCCGAGCTCTCCATATCCGGGCCCGCTTTGGTTCTACTGTCCAGGGTGATCTCTCCATTACTGCATACTATCGACAGATGAAGGGTATGGCGGACGCCCTTCGTGACCTTGGAGATCCCATCCCGGACAGTACCCTCGTTCTTCAGGTCCTTCAGGGCCTGAATGAGCGCTACACCCACGTTCGCTCGTGGATTCTCCGCGAGAAGCCCTTCCCGACCTTCGAGAAGGTCTGGTCGGACCTCGAGCTCGAGGAGATCACCCAGGGCGGCTCTACTGCCTCCTCCCCTGCCTCGGCCTTCTACGGCTCAGGGTCGTCTTCACGCCCTCCTCCACCTGCTGGTTCTGGGGGCCAACTTCCTCATCCACCTACCACACCAGGAGTTCCTGCTACCTCCGGTGGTGGTGGGAACCGCCGTCGTGGTAGACGTGGTGGCCGTGGTGGAGGTACTGGTGGAGGTGGTACGACCAGTGCTGGTGGTACCCCTGGTGGTGTTAGTACTACTGGTGGCAGTAGTGGTGGTCGAGGTCAGGGTGGTGTGACCTGGCCCACACCCTACAACCCGTGGACTGGCCAGATCTCGATGTGGGTCGGGCTGTCCCCGGGTCTCCCGGCACTTCGCCCACCACGACCTCAGCCGGCTTACGTGACTACTCCGACTTACGGCAAGCCTGTCTACGCTGCTGGTGGACAGTGGACCCTGCCCCCTGGTGGACCAGGCTACTCTGCTGCTAGGCCCTCCTCTCTAGCCAGCTGGGCTTCGGGGAACCCAGTTGGTCGGCCCGAGTCGTCGGCACCACACTCTGATCTTGCTCAGGGCTGGGATCGCCAGTCACTTGCGTCTTCTTTCAGTACGATGAGTCTCACACCACCCAGCCCCGAGTGCGTTGTGGACTCCGGAGCTTCGTACCACACCACCCCCGACGCTGGTATACTTTCTTCTACCCACCCTTCCCACCCTTCTTTTCCTTCTTCTATCGTTGTTGGGAATGGGTCTGTCCTTCCGGTCACCTTAGTAGGTGACTCGGGTTCGTCGGGGTCTTTCCGTCTTCGTGATGTTCTTGTTGCTCCGGACATCATTCAGCACCTTCTTTCTCCATGTTTCTATCGAGTTTGATCCTTTTGGTTTGTCTGTGAAGGATCTTACTACCCGACGTCTTCTTCTCCGCTGTGAGAGCTCATGGCCCCTGTACACGATGAGACTTCCTGCTTCCGCTTCGCCCTCGCCTTTTTGCCTGACTACGACAACTCCGTCGACTACTTGGCATCGTCGACCTGGCCACCCCGGTGCTGAAGTTATGTCGAAGCTGTTTCGTAGTTCAGTGATCTCGTGTACTAGGGATTCTCATGAGTCTTTATGCCATGCTTGTTAGTTGGGTCGCCATGTTCGGCTTTCTTTTCCACATTCTGTAACCCATGTGGAGCACCTTTTTGATCTTATTCACTGTGATCTATGGACCTCACCTGTTCTCAGTGTTTCTGGCTACAAATATTATCTGGTGATTGTTGATGATTTTTCCATTATTCGTGGACCTTTCCATTGCGACAGAAGTCCGATACGTATGCTACTCTCTCTCACTTCTTCGCTTGGGTTTCCACACAGTTTGGGTGTACCATCAGGGCTGTCCAGTGTGACAACGGCCGTGAGTTTGATAACTCCGCGTTTCGTCACTTCTTGCTTTCCCACGGGGTCCAGTTGCACATGTCTCGCCCTTACACTTCCCCTAGAATGGCAAGGCCGAGCGTATGATTCGTACCACCAACGATGTCATGCGCTCCCTGATGTTAAAGACTTCTATTCCTGCTTGCTACTGGGCAGAGGCCCTTCACACTGCTACCTTCCTCATTAATCGCCTTCCTACAAAGGCGATTAGTGCTCCCACCCCTCACTTCGCTCTTTTTGGTACCACCCCTCTTTATGACCACCTTCGCGGGTGTGCGTGCTACCCTAATCTTTCTGCTACCGCCCCTCATAAGCTCGCGCCTCGTTCGACTCGATGTGTTTTTCTTGGGTACTCCCCCGATCATAAGGGATACTGGTGTCTAGACCTCACCACTCGTCGTATCTTGGTCTCCCGACACGTCGTATTCGACGAGTCCTCCTTCCCTTTCGCTGGGTCTTCTTCTGATTCGGTCTCCGAGTTGGATTCTCTCTTTTCCACTGATCCTACGGCCGCTCCTGTCCAGCGACTTTGTTTTTCACCCTCTGCAGGTCTTCCCCTAGCTGCGTCAGACACGACCACGGTGTCTCAGACGCCACCTGTCGTGCCTCCCGCGGCTGCGGCGTCCTTGCCGCCACTGGCCGTTCCTCCGACGGCACCGACGTCGTCTGCTGCGCCACGCACGGCCCCAACGTCTCCGACGACGTCCGCTGCGCCACGTGCGGCCCCAGCGTCTCCGACGACATCCGCTGCGCCACGCGCGGCCCCAGCGTCTCCGGCGTCGTCCGTCACGCCTCACGTGACTTCGACGTCCACGACAGTGTCTCCGACGTCGTCCGTCCCTCCTCGTGCAGCTCCGACGCCCACGCCGGTGTCTTCGCCGTCGTGAGCCGCACCACCTGCGGCCCCTGGACCGCGGTACGCCGATCCCGCTCTCGTCTATCAGCGACGAGCGCGGATTGGTGGACCGTCCTCTTCGCGCCCTGCGGACCTGGTGTACCACCCTCCGCTGCTTCACCGGGACCCTCGTCACGTTCACCCGATGGTGACTCGACGGGCTGCCGGCGTCCTTCGACCTGTGGAGCGCTTCTCCGGGGTCGTTCTCTCGTCCTCGACCCCTCCGGAGCCTGCCTCGTCACCCATCTCGCCTATCCCCTCTTCTGTCCGTAGCGCCCTCGCCGATCCTCATTGGCGTCGGGCTATGGGAAGAAGAGTATGCGACCCTACTTGCCAACCGGACCTGGGACCTAGTTCCCCGTCCTGGTCGTGGCAATGTTGTCACGGGCAAGTGGGTGTTCACGCATAAGAGGAGGGCGGATGGGTCTCTAGAGAGGTACAAGGCACGGTGGGTGCTTCGCGGTTTCACGAAGCGTCCCGGCGTCGACTACGACGAGACCTTCAGCCCGGTGGTGAAGCCGGCGACAGTTTGTACCGTTCTGTCGCTGGCTCTGTCGCGTTCTTGGCCTGTCCACCAGCTGGACGTCAAGAACGCCTTTCTCCACGGGACGTTGACGGAGACGGTGTACTGTAGTCAGCCGACAGGGTTTGTTGATTCAGCCCGTCAAGACATGGTCTGCCGGCTGAACAAGTCCCTGTACGGGCTGAAGCAGGCGCCTCGGGCCTAGTACAGCCGGTTCGCCTCCTTCCTGGCCTCGCTCGGCTTCGTCGATGCCAAGTCGGACACTTCGCTCTTCATCTACAGGCGTGAGGGTGACACTGTCTACCTCCTCCTGTACGTGGACGATATTGTCCTCAGGCGTCCAGCCCAGCTCTTCTTCAGCGCATGATCTCCGCCCTGCAGCGCGAGTTTGCGACGAAGGATCTCGGCCAGCTCCACCACTTCCTGGGCGTTGCGGTCGAGCACCGCCCGGGTGCTCTGTTCCTCCACCAGCGCCAGTACTGCCTGGATATCCTCGAGCGAGCGGGCATGGCTGATTGCAAGCCGTGCTCCACTCCCGTGGACACCCAAGCAAAGGTGTCTTCGGCCGACGACGCCCCGGTCGCCGACCCCACCACTTACAGGAGTCTTGCAGGTGCACTGCAGTACCTCACCTTCACCAGGCCGGACATCTCCTACGCGGTTCAGCAGGTGTGTCTCCACATGCATGATCCGCGGGAGCCACATCTCACGGCGGTGAAGCGGATCCTTCGGTACCTGCGTGGCACTCACGACTACAGCCTTCTTCTGCGGCGCGACTCTGCCTCCGAGCAGGTCGTCTACACCGACGCTGACTGGGCGGGCTGCCCGGACACCCGTCGGTCCACCTCCGGCTACGCCGTCTTCCTGGGCGGCAACCTCGTCTCCTGGTCCTCGAAGCGGCAGCACGTGGTGTCCCGCTCGAGTGCCGAGGCGGAATACCGCGCCGTGGCCAATGGCGTGGCCGAGTCCTCCTGACTTCAGCAGCTGCTTCAGGAGCTCCACTCTCCCCTCGCCCGAAGTATGTTGGTCTACTGCGACAACGTCAGCGCCGTCTACCTCTCCACCAACCCGGTGCAGCATCAGCGCACGAAGCACGTAGAGATCGACCTTCACTTTGTTCGTGAGCGGGTGGCTCTCGGGGAGGTGCGAGTCCTGCACGTTCCGACGTCGTCGCAGTTCGCCGACATCTTCACCAAGGGACTTCCTTCGACATTGTTCACCGAGTTTCGGTCCAGTCTCAACATCTGCCGTGGCTAGATGTTGGGACTGCGGGGGGGTGTTAGACTGTACGTATAGGGGGCAGGGGCATTTTAGTCTTTTTGTATTAGGGTTGCTTAACCCTTAAGTTGTGTCCCCCTATATATGTATCTCCTTGACAGGCTGTTAATGGATTGATTACTTTCCTAATCTAATTGCTTGGTTCCCCTGGAAGCGAAGCTCGAGGTCCTGCCAGGCCTTACGAGCTGTACCGCCACCCTTCTGGGCGACGATATCCTGAAGCTCCTCAGAAAGCGAGCCGAGGATCCATGCAAGGACAAGACTGTCCATGCAGACTCACGAGTCATCCAGTGGGCAGTCATCCCGTAGGACATGGTCTTCCAGCCGAAAGCGTCGTAGCGTCAGGAGAAGCAGACTGCGCCAACGAGCGAAGGAAGTAGAGTCGGAGCTGAGAACAACCGGGACAAGAGTCCGGATGTTCTGTATGCCAGCCGCCTGGGCATGTAGAGCAGCGACAAGAGACGCCGCGTAGGTAGTATAGGCAGCACCATCTCCTGGAGTATCCTGTGCATCACTCCACTGTACTGGCGGAGACTCCTCGAGCTGACGGGTGAGAGGCCGCAACCGCACGTTCCTGCTCCAAGGCGAGGACGAGCGCTCGTTCCCGCTCACGGGAGATGGCCAGGGCAGTCGCGACGTCGGAGATGTGCGAAGAGGGCTGTCCCCGGATCCAGCAGAGACGGCATGGCCGGCGGCGATCACAGCAGGGCCACCGGGGCTTGGCAGCCAGACGGTATTGGGGCGGGGCTGGCCTCCGGCGGGTCCAACCAGGCCGGCGGCGAAGCCCGGCGGCCAGGCGACTGTGGGGAGGCCGAGGGAGGCGGTGGCAGAGTCAAGGGCGCTAGATCGGGGGCCAAGAGGCCCGCCGGCGGCTGGGCCGGCCACACCCGAGCCGGGCCCGAGCAGCCCGGTGGCTGTGCGCCCAGGGGAGAGGGCGTGGAGGCCGGCCGCGGGGCTGGATGCCCCGGATCTGGCGGCGGTGCTCACAGGAGAGTGGCGGCGCGGCCGGCGGCGCCAGACCAGGTGGCGGCGGGCGCAGGGGAGACAGCGGCGGAGCCGGCGGCGACGGATCCTGTGGCGGCGGGCGCTGAGGAGGCGGCGACCGGGTCGGCGGCGCTGAATCCAGCGGCAGCCGCGACCGGGCAGGCGTCGAGTAGAGGAAGGGGAGTCGGCGGCTGGCCGGCCGGCGGCGGCTGCTGCGGGGCCGGCGGCGCCCGTGGGTGGCATCGAGATCGAGATTGGGAGAGGAGAGAGAGAAGATAATCTGATACCAAATTAGATTAGGAAAAGTGATTAGTCAATTAACAGCCTGTCAAGGAGGATACATATATAGGGGGACACAACTTAAGGGCTAAGCAACCCTAATACAAAAGACTAAATTGCTCCCTAATACACGTACAGTCCAAAAGTAATTAAGGGTATTTTAGTCTTTTGGATGTGATTAGGGTTAGAGGCATATTAGTCCTTTTCCCACCCCTAACACCTATATTTAATGTACCCCTTGACAGCAGGATAATACAACTCATTTTCTCCCCTTTAATAATGATGAATCTGTAGTATTTTAGTATTTCTATGGCTGTACAAAGAAGTGTGCCTACACTTCCACACGATCAGCATAGTCAATTTTTTTGCTTTATTATTTGGTTTGAACCTTGTATATCAACAACAACAACCAAGCCTTTATCCCAAGCCTGTTGGGGTCGGCTAGACATGAAACCCAATATCAATGAAGTAAAAGAGAGGAAGAGATATAAGAACAAAGAAAAAAGAAAAAAAAAGAAAAAAAAAAGAAAAAAAAAAAGAAAAAGAAAAAGAAAAAGAGAAAAGAAAAAAGAAAAGGAAAAAAAACAAGACTACAATTCTGGCACATGAATTGCTATTTTCCATGCGGTCCTATCATGAGCTAAGTCTCTGGATACATTCCAATCTCTCAAATCTCGTTTTACCGCCTCCTCCCAGGTCAACCTTGGTCGTCCTCTACCCCTCCTAATATTTTCTCTACCTCTTAAAATCCCACTGTTAACCGGTGCTTCTAGAGGTCTCCGTTGGATATGTCCAAACCACCTAAGTCGATGTTGGACTAACTTCTCTTCAATCGGCGCCACCCCTACCTTATCACGAATCGCCTCATTCCTTATTCGGTCTCTTCTCGTGTGCCCGCACATCCACCGTAGCATGCGCATCTCTGCGACACTCATTTGTTGGACATGTTGCCCTTTAGTTGGCCAACATTCCGCCCCATAGAGCATCGCAGGTCTGATCACCGTCCTATAGAACTTCCCTTTTAGCTTTTGTGGAACTTTCGTATCACATAGGATTCCAGAGGCTTATCGTCATTTCATCCACCCTACCTTGATCCTGTGGCAAACATCCTCATCAATATCGCCATTGCTTTGTAACATTGATCCTAAGTATCGGAAAGAGTCCCTTCTAGGTACTATTTGTCCTTGTAGACTAACATTTCCCTCTTCACGACAAACACCACTAAAGTCACACCTCATATACTCGGTTTTGGTCCTACTAAGTCTAAACCCCTTGGACACTAAGGTTTGTCTCCATAACTCTAATTTCTTATCAACACTATCTCTAGTTTCATCTTCCAGCACTACATCATCAGCAAAGAGCATGCACCAAGGGATATCCCCTTATATATCCTTCGACACCTCATTCATCACCAAGAAAAAGATGTATGGGCTCAAAGCTGATCCTTGATGTAGTCCTACCGTGATGGGAAATGCATCAGTCTCACTATCACTTACGCGCACACTTGTCCTAACATTATTGTACATATCCTTGATAAGGGTAATGTACTTTGTTGGCACTTTATGTTTCTCTAGTGCCCACCACATGACTGACCTTGGTATCTTGTCGTACGCCTTCTCCAAGTCGATGAACACCATATGCATCTCCTTCTTCTGCTCCCTATATCTCTCCATAAGCTGGCGAAGCAAGAAAATTGCCTCCATTGTCGACCTCCCAGGCATAAAACCAAACTGGTTTTTAGTGACATTGGTCACTTTCCTCAGGCGGTGTTCAATCACTCTCTCCCAAAGCTTCATAGTATGACTCATAAGCTTAATACCTCGATAATTAGTACAACTTTGAATATCTCCTTTATTTTTGAAGATAGGTACTAATATACTTTTCCTCCATTCTTCAGTCATCTTGTTTGACCGAAAAATATGGTTGAATAGCTTTGTGAGCCATACTATTGCCACGTCCCCAAGACATCTCCACACCTCAATAGGGACATCGTCAGGGCCGAGAGCCTTTCCTACTTTCATCCTTTTTAAGGCCTCCTTAACCTCAAACTCTTGTATCCTCCGCACGAACCGCCTGTTGGAGTCATCAAAGGAGTCATCCAACTCAACCATAGTGCTCCCATTCCCATCATTGAATAGCCCATTAAAGTAATCACACCATCTATTCTTAATCTCTTCATCCTTCACTAGAATGCGGTCAGTCTCATCTTTGATGCATTTAACTTGATTGAGATCCCTCATCTTTCTCTCGCGGATTTTTGCTACCTTGTATATGTCCTTTTCACCTTCTTTTGTCTCTAGTCTCTCATATAACTTATCATAGGCCTGTTCTCTTGCCTTACTCACAACCCGCCTTGCATTCTTCTTAGCCTCTTTGTACTTAAGCATGTTGCTTGCGCTTCTATCATTATGCCAACTCTTGTAACACTCCTTCTCCTTAATGGCCTTTTGTACATCCTCATTCCACCACTAAGTGTCTTTATCTACACGTTTCTTTCCCTTTGTCACACCGAACACCTCACTAGCTACCTTCCTAATGCAAGTTGTCATCTTCATCCACATACTATCTGCATCTCCATTTTCTGCCCAGGGTCCTTCTGTAATCACCCTATTTTTAAAGGATTCTTGTGATTCTCCCTTCAACTTCCACCATTTTGTTCTTGTGATTTTGACACTTTTGTCCCGCAAAGAACATGTATGGAAGCGAAAGTCAGCTACCACAAGCATATGTTGTATCACAACACACTCTCTCGGGATCACCTTACAATCTAGACACTCCCGTCTATCCTTTCTGCTAGTGAGGACAAAGTCAATCTGGCTAGAGTGTTCGGCACTACTAAAGGTCACTAGGTGAGATTGTCTCTTCCTAAAGAGGGTGTTAGCTATCAACAGATCATAGGCTTCGACAAAGTCTAGGATGTCCTTACCCTCTTGATTTCTATCGCCGCATCCAAAACCTCCATGCACTCCCTCAAATCCTAGGTTAGTTGCACCCACATGACTATTGAGATCTCCCCCTATGAGGAGTTTCTCAGTTATCGGTACACTACTAACCATATCCTCCAATTCTTCCCAAAATTGCCTCTTAGCACTCATGTTGAGCCCAACTTGTGGGGCATAAGCACTAATGACGTTCAAGACAATGTCCCCATTTACTATCTTGATTAAGATGATCCTATCCCCTCGTCTTCGAACATCCACTACTCCATCCTTAAGACTCTTATCTATTAGAACACCTACGCCATTCCTAGTCCCAGCCGAACCAGAATACCAAAGCTTGAAACCGGTATTCTCGACTTCTCTCACCTTTTGACCCGCCCATCTAGTCTCTTGTACACAAAGGATATTTACTCGTCTCCTAATGGCAACATCTACTAACTCACGTAGCTTCCCCGTCAAGGATCCTACATTCCAACTACCCACCCGAAATCTATGTTCCTCGGCTAGCTTCCTTACGCTTTGCACCCGTCGAGTAAGATGCAAAGACCCTTGCTCACTTATCACTACATCCGGGCGATGATGTAGCGCGCCACTAAGGTGGTGGCGATCCGGCCCTTGCTCATTTAACACCATATCCGGGTTCCGATATGGCGCGCCACTAAGGCGGTGGTGACCCGGCCCTTGCCCACTTAACACCATACCTGGGTTCCGATATGGCGCGTCGCTAAGAGGGTTACGCCCCAACGAATTTCTATTGGGTTTCATTTCCATGAGAATGGCTAAATGTAGTTGTTGGCTCGCCAAGCCTATCACAACCCCCTCCTCCTTTACCCGGGCTTGGGACCGGCTATGTCATTACAACATAGGCGGAGTTGAACTTTGTATATCATTGTTGCAAAAAAAAAAGGATAGAGATCAACATTATGCTGAATGTGGAGCACATTATGGAAACTACAGGCCAAAAGGCAGGCATGATATGTTTCCTTCATCCCCTGGCAAAGCTTCCTGGCTCAGGTAGCTCACAGATGTCCGATTTTGGATGCATGTGGCTGGTGGTGCTGCCTGGGGGACGACCTTCCTGCTGGGGCGTGAAGCAAATACACATTTATTAAACAATCATGGGAACGAACTCTGAGTAGAATGTCCGGTCTGGTCATTTTGACATTTTGTTACCTAATTAATAACAAAACAATTGATTCAATCCTCTGCTTACAATGTGGATTAATTCTAAGCCTAGTTTTTTTAAAAGAAATTCTAAGCCCACCTGTCATAGTGAGCTGTTTTCTTTGTTAATTCAGAGTTTTAATGCAGAAGCAGTTTGCTCTACTTACTCGGCCTTTAGCCTTGTATTTTGACCAACTATTACTCTTGATTGTTCGCCTGCCACCTAAAAATATGCAAACAGTTAGAAGCAAGTAATGTAGAAAATAACTACATCAAGTGATCAACAGTTTGCAAACCTCAACAAAATCGTCACTTCCAGGTTGGCTGGCATAACTCTTCTGCCTTTTTTCAGCCCTCCAGTAAATCACTGATGAAGAGCTTCTTCTTTTGCATAGTTCTGAATCCAGTATGCAAATCAGAAATACATCAGAGATAATCGATGGATATGAAATATATATGTAACCAACCAGTTTGGAATTGTTGAGGTGCATTTCTTGGCAAATGTGATGTTTTCCCCAGATTTATCCTGGCTGAAGGGCATGCATCACGATCCATTTGATCTGTCAAGGCACCGTGCAGTGGATTTTGCAAGTTACCTCCATTGGGACATGGGTGCAATGGTACAGAAGCTCTTGTCCTTGAATTGTAAGTGTAAATGTTTGTGGTAGCTTGAGAAGCTAAGTTATCACCATTGCTCTCAGCAGCAGTAGATACATAGTATGATGGAGGAAATTTTTTAGCAATGGGAATGTAACCGACCAAGTGACAGTGGTGTATCCTGCAATACTTATGTAAAATTAGTCTACATGTCCAGCTAGAACATAACAAGTATATGCACAATAACATGGACAAATAAATTCTAAAAATGAATTAAAAATGTACTCAGTAAACAAATGGAGCAAATTCTAACTCGACAGTATAGTAAAGTAAAAGAGAAACGGAAAGTAAACCCACCAGTACTCCATTGCCATCTCTTTTAATCTTGTCTCAAGTCTATGGAAAAGTCCCGTCTTCTCAAAATCTTGCTTATCATGTGTAGGCCTGATGAAGTTTGTCTCCAAAACCCCTAGAACATTGTAAAATTAACATTATACAAATCTCCTTGTTTTCAAACAAGTGTATGATTGACATATTCAATACTAAATTTCTTCTGGAAAAAAGGTGGAAAAAACAACAAATCCAAAAACATTATGAATAATTCTTACCGACAATACCTCTTCTCTTAGTTTTGTATGAGCCTGCAGGCCAAAAGGGCTGAGGAAAGAATGAATTAAATTATTAAAATATGACCCATCAGCACCAAGTACATAATAGAACTGAAGTGAGATAGAAAATGTGGCTTTTCATGGACTAGACAATCCAGGAACGAGGTATCATGAATGTCCCAAATAAGGCAAGCCACGACATGCGGTCGTGCAGAGAGAGGCTGAGAAGCATAGAGCTAACAAAGAAATGGTGAACTATGATATCAAAATAATAAAAACTGAATGCACTTTAAACCAAAGAATGGTAACCTAAACTCCGAATGTTTTACCCAGAGTCAAAATAACACATTCTTGAAACATTAGCCCATTGAATATATTCAGGGGATGCAACTCCAAACTTCCAAAGGTGACTTTTGATTCTCAACACCATGTTTGGAGCCAGATCTCAGCCTAGTGCGGCATAGGGGAAACAGGCCCATTTCCTCAGGCAAAATATGCAAAATTTCCATTTAAATAGGATCAAAACCCAAGGTTTCAAAAGGCGCTAGGTGGGCGGTGACCCTCCACCTAGAGACTAGACACATTACTAGGCGGCGTCTAGGCGTTATGTAACCTGTAGCAGCAGGATATTTTAACTTTTTTAGATATAGAAGTATATGTATATTCCTACTATGTTGGGCTAATTTTTTATAGCCCACTTACACCCTCCTCTCTCTTTCCCTCTCTGCCAGGCAGGACCAAACCCTCCCATGGCCCAGGCAGCCATTCTGTCGGCCGGCCCAATACTCCCCACAGGGCCCCCCGCCCTCTGCACCCACGCCAGCTTTCGGTAACCCCCTCCCCGGGCGAGCTCCCTCCCCCGTCCGCCTGCTCCTGCAGCGCGGAGCTGCCCCCCCCCCCCCCCCCCCAGGCGAGGCGAAGGCCCGAGAGCACATAAGCGCCCGCCTAGCGCCGCCTTACGGAACGCTGGACAAAACCTCTCCTAAAACTATTGCAGTCATCATGCAAACATTCTTAGTTCCTAAACCAACTAGACAATGCAATATTATTCGAACTTTACCAGTATAAGGCGGTTCTTATGATAGACACTAAACCCATATATATCAAGTTTTGGAGCATCTTTCAAGAAGCCAATTGTAGTAATGACATCAACCTGACCAGAAATAAGTGGATGCACAACCATTAGTGCACTTGCATGCTTTCTAGTAATCTAAACAATTTTCATAATTGGACAGCTCAAGACATGGTAACAGTGCAATTTCAATAGTCAATACTAAAGAATAGTGCACGCTACAGAATTTTTTTACTCAGAAGGGATATTGTGGCAAATGATTGAGTCTTCAATGAAACTGCAATTTTTTATTAGGAAAATAGAGCATAATATTCTGTAATATATTGACCTCTCAGTTAACGGGTTAAGCACTAAATACGTCTGCTAAAACAAACCTCTGTTATTTCGTTAACTTGTGGTCGATATTTGATGCATTCCCGGTATATGAGATCATTAGCGATACAATGAGGTTCAACAACTCGTCCACACAAAATGATTCGAAATTTTTCTGGTAAATGCAGGTACAATATAGATGAATAAACCTGCCAATGTAACTGCTAGTAAGACACTATGAGCAAACAATATGCAAGTTGTATTTACTACTCAAAACTTACACGAAGAGAGTATCGGAAACGACTTGCAACATGCATTTGCTTTAACATCTGTCCCGTACCATGTCCTGCTCGTTTCGCACCTGAGATCATAATATCCTGCAATACCACACAGTTTCCTTCAGCCAAAATTTTGTGCAACTGATTTTATTAAAAGGCAAAACTATCCTCCAAAGAGAATGCATAAGACCAATAGTTCATCCTCATCATGTCTAAGAACGGAATAAATGATCCGGTGCTCTAAAATTTTGAGAGCCCCAGAACTTGCGGTCTACTTTCTCCAACCTTTGAACTTGCAAGTTTGTCTCACCTACACCATACACTTGTAGTTTAGCTTCTCAACCACTTGAACATGCAAATTTCTGTGCCACGTAACGCCCAAACTTGCATGGTTGTCTCATCAACCCCCTTGGAACTTATTTCCCTTCAGGGGCTAGGTGACAAAACCACAAAAGTTTGTGGGATCAACAAAGTAAGCTGCAAGTTTAGGGAGCGTGAATGAGACAACCATGCAAGTTCAAGTGGCTGAGAAGGTAAATTGTAAGGTCTAGGGTGTATGTGAAACAAATACGCAAGTTCATAGATCTATGGTGCTATTTTCTATATAACTGATTATTAGGGAACACAAATTTTTTCTTCAGACCAATGGGTCATAGAAATACAACAGAGAAACAGGACCTTTCCCAAGTATGTATGTTTGGGGGAAAACATGGTAGTGCAACAGTTCTAAACTAGTTCAGTTCTCCCTGCAATAAGTTATGTCAAAGTAGAGTGCACTAGAGGTTCCTAAAGTTGGAAATGAGGAAATACTAGGCCTTGTGTAAGAGTTCTCCAAACCTTGCCTGAAACATTTTCAACATTGTAAAGAACGAACTAATTATCTTACAGAACTCTAATACCACGGAGTGAGAAGAATACTAAGCAGAAATAAAGAATATTCTACAGCTTAATGCACAAAAAAGTACACGCAAAACAGAAGCATGGAACAATCCGTAAAAGGAAATAACGAAATTGATAACTATGAGAAAGAGAGGGAAAGGGAGAGCCAGAGCTCCACCTCTTCATCAGTTACAAAGTCAAGCTCCATTTCCCGTTCATCATTGAACCACAAGTTGAATACAATGATCTTCGTGCCATGATACTCCATACCATTAAACTGTCAGGGCAAGAATTACAAAAGGAAGTTAAGCAACACTAAAAGAACAGAAAAAATTGCATTGTGGTGCACATATAAAGAAGTCTGGATATATATGGGTATAAAGTAGCCAGGCAGATAAACATTTTGAAGTGTTTCCTCTAGTAGCATGTGTTAAGCTACTATGCGTCTACTAGTTGACCCTAAAAGCATAAGTTGATGGGAAAGGGTGGACAATTCACTTATATTTCAACACTCCCCCTCACGTGCAGGCTCTCTTGGGCCGCAAACGTGGAATAGGAGTCGGCTGCAATTTATTTTGATACATCGCGCTCGCCAGGATTCGAATCAAGACCTCTACCTCTGATACCATGTTAAGCTACTATGCACCGACATGTTGACCCCAAAAGTTTAATTTGATGGGGAAGGGTGGGTAATTCACTTATATTTCAACACTCCCTCTCACGTGCAGGCTCTCTTGGACCGCAAACGTGGAATAGGAGTCGGATGCAATTTATTTAATAAATCGCGCCCGCCAGGATTCAAACTCGAGACCTATGGCTCTGATACCATGTTAAGCTACTATGCACCAATCAGTTGAACTCAAAAGCTTAAGCTGATAGGGAAGGGCGGACAATTCACTTATATTTTAACACTCCCCCTCACGTGCAGGCCCTCTTGGGCCGCAAACGTAGAATATGAGTCGGCTGCAATTTATTTTAATAAATCGCGCCTGCCAGGATTCGAACTCGAGACCTCTGGCCCTGATACTATGTTAAGCTACTATGCACCGACCGGTTGACCCCAAAAGTTTAAGCTGAAGGGGAAAGGTGGATAATTCACTTATATTTCAACAGCATGGAACATGGTTACAAGAATCGTAGTTTGCAGTTCACGATTCGCAACTTGTCAAATGTGCAGCTCATTAGAGGTATTCCTCTTTGGTTCATGAATCGAGAAAGTGATTCTTGAATTGGGAATGAAATTAGCAAAACAATGACAGTGTATGCAATGTTGTGTGGTGCAGAAGGTTGATCCGCGCAGCTACTTTCCAGCCCATAACCAACTATCTAACCCAGCCCACCTTTTGCTCTCCATATATGAAACCTACATTGGGCCTAACCCTAAGAACACACGCAAGTACGCTTCTCTCCGGCATCCCATCTCTCTCGGTTATCCAATTGGCAACCACCACCATCTCACCCTTTCGTCTCAGCAGCGATGATGCATCTTCACCCTCACCTAACCAAGCCCAAATGGATCAGGAGGAGGATGGCGTAGCGGCACCTTGCTGTTGATAAAAATCCTCCTGTTCTTTCTCATCGTTTCTATTAGGTCTTTGGCATTAGTTGTTCATCTGATTTCGGTTCGTCGCCAACTATGAATCACATTCAGTTCAGATCGCATGTGAACCATAAATTGGTTGTGGTTGGCGTGGTGTTGCAGCGATTCTCGTGATTATGACATCAAATTTATTCCAAAAAATATTACAACAACAACAAAGCATTCTGGCACCAAGCAAGTTGGGGTAGGCTAGAAATAAAATCTACATGAACTGAAAGATAAAGATAGAAAAGGAAAGCATAAACTTAAGCTGAAACTGATAGCTAACATCACAGTTACAGCACTTGGATTGCTAAATTCCAAGTGCTCCTATCCATGGATAGCTCTTTGTTGATATTTGAATCTTTCTAGTCTCTTTCACAGACTTACACTTACCCTACTTCTCTTTACAGTGTCAAGGCATCTAACTATTACAACCAAAGTTGAGAAGTTTTCCAAGACCGGCGACACCCCTAACCTCTCTCCTTTATCATCATTGTAGACAAAAATTGACACAGACATAACTACTCGTATATTAATACCTCACCTCCTACCTTCGATCTTAAATTTCCTAGAAATGGCACGTTAATTTCATCAATAGCAAATGCTCTCTTTTAGTGTTATTCAGGAAATTACCAAATATGCAAAGATGAGGATTATATCCTCTACATATAAATATCATAAGGATCTAAAGCTAGTAGTGTAACATGTAATATTACAATATAATTGTCTGAAAATTAACCTGCTTCTTTTTCTTGTTTCAAATGGAATGGTACAGTACAAAATAGAACTCTATAAAGTATCAGTCATGGAACATTTGGAACACCTTATTTATTAACAGTTCATCCTTTGATGAATGAAAAATAGAACCGAACAATGCATTTGAGAATGAGAAGCAACTTTTAGATCTGTTTCATTGGTTTTGAATATCCTGTTAGCCAATTGATTTTATTTTAAAGCTTCAACATACATGATGACGGGTAAGTACCCCGGGTACCCGAGAGGACATTGATCAATAGATCACATGGAGAACGACAGCGTCGGGCCCCGGCTCAGGGCCCACACGAGCAACCGACCCCCAAGGTCGGAAGCAACTTCTGACCTCCAAGCCCGGCCGACGAGGTCGGGAGGAGCGATCCGGGCTAGAGCCCAAAACCAGAGGCCGTGAGGAGACCTCAATACCAATACGACAAAATAAGGACTTCAAGACAGAATGGGCGGCCACGCGCGACAAGACAAGCACGACGCCGGGCCATCATCACCATCTGTCCCATCCCGCTCGACGCGGATGTACAGGGACAGAAAGTAGACGTAGACCGTAGACTAGACGGGAGCAGGTATACTCATTGCCTCTGTACCGCTTTAAGCCGCCTTAGGCGCTGACACACCATGTAAACCCCCGTCCCATTTATGAGGAGCCGACAGGTAGGTATAGGCGTCCGGGCTATAAAAGGGGAGGCCCGAAACCTCCCCTCGGGACGACGAAACGCTAACGTGTGCACAACACTTAGGCTTTCTTCTAATTCTCCCACAAGAGAGAGCCTCGCTTGTAACCACGGTTCTGTGAACCGCCTGAGCTAATACAAGGCTGACGAACACCCCAAACTAGATGTAGGACACGTTGTTCGAACCAGTATAAACCATTGTCTTTTTTAGCTAGCCATCCAGAGATAAGACGCAAAGCATTCGATTACTAGCCGGTGGTAAAAACACCGACAGTTGGCCACCAGGTAGGGGGCTGCTTCGCGTTTTCGTTTCCCTCTGTGATGGATTTCGTGAGCTCGAGCATCCGCGTCGGTGAGAAGCTCTGTTTTGTCAGCCTCGAGTTTGTCATTGCCCCTAACAACGGGCTCGAGGCCGATGACACTTTCACGTCGCGCCAGGTTTTCTATTTCGGAAGCTACGAGTTCGCCGCCGACGATGGCGACATTCTACGGCCAGTGGACGACACGGTCATCTACATCATCGAATTCTGCATGATGTCGTACACACCTCCAAGCAGCGGCAGCGCCACCAGCCATGCGACACCCTCTCCGGCAGCTCGTGAGGTGAACACTAGGACGGGGTTTCCAGTGCTCACGACCAACTACGCGGAGTGGGCTATCATGATGAAGATCAAGCTGATGGCACGACTACTATGGAAAGTCGTGGAGGAGGGCAACGTGAGTGAGTAAGAAGATATGATAGCGCTTGACATCTTGGTCAGCGTTGTCCTGCCGGAGATGATCACGACGATCGAAGAGAAGAGGACGGTGAAGGAGGCATGGGACACGATCGCCATCATGCGGGTCGGGGCCGACCGCGTGAAGAAGACGACGGCACAACAACTCCGGAAGGAGTTCGAAGTCGCTGCCTTCAAGGATGGCGAGAGCGTGGAGGACTTCTCCCTCCGGGCTGAGCGGCATGCTATCACGGCTTGCGTCGTTAGGGGAGGAGATAGGAGAAGAGAGGGCCGTGGAGAAGGTCCTGCGAAGCGTTCCAGAACGCTTCCAACAGATTGTGGTGGCGATCACGACACTGTTGGACGTGTCGACCCTCAGCTTGTCGGAGGTGACGGGGCGTCTCAGGGCGGCGGAGAACGCCTTCGACTCGACACAGCGGAAGGGAGGAGTACACGACGGCCAGCTATACCTCACGCGGGAGGAGTGGGAGGCACAACGGAAGGAGGAGCGGTCTACCCAGTCCGCGGGTTCTTCTAAGAGGGGCGATCGAAAGGGCCTGCCCAAAAAGAACGGAGGCAAGAAGGGAGTTTCCGGGAAAGATATTCCGCGGGACCAGTGCAGGAAGTGCGGGAAGGGCCACTGGGCCAGGAAGTGTCGGTCGAAGCCTAAGGAGGAGCCATAGCAGCAGGCTTTCGTGGCAAAGGCGGAGGAGGAGGGTGCCTTGTTTATGACAAGGGTGGCATCTGTACAGGAGGAGCCTGTACAGGAACGTCCTACGCGCCCACTGGAGATAGTGGAGGGACGTGTCTTCGCTCACCGCGGCAACGACGACGACTTTGACGACACTCGTTGGTACCTCGACACGGGCGTGACCAACCACATGACGGGTTTGCGCGCCGTCTTCTCCGAGCTCGACAAAAACGTCGCCGAAACCATCAAGTTCGGCGACAACTCCGTCGTGCGTATCTAGGGGAAGAGTACGGTCCTATTCGCAGCCAAGATGGCGTCTACCTCATCCCGTGCCTCACCAGCAACCTCATCAGCGTCGGCCAGCTGGATGAGGATGGCTACAGCATCACGGTGCATGGAGGAGTGATGCACATACGGGATGAGCAGCAACATCTCCTCACACAAGTTCAGCGTGACGACAGCAAGCTGTACTCCATCGGGCTCAACATCACACGTCCGGTTTGCCTAACCGCGACGCGTGATGATGTTGCGTGGCGTTGGCACGAACGCTACGTACACGTCGGCTTCTAGGCGCTTCGGAAGTTGGCACGAGAGGAGATGGTGGTCGGGCTTCCGCAAATTGATCACGTCGATCAATTGTGCGAAGCTTGCTTGGTCGGGAAGCAGAGGCGCTCCAACTTCCCCAAGCAAGCTCGTGACACGACCCTACGGTCTTGTCGAGCCAGGATCACGCTGAGGGGTGCTGCGTTGCACAGCACCGGATAACACACATCAAAGGTACAAAGCGGAAGCAAAGTTTTATTACATAAACCAGTTTATGAACATTTTTACAACAAAATAGTCCAGTCCACACTCACGGGCGTAGACTAAGCATTGAGTTCATGTTCATCCCGTGAACGTGTCCCTCCTAGCACGCACACACACTAACACGACGGCGTGCACGACTCCCACTCGACAGGGTTCCCCTCCTGGGGTTCCGTCTCCTCCTCGGGAGTCCCTTCCTAATAGAACCCTGCGAAAGCTTCAAACACAAGCAGTGAACACGAAGGCTCAGCAAGACTAACCCGTCTCTCCTATGCATGGAACTTCTACATGATGGTTGATAGGCTACATGAGGTAAAACAAGTTGCAAAGGACTCGCCTAATTAGTGAAACCTTACTTTCAAGTTTTAGCCGCAAGTTGTGGAGAACCTTACGCTAAGGCACATGAGAGAGTTGCAATCAAACAAGAAACACATTTCTCTCATGTACTTTGCCCAAAGTCGAAAAGAACTTTAGTTAGCTCCAAACTACAACTCATTAACAATCAAAGTCCATCTTTCATTCAGCAACATTTTAACATGTAACTAGCCTGTTCTTTCTACGTCACGGTACAGTGAACAAGTGGTACTTACTGACCGCGAGGGACGACGATTATAATCGATTTACAACTGCGGGGTTAGCCAAATAACCCGTCACGTACACCCGTACTCGATGTTGCCTACAGCAACCATCACAGACGCCGTACGCAATCACCTTTCACCTGTCAGCCAAATATTGAACCGGTCCTATCGTCCCGAGCAAGAGGTCTCCGCACGCGCATCTCAGTGCCGCCAGCCGATTTACACCTCGAGCTCTCAATCTACACTCTGAACGACAGGCAATGCCTCAATACCCAGCTACCTGACTTACATCGGTTTCCCGGTTCCCATATAGCCAGTAGGTCTTCTGTACTGTTCTACCTTGTTTAACAGGCCCGCACATGGCTCGGTCCTCAATCGACACAAGCGAAGCTATAGCACACAGTGTAAAATCCCCAAAAGTGGTAGCAAGAAAAATTCAGCTCATGTACACTTATGAAAAATGAGGGGAATTAAAAATTTGAATTATAATGGTGTAAGTCCAAAGTGAGGGTTTAGACTTACTAAAAACTTCCAAACATGGAGATCTGAATGCACAGCTTGGATCTTCATAGTCCAAATATTTAACCTTCCAAATTTTAGCTCATGTGGAGGAGTTTTCATATTTGTTTGGGATTAAAAGGAAAAGCCCTCTAATCTGAATTTCAAATTCAGTTTCAAATTCCAATTCCCTCAATTTGAAAATTGGGTTTCACAAATGTGTTCTCCACCTTTTAATAAGCAGCCATGCCAAAAATTGGAAACTTTAGATTTGGTTTGCTACATTTTTAGGCAATATAAAGGGGAGAATTTAAACTCCTTTTCAAATTCAAATGATCAAACTACATCCAAATTTCACACCAGAATTCAAACCATTTGAATTCAGCAAATTCGAACCTTAACTTGGTGTGAAAGTCTAGCCTTAAATGTTGAGTTGCTGGGGTAAAATATCAGAGAAAATTGGATAAGAATTAGAAATGGTGGGGCCCAATTGTCAGCCACACCCAAGTGCTGCCGCCTCAGCCGACGGCGATCGAACAGCGGGAGCGCGCCAACTCTCGGTTGAACCCGCGTCCGAGGGAGAGCCCGCGCTACCTCCTGCTGCCTCGGTTGCTCGGTTGGATCACGACAAGGGGTGCGCCGGAGCTGTTTCACTTCTCCCCCAGTTATAACTCGCGCCTCAGCCGTTTCTTTCGCCCAGAACACCGCCGCCGTTCCTTCCGATCACGCCGCAGCTACTAAGCTCGGTTGCTCGAGCGCCCAACAGCGAAGAGCTGCGCCCACCAGTGCTCTAGCCATCCAGCACCTCTCCTTTCCTGTCCCGAGCGTGATTGCTCCAGAAATTGGCAAATTAGCCTCGATCCTCGGGTGAACGTGGAAGAACCGAGGGAGGTCACCGTGGACAGCTCACACCGAGCAAGATCACGGCAAAACAAGTCAGCCCCTCGGTGCATCCTCGACCCCAGCTGCTCGAGCCCAAAACTCAGCCCTGGACGTTGATCACAGCAGAAGAATTTCGGGTTTTTCTCCCGGACGGTACAAACTGACCCCGAGGTAGGAATTTGCCAAATTCGTCGTTAATTCATGTTCTCATTGATTAAAACTGTGCACGAAGCTTCCTAACTACTTGGCGCACTTCCTCCTTGATTTTAGACCTAGATATGGGGTGTAGAGGAAGAATTTCCACGTCTTGATCACGGCGCACCGCCGGACCATCTCGGGCGCACGGTGTCGATAGGGTTCCAGCGGTCCTCGATCAGTTTAGACCCCATGTCGAGCTTCTACTCCCTCCACTGGTGCTCTAGAGCCCGAGAACCTATCATTTAGTGGAGGTACGAGGGCTCCCGATCTCACCCGAGAACCGCCGCAGACTCCTCTGTTTGGCGCGAGGTAGAAGAAGGTGGGGGTCTGCCCCACCTGTCAGTGGCACCGGGTAGGCGCCGGATCGGGGTGCGGCTCGGGATCGGTTGTGGCCGCGCGGGTTAACTCCGTAGCCCCCAGTGTTGCCGAAATCTCACTGGTCCGATTTAAAACCGTGGGCCCAGCGCAATTATTTGAAGTTTCTATTAGAGAAATAATTCCAAGAATTAGCTGATCTTTACAAGCCCATAACTATGTGTAGAAAACTCCAAAAAGAATGAGACCAATTTTGTTGGATTTCTCATGAGGAGTACTTCACAGAGAAACTAATTTTACGGTATGAAAATGCCCAGGAATTTCTGTAGAATTGGTTTTAGTAAATCCTTTGGGGGTTTATTACAGGAGCAATTCTTTATGAAATATCCCCAAATTTGGGCAGCAAATCCTTTCCATAGTTACTGATCTCCAGTAAAAATTTGGACTTCATTGGAGATCATTTGCTAGGCTAAACTGCCTTCCCAAGTTCAGCCTTTATTTGGAAATTCAAATTTAAACAGAAACTTTTCAGAACTCCTGTCCAACTTCAAAAATTCATATCTCTCTCTGATGGTAGCTCCAAAAATGGTGAAACAAATTTTGTTAGAACCATGGAGACTTACCCTAATCAGATCTTCCATTACTAGCTATGTCAAAGCTCCTAATTTGGGCTCAAAATTCAGAGAAGCATTGTACTTGTAGGAATTTTAAAGACTACATTGTGCAATGACATGTCTCCAAATTTGGCTCAAATCATCCTTAGAGAGTCTAGTATCCTCTGTAAAAATCCTAAAGCCAATTAAAGATCCTAAATAGCAGTAGCTATGAATAGTAGTTCAATTCTTATAAATCCTTAATACTTATACATCTATTTTGCTACATTCCATTTAGTGACCGAAGTTGAGGACGCACCGGAGCTTTTGGACGTCCTGCCACCTGAAGTTGACTTCCCATCTAACTCGCAACCAGGCAAGCCCCGATTTACACTTAAGTACCTTTTATAAAGTTTTTCATTTGTATCACTTATGTCTAGGTTGAAATGTATGCATTAGAGTTAGGATCATTGAAACCCCACTTGCATAGCCTTTTAAATACTATAAAAGGTTGGGTAGTTTACAAACTCGACGAGTAGAGAATGCCATGCTAATGTTTAGGATCTCAGTAGAAGTGGAGTGGTTGGAAGCTACTCGCGAGATAGTACTTATCACACGGAAAGAAAAGAGGTAGAAAATGGCTTGAGTTATGAAAATGAGACCCAGCAGGGGGATAGGATGCAGTGAGCAGAGGTCTCACGTGCTTAGCCCTGTTGGTGTCGGTTGAGGACCGTCCGTGTGCGGCCCTGCTGGACAAGTATCGAACAGTACCGGATGCATACTGGCATATGGGAACCAGGAAACCGATGTAATTGGTTAAACTGGGTGTCGAGGCTTACCCAACCGTAAATAGGAGTTGGTTGAGGGTAGTAAGGTGTAAATCTGCCGGTGGGCACAGTCACGCTCCACGCGGGGACCTCCTACCCATTACGGATGGACCGGTTCGGCATTTGGGTTGCCTTTGAAGTGTTGTTGCATACAACAGAGTAGGAAGGGGTGTGGAATCACGCTTCTGAAAGTGGGTGTATGTAACGTGTTATCCGGGTGTGTCTTGATTGCAATCACCGCCCCTCACGGTTATTTGAGTACCCGCTTGTTCACTGCGCTGTGACGTAGTAAGAACTGACATAAGCCAACTCAATATGCTACATTGAATTATAATTGTCTTGAAACCTTGTATGCTGTAGATATAGAGCTAATTAACTTTATATTCCACTTTGGGCATCTCCACATCAGGGAAAAGCGTTTCTTGTTTGATTGTGGACTTCCGATGTGAGGGCTGCCTAAGGCTCAATAAACAGTTGCTAAAACTGAAAATAAGGATCAACATGTAGGCGCGTCTTTATTGCAAAGTCTCTTTCCTATCTTACACATCCTTGCACCTAGAGTTCCATGCCTAGGGTTGACGGTTAAGACTTGTTGAGCCATCGTGCTCACGGTTGCAATATTTTGAGCTGTGTGCAGGTGAGAGTTATGAGGAAGGTTCCGAGGACGAGGCGATGCCCCCGTCGGGGTACACGGCCGAGCTGGAGCCCTGCACGCCGCCGTGATTCTCCGGTTCCATGCTGCTAGTGTGTAGCGTCCCCGGGGTGGACGGCTGCACTTTTGCATAGTTAGGATGAGATGCTACTTATGTATATTACTTCCGCTGTATAAATAAGTTTTGTAAAAAGACTTCCGCTGTTTTATATTAAATAAAAGTTTGTATGTTGTTCTTAATTCTTTTCGTGTGTGTTGTTGGGTGCCGCATCGCACGGCACCACCCTATGCGATCTTGGAGTGGGTGAACCACGGGGTGGTCCCCACAGTCGTGGTATCAGAGCCGCATTGGGAATAGCACGCTCGAAAAGAGCCTATTTTAAAAACTTAGAAGTAGTTGAGTGAGGATTAGTCATTAAGCCCACATAAGGTCTATGATAGTAGTAGATATTATGGTGTAAAAGCTAACAAATTTGTTATACATTCTGTAACGACGCTCCGACGTCACGTAAGAGGTAAGGTACGCCACTGCAGGCGGATCAATTGCGGTAACTCGCCATACGAGTAATAGTATGGAATGATATACCGTGGCTTGGTACGGTAGTGAATATGAGTCTCTAAACCTCTCCATGGTTCTGAGAGCATATGAAAACGCTGTTCTCCAGCGTGCTTTAGGCAAAAGTGAAGAATACCCCATCGTGTGGTAAGCAACATGATAGTATGCAACTCTTGAACGTTTAATGTTCAAAGGGGCATACGCAGCGCTCGCCATCGGCATGCCTCAACGGTCATGAGGCAGTAGGTGGTATCCGTTGGGTTGATAAAATTCCCAACCGTGACGATCCGTTCGCGCTCTACTCGGGTTCCCCGTCGTGTGGTGTGAAAACACGACCATGTACCTTGAGACGTGGCTTGACTCAAGGACGATCCGTATGGCAATGATACGGACCGTATGTTTTTATTATGATATGGAACTGCCTGAAATGCTAAAACCTTTGTGTGCACCATTGTTGTGTGTTTTTCTGCAGGTACATTAACCACGTTAGCGCATGACGTGTAGAAACCGTTTGTGAGTGTCGTCTTTAGTTCCACCATGTGACACGTATATGCCGGAATACCGGTTTAGGATTTTTCTTTGGTGAGGAAACGTAGTACCGACTACATAAAAGTTTATTTTCAAAGAAAAGAGTCACAATGAAGTATAGGAATTCATTTAGGGGTTAGTAAACTCCTATATTGAACTAAGAGTCAATGGGAGTATAGGTTCAATCTCAAAAGCTTAGGAATAATCTCCCCTGTTTTCGGCAGAAATTTTACTGAACTTGAACAGGGCATAAATTAATATTGGTTGAACCAATGGAGGTGTGGGATACTATTCAGGAAAGGTTTAAAAGTCCTCTACAACTTTTCTGTAAAGCTCCGGAACAAAATCTCCCTCCAATGGGATGAAGATCTTAGATGAGTGGGCACTGTCTAAAAACAGGGCAGACCAAAATGCTCTCTGGAATTTTCTGTATTTCAACCAAAATTTCCTGTAAAAAAATTTGTAAGGGTCAAGCAAGACACCGTTGGAAAGTACAAGAAAGGTTCTACAACTTTGTTGTTAAACACTAGTCCAGATTTTGTCTCTATTGAGGTCAAAACTGTTGAATTATCCAGACTGGTCCAGCTGACCAGAAGCTGGACTGTGAGCACCATGTGAAGTGTTTCCACCAAAACACTTAGTTTCACCGTTCGAAGTCCAGTGGCTGTTGTAAAACAACGAGTTGGAATCGAAGGGTTTATGCATTTGACATATCACTTCGAGTTAGTACATGTTGGGTCCAATACAATAGCGAGGAATTAAGCATGCTAACACACTTAACACCCCGTGGTGACCCCGATGGTCGAAATGAACCTTTAACCCATAAAGTTCAATACTTTGGAACTCGATCATGGGACACGGTCCAGGGATGTATATGTTGCATAAAGTTTATACTTTATCCATATGTGTGACTGTTATGCGTACTGTTTATTTCATTCTCGCACTACTATTGTATAGATTGGATAAAATAAACCAACATGTGTTGATCATTTAAATGGTACGAATGCAGAATGGTGCGGACACGTTCAACGCAAGAGGAGGGAGGTCCGAGTCAAGTTCGTGGTGATGAGTCTCCACGACGCAGCAGCAACCACCTCCTCCACCGCCAGAACTTTCAAGAAATCTTGCGGAGGTTCTCGCCGCAGTGCTCGGCTCGCGCGACGAGCAAACCGAGTTACTGCGGATGTTGGTGCAGCAGAATGCGTCCCATCCGGGAGGACACCAAGACAATGGGCAACGCCAGCCCCAACAAAGTTCATATTCAGAATTCATGGCGACCCATCCACCGGTCTTCACGGAGGCCGAAGAACATTTGGAGGCGGACAGCTTTATCCGCACTCTAGAGGCAAAATTTGGGCTGCTGCGATGCACCGAACACCAGAAGGCGCTATATGCAGCGCAACAGCTTCAAGGGGAAGCCGGTACCTGGTGGGCGAATTACACCGCCTCCTTACCGGCTGGCCATGCCATCACATGGACGGAGTTTCGAGATGCGTTCTGCGCCTATCACATACCTCCCGGGGTTATGGAAATGAAGCTCCAGTAGTTCCTAGCGCTACGACAAGGCGAGAGGAGTGCTCATGAGTACTCCAGGTTATTCAACCGGCTGACGCAGTATGCGCCAGGATTTGTGGGGACGGAAGACAACAAGCGCAATGCGTTCTTCCGGTGCCTGAATTCCAAGATGAAGGTCCATCTCGCCCAAAGCAATCGCGGCACGTTCAACGACCTCGTTAATGCCGTGATTCTACAAGAGCATGCTCAGCGCGAGCGTAGGTCTGATAAGAGGAAACGTAGCGCGCTAACAAGCAACAGTGGTGGGACGCCACAGAAATACCGCGTGGTGTATCGCTCACTATCCGGTCAGAGATGGCAACCACCGACGCGACCGCCTCAGTTTCGCGGTCAACAATATAATGCGTCGGGCTTCCGACCGATGTATCCACCACAGCAACAACAGCAGCAAAGGATGGTCCCGCGTGCGCCTCAGTTTCAACAACGTGCACCGGGATTTCGTCCTCAAGTCGGCGGGACCCCGACACCTTACACGTGTGGCCGTGTCGGACACATTTCGAGAGGCTGCCCCGAGCCGCGACAGGGCAGGGGTGCAGCACCATATCAGGGTGCTAATCAGCCCCGCAATCAACCCAAGAAATCTGCACCAAAATCCTGGCAACGTCCATCATTTAGCTATCGAAGACGTGCCGGAAGGCGAACCCGTCCTTGCGGGTACGTTCTCTTACCTAGATCATCCCGTAGTCATACTTTTTGACTCCGGTGCCACCCATAATTTCACAAGTCAGTCTTATATTATTAAATATCAACTGCCTATCATTCCCACAAATAATTCATACTTGATATGTTCTCCGGGTGGAAAAATAACAGCTGATAGAATGGTCTATAGAGCACCATTACAGTTGGGTGAAAATCTATACCCGACGTCTCTAATCATGTTAGAGAGTCAAAAACTTGATGTCATTTTAGGAATGTCATGGCTACATCGCCATGGTGTTGTTCTTGACATCATTCCACGTGTGGTTTGTTTAAACTCTCCACTCCATGAACCACATGTTCTTATTCTTGACCGTTCGGTTCAAGGAACCCCGGCCACATATAACACGGAAGCCACAAAACTTGAGGATATTTGTGTGGTCCGTGAATACCCGGATGATCTTCCGGGTATGCCACCCGAAAGAAATGTTGAGTTCAAGATTGAACTTGTACCGGGGACGACACCGATCTGACGGAGACCGTACAAGATGGCTCCGAATGAGCTAGCTGAATTAAAGGAGCAGCTCAATGATTTGATGAAGAAGGGTTTTCTTCGACCGAGTTCCTCTCCATGGGGATGCTCGGCGTTGTTTGTGAAGAAGAAGGATGAAACCTTGAGATTGTGTGTGGACTACCGACCTCTCAACGCCATCACCATCAAGAATAAATATCCACTGCCCCACATCGATATATTATTCGATCAACTTGTGGGTGCAAGTGTATTTTCAAAGATGGATCTTCGCTCCGGATAATTAGATTAGGAAAGTAATCAATTCATTAACAGCCTGTCAAGGAGATACATATATAGGGGGACACAACTTAAGGGTTAAGCAACCCTAATACCAAAAGACTAAAATGCCCCTGCCCCCTATACGTACAGTCTAACACCCCCTTGCAGTCCCAACATCTAGCCACGGCAGATGTTGAGACTGGACCGAAACTCGGTGAACACCGTCAAAGGAAGTCCCTTGGTGAAGATGTCGGCGAACTGCGACGACGTCGGAACGTGCAGGACTCACACCTCCCCGAGACCCACCTGCTCACGAACAAAGTGAAGGTCGATCTCTACGTGCTTCGTGCGCTGATGCTGCACCGGATTGGTGGAGAGGTAGACGGCGCTGACGTTGTCGCAGTAGACCCACGTACTCCGGGCGAGGGGAGAGTGGAGCTCCTGAAGCAGCTGCTGAAGCCAAGAGGACTCGGCCACGTTGTTGGCCACGGCGCCGTATTCCGCCTCGGCACTCGAGCGGGACACCACGTGCTGCCGCTTCGAGGACCAGGAGACGAGGTTGCCGCCCAGGAAGACGCATAGCGGGAGGTGGACCGACGGGTGTCCGGGCAGCCCGCCCAGTCAGCGTCGGTGTAGACGACCAGCTCGAAGGCAGAGTCGCGCATGATTTTTTACATTTTTTGTGGACTTTTCCTTTACGTTTGAAGTCTGAGACATTTGTCACTCTTTCTCACGTCTTTTGTTTGGGTGTCCACTCAGTTCAGGCGTACTATCCGGGCTATTCAATGCGATAACGGAAGCGAGTTTGATAACTCAGCGTTTCGTAACTTTCTCTTCGCACATGGAGTCTAGGTCCGCATGTCTTGCCCGTACACCTCTCCTCAGAACGGCAAGGCTGCGCGCATGATTTGTACCACCAACGATGTCATGCGCTCCCTGATGTTTTAGTCATCCATTCTTGCCCAGTACTGGATAGAGGCCCTTCACACTGCCACCCTCCTATTTAATCGCCTTCCGACCAAGGCGATTCGTGCCCCCATTCCTTACTTCGCTTTATATGGCACCACTCTTTACGACCACTGTCGGTACCCTCAATACCGGGTACCCCCCCCCCCCCCCCGCACAGGGCAGAACCGCCTAAGGACCTCGCTGTCCGCAGGGGCGAGCTCCGAAGGAGCCACGTGTCCAGCGGGGACGGAGCTCCCCTCCCCTCGGAGGATAGCTCCAGGCCTACCACGTGGCCCAGAAGGCTAGACCTCGCCCCTCCGCAGGGGCGAGCTCCGAAGGAGCCACGTGTCCAGCAGGGCCGGAGCTCCCCTCCCCTCGGAGGATAGCTCTGGGCCTGCCACGTGGCGCAGAAGGCCGGACCTCGCCCCTCCGCAGGGGCGAGCTCCGAAGGAGCCGCGTGTCCAGTGGGGCCGGAGCTCCCCTCCCCTCGGGGGATAGCTCCGGGCCTGCCACTTGGCCACGTGCAGCGCTGGCCGCCCTGGCGCAGTAGGCAGCGGGAGTAAAGACGTGCCATGCCTTTACCGTACGAAGCATTCAAGACCCGCGCCTTCCCAAGGCGCGGAGGCGCGGCGCACGCCTGTCCACTCTGACTAGTCACAGTCAAGACAGGTGCACAGTGTCGGAAGCTGCAGACCATTGAAGGCAGCGACAAGACACGGACAAGACATGCCCTGCCGCCTCTACCATCACCAACGGCTACACGCTACACCTAGCCTGCAGCGTGCACAAGGCGGCATGACGAGGACCTCGAAGCCAGCACCAAGACACAGTAGCTGGTAGGAAATCACCCCGAGGCCACCTGTCGGGTCCCGGGGCCCACCTTGTAAGCCGCCCGAGCCTTGGACTATAAAAGGCTCGGGTAGACAACGTTACAAGAGGTTCGGCATTTTGGCCCAGCTCCCTCTAGGGTTCGAACTCTGCTGAGTTCAGCTCCCTCTAGGCCATCCTCATACTCAAGGAAACCAGTGCTTCGAGCACTCCCGTGGACATAGGGTTTTATGCTCCGGCGGCCCGAACCACGTAAATCCCTGTGTCAAACATCTCCTTCCTTCGTCCACTCCGGCGAGACCCACGCGAGAGGACTAGCCCCTCCGAAAAAGAACCTCTACTGGCTGCCCATAGCAGGCCCGGGGAAAGTGTCGACCGCAGACGCTTCGACAACCACCTTCAAGTTTTTGGGTGCCCTAGCTACCCTAATCTTTCTGCTACCACCCCACTTAAGCTTGCGCCTTGCTCGACGCGTTGTGTTTTCCTCGGGTATTCCCTTGATCATAAGAGGTACTAGTGTCTTGATCTCACCACTCACCGTCTCTTGATCTCTCGACACGTCGTCCTCGACGAGTCCTCCTTTCCTTTCTCCACTTCCTCCTCCGATTCCACCGCAGAGTTAGATTCTCATTTTCCTACTGACCCCGAGGCTGCTCCTCCCCAGCTGCCTTGGCCTCTTTCTTCTGCAGGCACGACACGCGCCGCGCCATGCGCGGCCCCGGAGCCCCCGATGTCACCTGCTGCGCCACACGCAGCATCGGCGTCCCCGACGTCGCCCGCTGCACCTCGTGTGGCCCCGACGTCGCTAGCTGCGCCACGTGCGGCCTCGGCGTCCCCGATGTCGCCTGCTGCACATCATGCGAGCCCGACGTTCCCGGCGTCACCAGCTCAACCACGTGAGGCCTCGGCGTCCCTGACGTCACCGGTCGTGCCTCCTGCGACCCCGACTACTCGGTTCACGAACCCCGCACTTGTCAATCAGCGACGAGCGTGGGTCGGTGCCCCTACTCCAGCTGCGCCATGCTCGGCCCCGGAGCTCCCGACGTCATTCGCTGCGCCACGCGCGGCCACGAACCTTGCAGTTGTCTATCAGCGACGGGGCACCTGAGGCGTAGCTTGTGTCGAACCTGCAGAAGAAAGAGGCCAAGGCAGCTTAGAGGCAGCCTCGGGGTCAGTGGGAAAAAGAGAGTCCAGCTCTGTGGTGGAACCGGAAGAGGCGGTGGAGAAAGAAAAGGAGGACTCGTCAAAGACAACGTGTCGAGAGATCAAAAGACGGTGAGTAGTGAGATCTAAGCACCGGTACCCTTTATGATCAAGGGAATACCCGAGAAAAACACACCGTGTCGAGCGGGGAGCAAACTTATGTGGGGCAGTGGCGGAAAGGTTAGGGTAGCAAGCGCACCCGAAAACTCTAAGGTGATCGTAAAGAGGATCGGTGCCATATAGAGCAAAGTAGGGGGTGGAGGCACGAATCTTCTTGGTGGGAAGACGATTAATCAGAAGTGTGGCAGTATGGAGAGCCTCCACCCAGTATCGGGCTAGAATAGATGCCAGGAACATCAGGGAGCGCATGACATCATTGGTGGTGCGAATCATGCGCTCCGTCTTGCCGTTTCGAGGAGAGGTATACGGACAAGACATGCGTAGCTATACCCCATGTGCGGAGAGAAAATTACGAAACACAGAGTTATCAAACTCGCGTCCATTGTCGCACTGGACAGCTCAGATGGTGCGCCCAAACTGAGTAGAAATCCAAACGAAGAAGTGAGAAAGAGTGACGAAAGTCTCAGACTTCAATCGTAATGAAAAAGTCCAGAAAAAGTGGGAAAAATCATCAATGATCACCAAGTAATAATTAAAGGCCGATACACTGGTAATGGGAGATGTCCACAAATCACAATGTATAAGATCAAACGTGTGCTCAACATGAGTCAGAGAAGTGGCAAAAGGAAGCCGAACATGACGACCAAGCTGACAGGCATGACATAGGGAGTCATGTGTGCCCTTAGAACACGAGATAACAGAGCTACTGAACAACTTCAACATAGCATCTTCACCAGGGTGGCCAAGCCGACGATGCCAAATGGTGGATGAAGCTGTCGTAGTCAAAGCGAAAGGCGGTGATGCAGCGGAAGTAGGAAGCCGAAGTGTGTATAGGGGCCGTGAGCTATCACATCAAAAAAGAGGTCGTCGGGTAGAAATAGAAACCAAAAGGATCAAACTCAATGGAAACATTGTTGTCAGTGGTAAAACGACGAACAAAAAGCAACTTTTCAATGATGTTCGGAGCAACAAGAATGTTTTTAAGCTGGAAAGAACCCGAGAGACCGGAATCACCTACTGAGGTGACCGGAAGAACAGACCCATTCCCAACAACGATAGATGAAGGAAAAGAGGGATTAGTAGGATGGGTGGAATTGAGTATACCAGCATTAGGTGTGGTATGATATGACGCTCCGGAGTCGACTACCGAGTCAGCACCTGGTGGAGTAAGGTCCATGGTGCTGAAGGAAGAAGCCAACGACTGTCGATCTCATGTCGAGGGTGACTCCTGGAGAGGAGCTGACGGCTCCGAGTACCCAACAGGATAGTCGGTGCCTCCGCAGGTCGAGGCTGACTGTCCGCCAAAAGAGTATCCAGGCCCACCATAGGCCTGAGCCGGTGGCCCACCAGCACTGTAGGTTGGTCCACTGTAGCCTGGGGTGGCCACGAACGCCGGCTGGGGACGTGGTGGTCGTGGAGGTTGAGAACCCGGAGACGGCCCAAGCCACATGTAGATTTGGCCAGTCCACGGGTTGTAGGGTGTGGGCCAGGGTGCACCTCCCAGGCTGATACCACTGCTACCACCAGTAGTCGGAGCAGTGGGTGTAGGAGTGCCGCCTGCACTGCTACCACCACGACCGCCGTTCTTGCCTCGGCGGCGACGGTTTCCACCTCTAGTACTGGCAGGAGTGGAAGGTGGTCGTGACGGCGGTCCACCAGCAGCTGGTAAGGGTGGACGAGGGGACTGCCCAGAGCCATAAAAGGCTGTGGCAGATCTGGAGCCAGTAGAGCCTCCTGCAGTGATCTCCTCAAGTTCAAGATCAGACCATACCTTCTCGAAGGTAGGTAGTGGCTCCAGTCGGAGTAGCCACGTCTGTAGGTGACAATAGCGCTCATTCAGTCCCTGAAGGACCCGAAGAACAAGGGCGCTATCGGTGATCGGCTCACCAAGGTCACGTAGGGCATCCGCCATGCCCTTCATCTCCCGGCAGTAGGTGGAGACAGAACGGTCACCCTGGACGGTGTTCTGGAACCGAGTGCTGATGTGGAGGACTCGAGTCGCGCGGTTCCCTAGAAATCGCTGCTCAAGGACCAGCCAGGCCCGTCAAGCAGTGCCGCCACCGCGCTGTCTGACAATGTCCTGTAGCTCCTCCATCAAGGAGCCAAGGATCCAGGATAGAACTAGGTTGTCCATGCTGATCTAGGACACCAGTACTGAAGAATCGTCCTGGAGGACGTGGTCGTCGAGGCAGTAACGCCCCAGCGTGAGGAGCACCAGATCACGCCACCGGATCACGCCACCGGGCATATGAGGTGGACACGGAGCTGAGAACAACCGGCATGAGCGTCCGGATGTTTTGAATCCCTGTGGCCTGCGTATGAAGAGCGGCCACAAGTGAAGCCGAGTACGTACCAGTGTTCGAGGGAGGCTCATGGGCAGCACTCATTGGTTGGTGAGCACTCTCCTCAAGCTGGTGGGATAGAGCTGCCACGGAGGCACGCTTCTGCTCTAGGGCGAGAGCGAGTGCCCGCTCGGGCTCGCGAGAGGCAGCCAGTACTGCGGCGATGTCAGAGGTGTCCGTCGTGTCGGTGCCGTAGGAAGAAGAAGCTACATTATTAGCAGCGACACCGACGACTGGAAACGGAATCGACAGGACAGTAGTCGTGGTGCTCCCGTCGATAGAGGCTCGTGGACCGGAGGTACCTGCCATGAAGACGACAGCGGTGGTGGGTTTGCCGGTGGTACCTACAAGAGGTCCGCCGGCGACCAGACTGGTCCTCGGAGTCATAGGAGGGACGGCAGATCTGGGAACAGAGGTAGGCACGCCATCCCCTCCTGCCACGGCAGCTGCAGACCAGGAGACAGCGGGCCTGGGAGCTGCAGAGGCGGCGGCGGCGGCTGCTGGCCAGGGAGCGGCGGCTACTGGATAGGGGACGACAGGCTAGGGGGCGGTAGCGGCCACGCCAGCCCTCCCAGAGGCGGCGGCGGTGCCCCTGGACGCCTGCCAGTCGTGCCCAAATCCGGGCGGCCCAGGCGCGCGCCGGCTCTGCCCGAAATAGGGCGGCCCGGGTGCGGATCCGGCGGCAGCCCAGGGCGCGGCGGCGCGGTCTGGAGGTGCGCAGGAGGCAGCGGCAGCGGCCCCGCCAGGCGACGCGGCTGCGTGGGCGGGATGCGCGCCAGTGGCGGCGGCGGCAGCCCCAGCGGGCGGTGCAGCTGTGTGGGCGCGCGGCGCCTCGACGGTGGTGGCGGCGGCTACAGCGGGCGGCGCGCCGACGAAGGCGGCGGTGGTGCAAGGCCAGTGCGGCGGCTCGGTCATTAGGGTTAGGGTTAGGCCCTAATCGTAATCAATTCCTAGTTGATACCATATTAGAGGAATGATTGTGGCTGTATTAGATGATTAGAATAATGAGAGTACAGGGATGATTATATAGAGTGATTAGGTGGGGGGGAAAGACTAAACTACCCCTAACCCTAATCCCTCACTAATGACTAATATGCTCCTGTGACACACACAACTACAGTGTCTAACAAAAACGCCGGTGAAGTCTACTTTCTTTGCGATCTTCGACCAAGAGGAGGGCAGGGTTAGCTTTCCCGTGCCCAGTGGTGCTTTGCGACCCGTTGGTTGATCGTGTTCACCGCTTAGACGATCTAGCACCGCCGGACCCGAGCTCGATCCCGCCGCCACCGTCGCTGACTACTTGACATCGATGTGCTTGTTTCTGTCGTGGTGTACCGGGTTCTTGCTCAAGTCTATAGCTGAGTTGTTATCAACCCGCAGCACCGACGCCTTCGATTTTTCAGCTAAGTCCTCGATCAGCCGTGCCATCCATACACCTTGACATTGCCCCTTGAGCTGCTGTGATATATTCTGCTTCACATGAGGACACAACCACCCCTTTCTGCTTGCAAGACTGCCATGAAACGGGACTGTTTCCAAGACAAAACAGCACCCCGCTTGTGCTCTTGCGGTGCTCCACGTCTCCCGCAGAGTCACTATCCGAGTACTCAATAAACTCCATGTCTCCTTGCTGAGAAACAGGATGGGAGGAGGCCCCTTGGCTGCGCCTAGGGCTGCAGAGGGGGGAAACCAGCAGCGAGGAGGCGTGGGGGAAGCTGCGCAACACGTAACGTGGGGGAAGAGGGAGATGATCACGGCGGCTAGGATTAGGGTTCGAAGCCACCGTGATCCAAGGAGAAGAACGCCCCCAAAGGGTAATTCTTATTTCCTGAATGATCAAAACATGAGGAAGGGAGGCTGCTTATATAGGGGGGACATGACCCCCCTGGCCCGCGCGCCCCCTCTTGGCCCCGCGCCCCCCTGGTCGGTTGGGGACAATCCCCCCAAACCGATCAGGATTCTTCTCTTCCTTATTTAGTCTACTTCCTTCTATTTAAACTAAACTCAATCTATAACTCCTTTATTCTTTAAATCTTTCCTTATCTAATTAATTCTTCTAGAAGATGTCCTCCTGGTGCAGCTGCAGGGCTGGCGGCTTAGTTGTGGGCTTTGTGGGCCCCACGCTAACCATATTGGCGGCCCACAAACGCATCCACAACATTTCCTCCTACTCGACAAAGAGCTCGTCCTCGAGCTTGAAGGTGGGGTGCTTCATCTTGAAATCTTCTAGTTGCTCCCATGATGAATCAACTTCAGAATGTCCTGCCCACTTGACGAGTAGCTCCCAGACACCTCTATTCAAGCGCGCCCTTTGTGCTTTTTCAGGTGTAGGCACAACACGTCCATGGAGAAGCGGTGGTAGAGGCACCACCAGCATGGGAGCAGGACTTTCAAATTTCTTCAACAAGGACATATGGAAGACATCATGTATCATTGCTTGAGGAGGCAGCTGAAGTTTATATGATACAGTCCCAATGCGCTAAATGATCTGATACGGCCCAAAATATTTTGGTCCAATCACTCCCACAGCTGTCCTCTGATGAAGCCGCAGGCAAACCCAATTACCAAACTGAAATTCCACCTCTCGGCGAAACTTATCTTCATAGCTTTTCATGGTGACTTGTGCTTGTATAAGCCTATTCTTGATATCAGCTAAAAATTCATCCCTATCCTTTGGCTGTTAATCCACCGCTGCTACTCTAGAGATGACCGATTGATAACCAACAAGAGCCGGAGCGTCCCTACCATAGACCACTCTGAAGGGAGCATTTGGGGGCCGTCTGGTAGGAAGTGTTGTAGCAATACTCAGCCCAAAGAAGCCACTGCAGTCAAGTCTTCGGTCGGTCACAAGCCAAGCAGCGGAGGTACACAGTGATGATCTTGTTGACGGCCTCAGGTTGGCCGTCAGACTGCGGGTGGAAGGCCGAGCTGAGCTGAAGGCGGACACCGGCTAGCCGGAACAAGTCTGCCAGAAGAGGCTGGTGAAGACGGTGTCGCGATCACTGACGATAGAGCAGGGAAAGCCGTGTAGACGTACGATGTCGTCGAAGAACGCCCGTGTCACTGATGCAACACTGTAAGGGTGGCTCAGGGGAATGAAGTGGACATACTTGGAGAAGCGATCTACCACCGTCAAGATCACCGATTTTCCACCAACCTGCGGAAAGCCTTCAATGAAGTCTATGGAGATATCACTCCAGACTTTTGAAGGTATTGGCAGCGGTTGAAGCAGGCCGACTAGATGAAGATGATCAGTCTTGTTGCGCTGGCACGTGGCATAACCGCGGACATACTCACGCACCCGTCGTAGCAGGGACGGGTTGTAGAAGGAGAGGCGCAGCCGATGCACTGTCTTCTGGATGCCCTCGTGGCCCCCATCATGCGCCTCAGCTAGGAGAGAGGGCCACAAGGAGGACTTGTCGGGAACGAAGAGTTTCCCTTTGTGTAGTAGAAGGTCGTCACATTCGGTCCAGTCAGCAGGTGCGACTCTCTTCCGGAGTTGGGCACATAGCTGCTGCGCCTGTTGGTCCGTGGCGATCTCCGCGCGAAGCGAGTCGAAGAGGGGGAAGACTGGCGTGGATATGGCGTGAATAGCTATGTCTTCCTCGTCGCGGTGGGACAGGGCGTCAGCTGCCCCATTCAAGCGCCCCGACCGATACTCAACCTGCAGATCATAACCAAAAAGTTTGCTCACCCAAGCATGTTGGGAATCGTCGTGAGTCGCTGATCCAGGATGTATTTCAGGCTGAAGTGATCAGTCCGAACAGTGAAGGAGCGGCCCCACAAGTAAGGCCGCCAATGGCGTATGGCCTTCACAAGGCCGATCAGCTCACGCTCGTACGCCGGTAGCTTATGATGGTGAGTCCCTACCGCGCGGCTGAAGAATGCTATGGCGTCGTCGCCCTGGTGCAGAACCGCCGCGAAGCCGGCGCCGGACACGTCGCAGTTGACGATGAAGCGCTTGTCGAAGTCCGGCATTTGAAGAAGAGGCGCTGTTATCAGCGCCTGCTTGAGTTGGTAGAAGGCGTCCTGCGCATCATCAGTCCAGCGGAACGCCTCCCGCTTTAGGAGGGCGGTGAGGGGGCGGCCACCACACCATACCCGGCAATGAACTTGCGGTAGTAGCCGGTGAGCCCGAGGAAGCTCGCAAGGCTCGTAAGGACCGAGATGTAGGCCAACGTTCCACGACCTCCACCTTGGTCGGATCCATTGCCACGCTGCGAGCAGATATGATGTGTCCTAAGTAGGACACGGTCTCCTGGCCAAAGAAGCACTTAGACTTCTTCAGGAACAGCTTGTGCGCCCGTAGTGTCTGAAACACCTGCTTGACGTGCTGAAGGTGTTCAATCCAGGACCTGCTATACACCAATATGTCATCAAAGAAGACAAGCACAATTTTTCTAATGTAGGGGTCGAGGACGACGTTCATCAATGACTGGAACGTGGATGGTGTATTGGTGAGGCCGAACGGCATCACCAAGAACTCATAGTGGCCTCGATGAGTTCGGAATGCTGTCTTTTCGATGTCGTCCGGGTGCATGCGCACTTGAAAGTAGCCGCTGCGGAGGTCAAGCTTGGTGAAGAACCTCGCGTCGCGGAGCTCGTCCAGTAGCTCGTCAACCACCGGAATCGGGAACTTGTCTTTCAAAGTTCTGGCGTTGAGCTCGCGGTAGTCGATGCAGAAACGCCACAAGCCGTCGGCCTTTCGGACCAACAGTACTGGCAAGGCTCGGATGATGCCCTGACGAAGCATCTCAGCGCACTGCTTCTAAATCTCGTCTTTGAGAAGCTGGGGGTAGCAGTACGGCCGGACAGCTACTGGGGGTGTGCTCGGCAGGAGCCTGATGTGGTGGTCGTGGCGCCGTGCAGGAGGAAGACCGCGTGGCTCGTCGAAGAGGTCCTGGAAGCCATCCAGGAGGGCGTCCATCATATCGGTAGGTGGCGCTAGAGAGGCAAACACCGGGGCGGAACTTCGCAGCCCCGTCCAGATCACCTCACGTTCCCCGCGCCACAGTTTCATCGTGAGGTCCTCAAGGTTCCAGAGAATGGGTCCCAAAGACTGCAGCCACTGAACTCCGAGAACAAGGTCGAAGCCGTCAAGTGGAAGCGCGTAGCATGTAACATCGAAGCGATCTCCTGCAATCCTCAAGGGTACACGTGGACAGATGCCTGTACAGGAGATAGAGTCGCCGTTGGCGACTCGGACGCCGACGCCTGGCCGCGGCAACATCATTAGGCCGAGCTCCTTGATGAGTGGCTCCCTGATGAGGGTCTGAGTGGATCCTGTGTCGACCAATGCTGTCAGTAGGTTGCCGCGGACGTAGACCTGGAGCTTCATTGTGTTGGCGAGGTCTATGCCGGTCAGGGCATGTAGGGAGATGCCCATATCAGCAACGACCGCGTCACTGTCGTCAAGCTCCAGGAGGAAGATTCCTTTGCCGACACACTTATGGTCCGGTGTGTACCGCTCAGGGCAGTGATAGCACTCGCCGCTTGCTCGCTTAGCAGCAATCTCATCGGGCGTAAGGCGTTTGAAGCACGGGTGAGATGATGCCGTTGTCGATGATGTCGGGGCGTGTCGGTACCCTCAATACGGGGTACCCCCGCGCACAGGGGAAAATGCCTAAGGACCTCGCCATTCTCCGCAGGGAGAGCTCCGAAGGCGCCATGTGTCCAGCGGGGCCGGACCTCCCTCTCCTCGGAGGAGAGCTCCGGACCCGCCACGTGGCCAACTGAGCCGGACCTCCCGCCTCCGCGGGGAGGGCTCCGGAGGCTTCACGTGTTCTGCGGGGCCGGACCTCTCTCTCCTTAGAGGAGAGCTCCGGGCCCGCCACGTGGCCAGTAGAAGCCGGACCTCCCCCCTCCACGGGGAGAGCTCCGAAGGCTCCACGTGTCCCGCGGGGCCGGACCTCCCTCTCCTCAGAGGAGAGCTCCGGGCCCGCCACGTGGCCAGCAAAGCAGCGTTGCCTGCCCCCGTGCGGTAGGCAGCAAGAGTAAAGACGTGCCATACCTTGCCCGTACAAGGTATTCAAGACCCGCGCCTTCCCAAGGCGCGGAGACGCGGAGCACGCCTCTGTCAGGTGCCGTTGCGCCCAGTCACATCGCAGACTGGCGCGCCGTGTGAGAGCCTGCCCGCCAATAAACACAGCGACAAGACATTCCCTGCCGCCCCTGCCATCATCAACCACTACGACTAGCTTGCGGCATAGGCAGGGCGGCAGAACGAAGACTCGGAAGCCTACGCCAGAGACAACTACCGGCGTAACTGCAGATACGGTAGATGGCAGGCAATCTCCCCGGGACCACCTGTCGGGTCTCGGGCCCACCTTGTAAGCCGCACGAGCCTTGGACTATAAAAGGCTCAGGTAGGCGACGTTAGCAAGGGTTCGCCTCTTACGCACCCTCGCACTCTAGCCATTCGACATCTCACACCCTCAAGCTCAGGACTCTGGTTCTGAGCAGCAAGCAATACAGCGAGCAACTCTGCTCACCGTGGACGTAGGGTTTTACGCTCCGGCGGCCTGAACCACGTAAAAATCCCCGTGTCAAGCTTCTTCCTCAATCGTCCCTAACGCGCAAGCTCTCCGTGAGTGACTAGCCCCTCCGAAAAAGAACCTCCGCGGGCTGCCCAGAGCAGGCCCGGGGGAAGTGTCGGCTACACACTTCATCATTTGACGCGCCAGGTATGGGGATTTTCCCTTGCGCGACGAGCTTCTGCCGACGAAGATGACGAAGCTTCCTTCAGCGGCAAGCTCTCCCCGCCCACGTTCACGACGAACGGTGACTAGCGGGGACTACGTCTCGACACACTCTGGACGGAGTGTGTCGGCGCAAGCTGGAAGCCAGCAGCCGACTCCGGCAGCGTAGGCTCTAGCGAGCGTGAGATCCTTTGCGGCGCTGAGCGTCTCCCACGGGGGCGCGCTAGCTGCAGCAAGAGCACTACTGCGCAATCCACCTGCTGGGGACGCGCCTCAGTCAGCAACCCAGCAGTGGATTCGTGATGTAGACCGTCTCGTCGTCGCCGCCGCAAACCCTCGACTTCGGCGGGGACGACGTCCCGGACAACCGGCTGTGTCGCTGACGCGCACGCCAACGGTTGATGGGCAGACGGCAGATTTCCGCTCCACCAGGCTCCCATCGACGGACCTGAGGTCAGAGCTGGAACGATGCCACTTGGGCAAAGATGCCCGAGTGTTCATTGAGCGACGATGAGAAAGGCGACGCAACCGAGAGGCCGGCGACAGCATGTCGACTGCCTCAACCACGCCTGAGGCGCAGACGTTCGCCACGCGATCTCTGCCCCAGGCATACGCCACGCAGCATATGCCCCAGCCATATGCCCTGCAAATGGTGCCCCCGGTCTATGGCGCAGCCTTGCCCATACTGGGGAACACAGTGCCAGCAGCGAACCAAGCGTTCGCGGCACCAACGTTTGCAGCAACAGGAGCAGGATGTGCGGCCCTGGCGCCACACCTTCGCTTCGCGAGGTGGTCGTGCAAGTTTCGGCCGCACCTGTCCGAGAAGTACGATGGCAGTGCCAACCCGGCGGAGTTTCTCCAAATCTACTCCACCGCCATCCTTGCTGCAGGAGGGGACGAGACCATCATGGCCAACTACTTCCCCGTCGCCTTGACCGGCCCAACCCGGTCTTGGCTCATGAACCTCCCCCAGGGTTCCATAACCTCCTGGGGAGAGCTCTGCCGACAGTTCACTGCTAACTTCGGCAGCTCCTACACCCGGCCTGGCACGGAGCTCGACCTCCACGCCATCCAGCAACAACCTGGAGAGACGTTGCGCTCCTTCATCCAGCGGTTCTCCCAGGTACGGAACACCATCCCGCATATCCAAAATGCTTCCGTGATGGTGGCGTTCCGGCAGGGTGTACGGGACAAGAAGATGCTTGAGAAGCTCGCGACCAGAGTGGTTTGCGACGTCTCAGAGCTCTTCAGCCTGGCGGACAAGTGCGCCAGGGCAGCAAAAGGGCGGAACTGGCACTCACTGCCAGCCTCCGAGTCAGGAGGACAGCCCGGATCTGGCGCTGCTTCCCATGGAAGCAGCAAGAAGATCAAGAACCGGGGCGGTGGCAAGATGAAGCCACCGACCTCAGCTCCTGTTGCTGCAGCAGCACCCAATGGAGCTCGGGGGCCACGCCCCGACAAGAGGCAGCGACAGTCACCAGCTCCAGATGGTGACCAAGGCGAGCCATGCCCCGTGCACAACACCAGTTACCATACTGTTGCTGAGTGCCGGGAGATTCAGAAGCTCGCGGAACGCTTCCGCAAGGGGAAGCAGCTGCGAGCTGACGCCCCTCCCTTCCGTCAAAGGGAGGGCAAGCAGAAGGTCGACGCCCTAGACAATGTCGGCCACCAAGTGGAGTTCCAGGAGCCTCAGCGCGCCGTGAAGGCGGTGCGTAACCATGAGGACTCCAGCTCCAGCGATGACGAGCGTCGGAAGATGCTCTCCGTCATCTACGGCGGGTCCGCTGACCCCTCATCCCGAAGCGCGGTTAAGACTCTGCGCCGAGCGGTAGCGTCGGTGGCTCCCCACCCAAGTGCCGCGGCACCTCAAGTGGATGGGAACCCCCATCAGCTTCGATGCCACCGACTGCCCCAGGAACATGGCTGGGGCCGGCCAACTACCGCTCTTGGTAGCGCCCACCATCACCGACGTGAGGATGTACCACGTTCTGGTAGATGGCGGGGCTGGGCTGAACCTCATCAGCCGCGCAGCTCTCCAGAAGCTGCAGATCCCGATGGCCAAGCTCACCCCATCGAGCCCGTTCTCAGGGGTAGGGACGGGAAAAGTCGTTCCCTACGGCAACATCAGCCTTCCGGTGACCTTCGGGGCACCAGACAGCTATCGGACAGAGTACATTCTGTTCGACGTGGCGGAGATCGACCTCCCCTTCAACGCCATAATCGGCAGGCCAGCCCTGTACCGATTCATGGCAGTAGCCCACTACGGCTACCTTGTCTTGAAGATGCCTACACCAACAGGCGTCCTCAGGATTCGTGGAGACTGTTAGTAGTTGAATTCTTACTCTCATTGGAAGAGAGGATGACACTAGGAGTTGGGGCAATTTTCTTGTCTATTTCTCACACAATGCCATGCCAACCCAAGGGGTTGAGGCTACATATTTATAGCTGCCATGACAGCCAAGCATATGCCACAAAGATGCTAGTCTAAGATGCTTAGATGCTGTCCTAATATGTTGTCCTTGGCTGACACTAAGATGTTGTCCTAGTGTCCTTAATATGTTGTCCTAGTGTCCTTAGATGCTGTCCTAATTGGGGCCACAAAGACCAAAGGACTAGAGTACAACAAAGACCAAGGACCAAGGACTAAAGTGCAACAAACTAAAGGACTAGGGTACAAGGGACTAGAGGACCAAAGACCAAAGGACTACAAGACTTATTCCAGCATTCTCCCCCTAAGTCTTGTACGTCGTCTTCTGAGAGGCTTGGACCATCCCGATCTTGGTGCGAAGTTCAATGAACTTGAGCCTCCCAAGGGGCTTCGTGAGCAGGTCCGCAAGTTGGTCATTGGTGTTGATGTAGTTCGCCTTGATGCTCCCTTCCTCCAAGCATTTTCGGATAAAGTGGTACCTCACCCGGATGTGCTTGCTCCGTTCATGGAAATCGGGATTCTTCGCCAGGGCCAGAGCGGACACGTTGTCCACCCTGAGTTCGACCACTCCAGTGTCTCTACTGAGGAGATCACCAAGCAGTCGACTAAGCCAGAGTGCCTGAGTCGAAGCGGTGGAGGCCGCTATGTACTCGGCCTCGCAGCTGGACAGGGCCACCACCTGCTGCTTGACCGACTGCCAGCTAACAAGGCACTTGCCGAAGAAGAAGAGGATCCCGCTGGTGCTCTTGTTGGTGTCGATATCACCGGAGTGGTCGCTATCGCTGTACCCGACAAGGTGTGCCTCCCCAGGACACCTCGGGTAGTGGAGGCCGTGATCGAGAGTCCCCGCAACATAGCGGATGATCCTCTTCACAGCCTGCTGGTGATCCGTCGTCGGTCGTTGCACGAACCGACTAACGTAGCCGACGGAGAATGCCAAGTCCAGCCGTGTGTGGGTGAGGTAGCGAAGGCTCCCCACAAGACGCCGGTACTGCGTAGCGTCCACCTCCTCCGCCGTGCTGTCGCGGCTCAGCTTCAACCTCTCCTCCATCGGAGTGAGAGCTGGGTTGCAGTTTGTGAGCCCAGCTAGCTCAACAATGCGCTTGGCGTAGGCGGTCTGTCGAAGTGTGATCCCGGAGTCGGCCTGGTGCACCTCAATCCCAAGGTAGGAGAGAGATCCCAGGTCACTCATCTGGAAGGTGGCTTTCATCTCTTCCTTGAACGCTGCCACCTCTGCATCCTTGGTGCCGGTGATCACCATGTCGTCGACGTAGACACCCACCAGTAGGGTGTTTCCTCCATTGCCTCGCCGGTAGATGGCTGCCGCGTGCGGGCATTGCCCGAAGCCCATCCTCTTGAGCGTGGAATCCAACTTGGCATTCCACGCCCTTGGTGCCTGACGCAAGCCATAGAGGGCCTTGCGCAGGCGCAACACTTTGCCTTCCTTGCCAGGGACCACAAACCCCGGCGGCTGGTGTACGTAGACCTCCTCCTTCAAGTCGCCGTTGAGGAACACCGACTTGACGTCCATGTGCTGGACACGCCAGCCTTCATGGGCAGCGAGTGCAAGAAGGAGTCGCACGGATTCCATCCGTGCCACGGGGGCAAAAGCATCATCGAAGTCGATCCCCTCCTGCTGTACGAAGCCGCGTGCCACCAAGCGAGCCTTGTGCTTGACGATGGCGCCGGCTTCATCCCTCTTCAACTTGAACACCCACTTAAGGGTGATCGCACGGTGACCGCGAGGGAGATCAGCAAGCTCCCAAGTGCGGTTCGTCTCAACCGCGTCCATCTCCGACTGCATCACAGCACGCCATGCCGCGTGTTTCTCGGCCTCCGCAAAAGACCGAGGCTCGCCGTCATCGCACGCAAGGTGCAACTGTGCCTCCAGATCTTGATCATCCAGATCGTGAGGGGCCAGTCCCGGCACCGGCTGGTTGCCGAGAATGTTCTCCATCTTGCGATACCGCAACTGCTCGCCATCGTAGCACCCGTCGAGGCGCCCCTCGTCGTGGGAGAGCGGAGTAACAAACTCCACTGGGTCGTGCTCGACACGAGCTGGGGACGGAGTGGGCGTGCCCGGAGGAGTGGCCGTTAGTGCTGGAGTGCGTGGGGTCGCCGGCCGAGGTGGAGGTGGACGGTTGGGGGCTGGGGTAGACACGCTCGGTGGAGAAGAGTTGCCTACTCCCCCAACTCCCTTGAAGTGGACGTAGTCGACGATGAAGTCGTCGTGCGTCGAGGTCGAACCGTCGTCCAACGCCTTGTCCCATGCCCATCCTCGCCCTTTGTTGAACACAACGTCGCGCGTCGTGCGCACACGCTGTGTCTCTGGGTCGAGAATGCGGTAGGCCTTCGAGCCCTCCGCGTAGCCGATGAACACCCTCGGAGTGCTCCTGTCGTCGAGCTTGCTGATGTGGCCAAGCTCCTTGGCAAACGCGAGGCAGCCGAAGACCCGTAGATGAGAGACCGCCGGCTTACGCCCATACCAAGCCTCGTACGACGTCCTGCCGTTGAGAGCCTTGGTGGGCGAGCGGTTGAGGATGTAGACAGCCGTCACCACCGCCTCTCCCCAGAAGAAAGCCGGCATTCCCCTCTGCTTGAGGAGGGCCCGAGCCATCCCCACAACCGTCTGGTTGCGCCGCTCGACGACGCCGTTCTGCTGCGGGCTGTAGGGCGCGGAGTAGTGGCGCTGAACACCCTCATCCGCGCAATACGACGTGAATTCAGCTGCCGTGAATTCGCCGCCGTTGTCGGTGCGTAGCACACGTAGCTTGCGGCCGCACTCCGCCTCCGCAATGGCCTGCGCGTGCCTGATGGCGTTCGCAGCCTCTCCCTTGCTGCCAAGGACCACGACCCACATGTAGCGGGAGAGGTCGTCGACGAGCAGCAGGAAGTAGCGTCGTCCTCCTGGTGTAGCTGGTGTCACCGGGCCACACAAGTCCCCGTGAACGAGCTCGAGCCGTTCCTTAGCTCGAAAGCTCGACTGCTGGGGAAAAGGAAGCCGCCTCTGCTTCGTCAATACGCAGACGTCGCAGAGCTGCTCCACGTGGTCAAGGCAAGGCATGCCTCGCACCATCTCCTTGACACTGAGCTGCTTTAGGGCCTCGAAGTGAAGATGCCCAAAGCACTCGTGCCACTGCCATGCCTCGTCGTCCCGACGAGTGGCAAGGCAGACAGGTTGTGCTACCTGCACGTGAAGGACATAGAGTCGATTGGTGCCTCTAGTTACCTTGGCAAGAAGGCGACGATGGCGATCCCAAATCCTCATGACTCCGTCCTTAATCTCCACGCGTGAACCGTTCGCATCCAGCTATCCTAGGCTGATGATGGAATTTCTCAACGCGGGGATGTAGTAGACTCCGACGAGCAGCCTATGCTCACCAGACTCGGCGGTGAGGATGACGGAGCCGACACCCTTGATCTCCACGCCGGAGGCGTCACCAAACTTGACAGAGCCTCGGACATTGGAGTCAAGCTCAACGAAGAACTTCCGTCGACCGGTCATGTGATGGGTGGCGCCGGTGTCGAGGCACCACCCGTCAGTCTTGTCGTTGCTGGAGCCGTCGCCGAGGAAAGCGTGTGCTTTTGGCTCATCATGATGAAGGAGAGCCGTTGCGGTCAATGCCACTAGAGGTGGCTTGATGCTTCCGTGTGCCAGAAGCAAAGCTGGCTCCTCTACCTGTGCCACGTGGGCCTCCTTCTCCACTTGTGCCACGTGGGCCTGGCCACGTCGTGGCTGTCGACACTCCCTGGCCCAATGACCAAGCTTGCCACAGTTGTGGCAGGTGTCGTCTCATGTCGGCTTGTGGTTGTCGACAGTGCCGCCCTAGGCACCTCCGCGGGCGCTATCCTCGGTACGTCCGCGTGCCCCGGCCTGGGTACCTCCGCGCCCCTTGCGCGACTTGCCGCACTTGCGGCCGCCTGTCGACGAAGAGGACCCCCCTTCTTCCGGTCACCCTGGCTAGCCTCCCACTGCTCGCGAGTGAGATAAAGCTTCCCGCCAATGGTGATAGGCCCCGAGAGATGTTGTGGTTCATCGTTGTCGACAACCTTGAGGCGACCTATCGCCTTTTCGATCGACATCGTGGAGAGGTCCAGCAGAGACTCGATCGAGCGAGCGATCTGCTTGTACTTCTCGGGGATGCACCGAAGGAGCTTCTCGACAGCTCTCTCTTCGTTGTAGGTGTCGTCGCCGAACTGCACCAACTTCTGCAACAAAGTGTTGAGACGGAGAGCAAAGTCATCAACGTCCTCACCTGGCTTAAAGGCCAGGTTCTCCCACTCCTTGCGAAGCGCCTGCAGTGTGGACTTGCGGGCGCGGTCGCTGCCGATGCGTACCGCAGCGATGGCATCCCATGCCTCCTTAGCAGTCCGCTTCTTGGAAAGCAAGAACTGCATCTCGGGCGGGACTGCAGCAATGAGGGCATCCAACGCCCGTCGATCCTCGTAGTAGTCGACGTCACCGTACTGAACTGCTTCCCACATGTGTCGCACCTGGAGCCGTACCCTCATCACCGCGGCCCACTCGACGTAGTTGGTCTTGGTGAGGGTAGGCCACCCACCGCCAGGACCGACGTCCCTGAAAATGGCCTGGACCCCGTGGTGTCCATGGTACCTGTCCGGGGAGGGAGAACCGCGCCGCCTGTAATGGCCGCGTTCTCCGTCGACCCAGCCGCCGCCACCGGGAGCGCCACCGGCGCGTCCGCGCCCGTCTGGGCTGCGGCTGTCGCGCCCATGGGGGCGCGCGGCTGCTCGCTGCACCTCTCGTGCTCGCGCCGCCTCCCTCACCGGCCTGAGCTCATCGTCGACGCCGCCGTCGATAGAGCTGCTGGAGCTACTGCCGCGCAGAGCCTCCAGCTCCGCTGCCGCCGCTGCTTCCACTTCCGCCCTTGCTGCTGCCAGTTCCGCCGCCGCCAACCTTGCCGCCATTGCCGCCGTCGCCGCAGTCTCTGCCGCCGCTCGCTCGCGCTCCTCTGCCGCGGCGACCTCCGTCTGCCGCGCGCTCGAGGCGACCGAGCGTTGAGACTGTCCGTCGGACATGGCGCACTAGTGGGGAAGGGCTGTTGTGTGTGGAAGACAAGCTGCTGCTCGTCTGTGCAGGAGAGGAATGAGCTGGAACAGCCGGTGTTCCTGCTGTCGGTTGCGGACAGAGAGAGCACACTTCCTTCATCACAGTAGACGGCATGTATTGTTATGTCTCTATGCCTTATGGCTTAAAGAATGCTCTTCTCACCTTTGTACGTGCAATGCACAAAATCTTTAGAGAGCTAATAAGAGACCTAGTCGAGGTGTATGTCGATGACATCGTTGTCAAGGTCAGGCAGAGTTCATCCTTGTTAGATAACCTGGCCCTAGTCTTTGACAAACTGCGCTCCACGCGCACCAAGCTGAACCCCGACAAGTGTATGTTCGACGTATCCTCTGGGAAGCTCTTAGGATTCCTGGTCTCACACCGAGGAATTGAGGCCAACCCAGAGAAGATCAAGGCCATCGACCTGATGCGGCCTCCCGCCCGCATCAAAGAAGTCCAGAAACTCACGGGATGCCTAGCCGCGCTGAGTCGGTTTATACCGAGGCTAGCAGAGCGAGCGCTCCCCTTCTTTAAGCTCCTGCGCAAATCCGGTCCATTTGCTTGGACCGACGAAGCAGAAGAAGCTTTCCAGGAGTTAAAGCAACTCCTGACGACCCTACCCATCATGATAGCCCCAGAGCCCGAAGAGCATTTGTTGCTCTACATCGCGGCAACAACTGAAGTGGTGAGCATGGTCCTTGTCGCAGAGCGGCCGGATCTCTCGTCACCACAGCCTGCTCTGATAGCAGAAGACAAGCACCAGGAGACCCCGGAGGTCCATGACGACCTCCCGGACCTCCAAGACAACCTCCTGGAGGTCCAACAGGACCTCCCGGAGCTCCCGGAAAACCAGCGGGATCTCCCGGAGGTCCAAGGCGGCCTAGGAGCCTTCGAGTCCCAGCTCTCGGAGGCTCCCCCGGACCCACCTACCTCCGGTAGGCCTGAGCCAATGGATGAGGACATCTCAGACCTGGGAGGGAGGGTCCGGACCATCCAGAGGCCTGTCTACTACATCAGCGATGTCCTCCACGACGCCAAGACAAGGTACCTGGAGGTCTACAAGTTGTTGTATGCAGTGCTCGTGGCATCCAGGAAGCTCCACCACTACTTTCAAGCCCACCGGATCTCGGTGGTCACCTCCTACCCGCTGAAGGCGATCCTTCACAGCCCCCACGCGACCGACAATGTCGCTAAATGGGCAGCGGAACTGGCGGAGTTTGAGCTGGACTTCCTTCCTCGCAATGCAGTCAAGAGGCAAGCATTGACTGACTTCGTGGCCGAGTGGACGCCAACGAAGGTGACCCAGGGGGCCACGAAGACGGTGAACCGAAGCACCGAGCTCCGGTCTTCACCGAGCCTCACTGAACGCTCTTCTTCGACGGCTCCTCGCGAAAGCAGGGGGCCGGTGCCGGCGTACTGCTTCTCATGCCATCGGGGGAGCAGTTTGGGTACATGGTGCGTCTCAATTTCAAGGCAACCAACAACATGGCAGAGTATGAAGCACTCATCTTTGGCCTAAAGACAGCCCTGTCTCTGGGCGCTCGCCAGTTGTTGGCACAAGGCGACTCCCAGCTAGTCATCAAGCAAGTTATGCTTCTGCAATAACCCACAGCTAGCTCTAGCTGTTTATCTGCTCCACGTGCAGATGTTGGAGAAAGACTTCCTCGCCTTGGACCTGCGCCATGTACCGCGCGCTGGCAATGCCGCAGCTGACGACCTCTCAACGAAGGCCTCCACCAGAGCCCCTGTGCCAGAAGGAGTCTTCGAGAGGACGTTGTTGCGGCCCACAGCCCGGCCTGAGTCAGGCGAAGGGGGCTGGACCAGCACCTCGAAGCTGGCGGTCCCGGCGGCCCTGCAGCCATGGACGCCGCCAAGGATCGTAAGCGTCACTGGGGATTCCGTGCAACCCAGCGCTCAAGATCCAAAAGCTCAAGTCAGACCCGATGCATGGATCACGGAGATCCGGAACTACTTGAAAGACATCCTCCCTGATGAACGTGTATCCGCTGAACGGATCGTGCGCATGGCTAAAAGGTACGCGCTGGTAGAAGGGGATCTCTACCGGCGTGGCGCCAACCACGTCCTATTGCGGTGCATAACCCAGGGGGAAGGCTGCGACTTGCTCGCTGAGATCCATGGAGGCGAATGTGGGAGTCACTCTTCCTCACGCACGCTCGTCGGTAAAGCCTTCCGGCATGGCTTCTACTGGCCGACAGCACTCCAGGATGCCGTCAAGCTGGTCGAGAGCTGCAAGGCGTGCCAGTTCCAAGCCAAGCAGATCCACACACCGGCTCAGGCGGTTCAGATGATCCCGCCCTCATGGCCATTCGCCGTATGGGGGTTGGACATTTTGGGACCATTCTCCAGAACCGTCGGGGGATTCCGGTACCTCTACGTCGCCATCGACAAGTTCACCAAGTGGCCAGAAGCCACACCCGTCGTCACCATCAACAAGCAATCCGCAGTAAAGTTCATCAAGTCGATCGTCTGCCGGTTCGGGGTCCCGAACAGAATCATCACTGACAACGGGACCCAGTTCACCAGCGTAGCGTTCCAAGAATACTGCGAAGACCTCGGCATCCAGGTGTGCTATGCCTCCGTTGCTCACCCAAAGAGCAATAGGCAAGTTGAGAGGGCCAACGCCGAGATTCTCCGGGGCCTCAAGACTCGCACCTATGCCGGCTTGAAGAAACATGGCGCCAAGTGGGTGGACGAGCTTCCGAGCACACTATGGGCTAACCGGACATCCCAGAGCCGGGCCACCGGAGAGACACCCTTCTTCATGGTGTATGGGGCCGAGGTTGTGCTTCTCCCAGAGATCACCATGGGGTCCCTCCGTGTCCGAGCTTACGACGAAGCCGCGCAGGACAACCTCCGGCGTGAAGACATCGACCTTGTCGACGAGGCTCGATTACATGCAGCACTCCGCAATGCACGGTACCGACAAGCGCTCCGGCGCTACCACCAAAGGTTTGTGCTTGTCCGGGAGCTGCAGGAAGGCGACCTGGTGTTGCGGCGCATACTTTCTCGTGAAGGGACCGACAAACTCTCCCCCAGCTGGGAAGGTCCCTTCCGAGTCACGAAAGTGTGCCGTCCCGGGTGCGTACGCCTTTCCACCGAGGATTGGGATCCGCTCCCGAACCCTTGGAACATAGAACACCTCCGTAAGTTCGACCCCTAGAGCAATAATAGGACAGTCTCTTCTTTTTGTAATAGATTCCATAGAGTCCAGGAACAGCGCTCGGAGCAGCTAAGTCTCAGGGGACGGTCCAGGACTATGTTCAACTTGGCCTGGTTCCGACCCTAAGAGCGTAGAGTCTTGCTTCCCTTCTTAATGGGGCGGGTCGTTGCCTCCATGTTTAGCCTGCCTTCCTCCTATGGAAGTTTATATGGAAAGAAACCTGTCCTACTTTGCTCTTCCCTTGTCCTCATTTAAATTATGTATTAATTTTTATGACCGCACTTCCTGTGTATGCTCACCATGCACTCAGCTTCCTTTTCCCATTCTCACCTCTAGTCGGCATTTGCTATCCTACCGAAGACGGTCGCGTTTGAGGTACCTGCCGATGGCCAGGGGGCCTCGAGCCTCCGGCACTTCGCGCACTGAAGTTCCCAAGCCCCGTACACCGGATCAGGATCGTAAGCCAAATAAGACTATGAGATAGGGAAGAGGGAGCCCCAAGGAGAATTACGTTTCCCTTACTTGTGTTTAGGACCTCCCAGCCTTAGCTCCCCGCAGGAGTATGGTAGGAGCTCCCAAATAATTGGCCACACCTACCAGGGGGCCACTACGGGACCGAGCAAGAACGGAGCTCCAATGCAAGACCGAAGGATCCGGACCTCGCCCCCTCCGCAGGGGTGGGCTCCGGAGGCCCCACGTGTCCAGCGGGGCCGGAGCCCCCCCTCTCCTCAGCAGGTAGCTCCGGGCCTGCCACGTGGCCGGCAGAGCCGGGCCTCGCCCCCTCCGCAGGGGTGAGCTCCGAAGGCCCCACATGTCCCGCGGGGTCGGACCTCCATCTTCTCAGAGGAGAGCTCCGGGCCCGCCATGTGGCCGGCAGATATGGACCTCCCCGTTCTCACGGGGCGAGCCGAGGAAGGTGTCTGTACAAGACTTCAAGGTTGGTGAAGACCTCTGAGTACCTTGCGGAGCTAAGGACTCGGCCAGGCCAAGCCAGGGAGAAGATAAAAATATACAGACACAGAAAATAACGAGAGTCTATTCATTCAAAGCTCCATGAGCTGGACTACAGACTCAACAAAAGTAAAAAAACAAAAAGGGAGAAGAGATACAGGGCCTTTTGGCCGCTGGGGCGACTGCCTAAGAGTCCCCGGACTCCCGCTGGAACCTAGAGGCCACGAGGGCGGCCATGTCCCCGACCTCGGCCCTGGCAGCTTCCTCCCGCTCGACGGCGGGGCCTAGTCGGACTGGCTCCAGAGAGAAGGAAGGGTCTTGGCTTCGGAAGCACGCCAGCACATGCGTGGCGACCTCCTTCGCCAGGCCTCGTCCCTCCACCTCAAGCTCGTCGGCGATCACCGCTTCGAGCCGGCCCAGCTTGGCACCGATGGACTCAAGCGTCGGGATTGCCCCAGACACCTGCGCTGGAGCCTCCGTCCGCACCGGGCTGAAACCAAGGGGAACCAAGGCGGACCCCGCCTCAGTAACAAAGCTCCAGACCGCCCGGGCCTCGACAGACCGCGAAGCCTGGAGCTTCTCCACCTCTTGGCGGACCGCCAGCTCGCGATCCAGCGCCGCCTGGCGCTCCCGGGAGGATTGCTCCTCCCTCGTGGCAGCAGCCGACTTGCGGAGCTCCAACTCCTCGGCCCGGGCCCTCAGCTCGCCCTCTCTGTCCTCCAGCCGTGCGACGACCTTCTCCTCCTCGGCCGCCACGGCACGCTCCCGATCTGCGACGGCGCACTCTCGGCGAGCTACCTGCAGCCGCAACTCCTCCACGGTAGTGGAGCGCGCTTCGGCCTTGACATGAGCTTCGCGGAAAGTAGCGCGGAGCCGTCGGGTCTCTGAGCCCAGGCGGTCGACGGCCCTCTTCTGAGCGTCGAGCAGAGCCCCCATGGCGTCAAGCCTCGACTGCCTCGAGTCGAGCTCTGCCTTAGCCTCCTGAGTTCGCTGCTGCAGGAGATGCTCCCAGCTAAGGAGGCGCTCCCTCTCTCCAGCCAGCACCTCCCGCTCCCGCTCAAAGGCGGCCTGGACCTGTTGGACGCCAGCCTGAGCACACCCCAAGGCATCCCATATGGGCAGCGGGGCGGCGGGGGCAGGAGCCGCGCCCCTGACCTCCCCCGTCGCGTCCACGACCGGTGAAGGTGCCGGTGCCTCGGCAGCTGAGGCAAGACGCTGACCCGGGGGAGCCAGGGAGCCAGCAGCTGCGCCCACAGCAGCCCCTCCAGCCTCAGCACCGGACTTCCGGGCTGGCGAAGGAGGATGAGCAGGTGCTGCCGCCGCCACCACAGGGGGGGAACCCGCCGGCACAGAAGAAGCCCACGCCGGCTTGGGGGCCGTCGGAACCACCGCAGTTCCCGGATGCTGCGGCACAAAGCCTTCATTGACTGGAGATGGCCGGGGAATAGGCTCGCCCCTAGCAGCCAGTGAGTCCCTGCAGGCGAAGGAAGCTCTCAGGCTAAGAGAGGAGAAAGGAACGCTACTTCTATAAGCCAGAAAGAGCAACACTTACTGGGCGGCGTGAGCGCTCCAACGGGCTTGGAGCCCCGGCCTCTAGGCCGGGGCAGAACCGCCAGGACCTGCAGCCGGAACGCTCGCTGGCTGCAGGTCCTCAGCCGGAACCGCCTGAGCGTCGAGCAGAGCCCCCATGGCGTCAAGCCTCGACTGCCTCGAGTCGAGCTCTGCCTTAGCCTCCTGAGTTCGCTGCTGCAGGAGATGCTCCCAGCTAAGGAGGCGCTCCCTCTCTCCAGCCAGCACCTCCCGCTCCCGCTCAAAGGCGGCCTGGACCTGTTGGAAGCCAGCCTGAGCACACCCCAAGGCATCCCATATGGGCAGCGGGGCAGCGGGGGCAGGAGCCGCGCCCCTGACCTCCCCCGTCGCGTCCACGACCGGTGAAGGTGCCGGTGCCTCGGCAGCTGAGGCAAGACGCTGACCCGGGGGAGCCAGGGAGCCAGCAGCTGCGCCCACAGCAGCCCCTCCAGCCTCAGCACCGGATTTCCGGGCTGGCAAAGGAGGATGAGCAGGTGCTGCCGCCGCCACCACAGGGGGGGAACCCGCCGGCACAGAAGAAGCCCCCGCCGGCTTGGGGGCCGTCGGAACCACCGCAGTTCCCGGATGCTGCGGCACAGAGCCTTCATTGACTAGAGATGGCCGGGGAATAGGCTCGCCCCTAGCAGCCGGTGAGTCCCTGCAGGCGAAGGAAGCTCTCAGGCTAAGAGAGGAGAAAGGAACGCTACTTCTATAAGCCAGAAAGAGCAACACTTACTGGGCGGCGTGAGCGCTCCAACGGGCTTGGAGCCCCGGCCTCTGGGCCGGGGCAGAACCGCCAGGACCTGCAGCCGGAACGCTCGCTGGCTGTGGCGTCTGAGCCCCCGGCACACTCCCGAGCGTCGCCCCACCGGCGTCCTTCCTGGAAGCCCCCCCCCCCCCCCCCCGCCTGAGGAAGGGTGGCGGGACGCTTGGGGTTCCTCGGACCGCCGCTGTCCGAGAAGAGACCCGCCGGAGTGGGAGACCCGGGGTCTCTTTGGGTCGCCACTCGACGAACCAGCACCTCCGGGAGATGGGCGCAAGGGTGCCCCGGCCCCCTGGCTCGGCGCAAGCGACGCCCTTGGAGGAGACCGGGCACGTTTCTTCTCTGGCTGCCCGGGGGCCGGCTCCTTTACCTTCCCTTGTGAGTGGCCTGAGCCCCGCCGGCCCTCGGTGCGGGGTGAACAGCGACAGACGCCTCGCGCTCCGATCCGGAGCGCTCGATCCCGGGAATCGAGATGCCCCGGAGGGCATCCCCAATCTGACGAACGGCGATCCCAATGTCGTCGAGATTCGGCATCTTCCGCAGCAGCTTCGCCCTCCTCTGCGGCTCCAAGAAGAGGGGAGTGCCAGAGGCCGGGAAGGCGAGGTCGCCGCCGGTGACGTAGTCGCTGCTCACCTTGGCCACCATCTCGTCTAGCTCTTCATCAGAAGGATCGGAGCCGAGACCCCTCTCCAACCTGGTGCAGTCGAGCTCGCCGGTGTAGTACCACGCCGGGTGGTTGCGTTGCTGCAAGGGCGCAATACGGTGTGACAAGAAATCCACCAGCACCATCAGGGACGTCAGCCCCTCGTTGGCCAGGAACCGGATCCGCTCCAAGACCGGTGCGTACTCCTGCTCCAGCTCCGGGATCTCCTCCCAGAAGCGACGTTCGGTGGTTGGGCCGGCAGTTGGGAGCTGCAGGCGATCGTGCTCGTCGGTCTGCACGATCACCCAGTTCTCCCTCCAGTTTTCCCACCTCGACGCACCGAAAGGTAGAAGGTACCCAGAGGCCTTCGGATCCTTGCAGCGATGCTGAAAGTAGTACGCCCCCAGCTGAGTCTTCGAACTGCGCCCGGTCGTCCGCAACACGAAGAAGTAGCGGAAGAGCGTCGCTAAAGCGTGCACCCCCACGAACATCTCGCAGAAATGGACGAAGACGGCGGCCATCGCGAAGGAGTTGGGGGAAAGGTGGTGGAGCTGGAGACCGTACGTCTCCAACAGTGTGACGAAGAAGGAAGAAATTGGCGGGACAAACCCCGCCTTGGCATAGGCAGTAAAGAAGACCATCTCCCCCTTCTCCAGGAGCAGGGGGAGAGATCCCTGGCGGAGCCGGCTCTTCTGCTCCTTCGCGTGCCAGCCCAGCAGCCTGCGCACTGGTCCGAGCTCGGCCGACCGAGCGAGACGCGACGGAGGCAGGTTGGAAGCCATGGCAGGAGAAAGCTCAAGGACAGGGAAGACAAAGGCGCAAGAACTCAAGGAAGATGCAAGCGCTGGGAAGTGCGAAGGGAAGCCGCGATGCGGGTAAGATCCCCTTTTAAACTTCCCAGGTGCGATTCAAAGCGATTCAAAACTCTTCAAATACGCCGCTTGGGCAACCGCTTCGGCTCCAAGACCAAGCGTCGATGACAAGTGGACCCAAGTCGTCCAGCTGAAGCCGTGGCCCAAGAAGTCAGTCTCCCAAGGAGACGAGCCGGCAAGACGCTTCGGCGGTTCCCGAAAAAGCGCTGCGACGTGCAGAAGTGGCAGCCTTGGGAACCTCCGCAGTAAAAGCAGCCATCAAGTGGGGCACACGCTCCCAGGATCCCGCGATTGTTCGTGCTCTGGCAACGGTCAATGCGGGTCTTAGAGAAGGTGCGCGGAATGGAAGAGACAGAGGCCCCACCTAGGGCTCGCTATCTCCCCCGAGATGCGCCCGGGGGCCACTGTCGGTACCCTCAATACGGGGTACCCCCGCGCACAGGGGAAAATGCCTAAGGACCTCGCCCTCCTCCGCAGGGAGAGCTCGGAAGGCGCCATGTGTCCAGCGGGGCCGCACCTCCCTCTCCTCAGAGGAGAGCTCCGGACCCGCCACGTGGCCAACTGAGCCGAACCTCCCCCCTCCGCGGGGAGGGCTCCGGAGGCTCCACGTGTCCTGCGGGGCCGGACCTCCCTCTCCTCAGAGGAGAGCTCCGGGCCCGCCACGTGGACAGCAGAAGTCGGACCTCCCCCCTCCGCGGGGAGAGCTCTGAAGGCTCCACGTGTCCCGCGGGGCCGGACCTTCCTCTCCTCAGAGGAGAGCTCCCGGCCCGCCACGTGGCCAGAAGAGCAACGCTGCCTGCCCCCGCGCGGTAGGCAGCAAGAGTAAAGACGTGTCATACCTTGCCCGTACAAGGTATTCAAGACCCGCGCCTTCCCAAGGCGCGGAGACGCGGAGCACGCCTCTGTCAGGTGTCGTTGCGCCCAGTCACATCGCAGACTGGCTCGACGTGTCAGAGCCTGCCCGCCAATAAACACAGCGACAAGACATCCCTGCCGCCCCTGCCATCATCAACCACTACGACTAGCTTGCGGCATGGGCAGGGCGACAGAACGAAGACTCGGAAGCCTACGCCAGAGACAACTACCGGCGTAACTGCAGATACGGTAGATGGCAGGCAATCTCCCCGAGACCACCTGTCGGGTCCTAGGCCCACCTTGTAAACCGCACGAGCCTTGGACTATAAAAGGCTCGGGTAGGCGATGTTAGCAAGGGTTCGCCTCTTACGCACCCTCGCACTCTAGCCATTCGACATCTCACACCCTCAAGCTCAGGACTTCGGTTCTGAGCAGCAAGCAATACAGCGAGCAACTCTGCTCACCGTGGACGTAGGGTTTTACGCTCCAGCGGCCTGAACCACGTAAAAATCCCCGTGTCAAGCTTCTCCCTCAATCGTCCCTAACACGGAAGCTCTCCGTGAGTGACTAGCCCCTCCGAAAAAGAACCTCCGCGGGCTACCCAGAGCAGGCCCAGGGGAAGTGTCGGCTACACACTTCGACAGGACGAGTGCTGCAGAACCGCCACTTGAAGCCGTGGTGGAGGCGCGGGACACAACAGAAGAGCGCGTAGACCGTTGAGAGGCGGAACCCTTCTGTATTCCACTGTCTGTTGTTGCCGCAAGTCGACGTTCAAAGTAGGGATGGCAACGGGTAAAAAACCCGCGGATATTACTCTTGGTTATCCGTACCCGCTGGATAAAATCCGTACCCGAACCCGTACCCGTTACTCGTAGCGGGTATAAAAGATTATCCGTATCCGTTACCCGCGGATATTTTTTATCCGCGGGTATTTCCGTTACCCGAAAACCTTTAATAAAAAGGTACATTGCATATAGATTTCTGCAACACTTTAACACATAACAAACATAACACAAACGTACGCACATAAAAGAACATGTTCAACACATAACACAAACAGAAATTAGCATAATTGACAAACTCCTAACAACAAAACAATTACAGCTTAAATAAAATACAAAACATCGGGAGGACTCGTGATGCGGCGCTGCACAGGGAGCTAGGGAGCTGGAAAGAAGAGGAGAAAACTATAGAACTAGGTGTATTTATATGATGTTGTCGAAGTGTGTGGTCGACACTTCCCCGGACCTGCTCTCGGCAGCCCGCGGAGGTTCTTTTTCGGAGGGGCTAGTCGCTTGCGGAGAGCTTCAGCAAAAGGGACAAGTGAGGGAGAAGCTTGACACGACGAGTTTTACGTGGTTCCAACCGCCGGAGCGTAAAACCCTATGTCCACGGTGAGCAGAGGTGCTCGCTGTATTGCTTGTTGCTCAGAACCGGAGTCCTGAGCTTGAGGGTGAGTTATGTCTAGGGTGCGAGTTGCTGGAGTGCGAACCCTTGCTAACGTTGCCTACCCGAGCATTTTATAGTCCAAGGCTCGAGCGGCTTACAAAGGGGGGCCCGAGACCCAACAGGTGGTCCCGGGGAGATTGCCTGCCGACTATCGTATCTGCAGTTATGTCGGTAGTTGTCTCTAGCGAAGGCTTCCGAGTCTTCGTCTTGCCGCCCTGCCCATGCTGCAAGCTAGTCGTAGTGGTTGATGACGGCGGGGGCGGCAGGGGATGTCTTGTCGTTGTGTTTATTGGCTGGCAGGATCTGACATGGTGCGCCAGTCTGCGATGCGACTGGGCACAACGGCACCTGACAGAGGCGTGCTCCGCGTATTCGCGTCTTGGGAAGGCGCGGGCCTTGAATACCTTGTACGGGCAAGGTATGGTGCGTCTTTACACCTGTTGCCTACCGCGCGGGGCAGGTAGTGCCGTCCTGCTGGCCACGTGGCGGGCCCGGAGCTCTCCTCTGAGGAGAGGGAGGTCCGGCCCTGCGGGACACGTGGAGCCTTCGGACCTCTCCCCGCGGAGGGGGAGGTCCGGCTTCTGTCGGCCACGTGGCGGGCTCGGAGCTCTCCTCTGAGGAGAGGGAGGTCCGGCCCTGCGCGACACGTGGCGCCTTCGGAGCTCTCCCCGCGGAGGGGGGAGGTCCATCTGCTGCTGGCCACGTGGCGGGCCCGGAGCTCTCCTCTGAGGAGAGGGAGGTCCGGCCCCGCTGGACACGTGGCGCCTTCAGAGCTCTCCCTGCGGAGAAGGGCGAGATCCTTAGGTATTTTCCCTTGTGCGCGGGGTACCCCATATCGAGGGTACCGACAGTGGCCCCCGGGCCCATCTCGGGGGAGATTGCGAGCCCGAGGTGGGGCCTCCGTCTCTTCTGTTCCGCGCACTTCCTCTAAGTCCCGCATTGACCGCCGCCGGAGCACGAACGGTCGCGAGATCGTGGGAGCGTGCGCCCACTTGATGGTTGCTTTTACTGTGGCGGTTCCCAAGGCTGCCACTTCTGCATGTTGCGGCGCTTTCTTCGGGAACCGCCTAAGCGCCTTGCCGGCTCATCTTCTTGGGAGACTGACTCCTTGACCCACCGCTTCGGCTGGACGGCTTGGGTCCACCTGTCATCGGCGCTCGGTCCTGGAGCCGAAGTGGTTGCCCATGGGATGTATTCGAAGAGTTTCGAATTGCTTCGAATCGTTCCTGGAAAGTTTTAAAAGGGGATCTTACCCGCATCGCCGCTTCCCTTCGCACTTCCCAGCGCTTTTCCTTGGATTCTTGCGCCCTTGTCTTCCTTGTCGTCGAGCTCTTCCCTGTCATGGCTTCCAAACCGCCCCCAGAGAAGAAGCCCGCTCGATCTCCTCCGGCGGCGGCGTCTGCACCAAGTCAGGGATACAGGGTGTCTGCACCTCCTGCTTCTGGAGATGGCGCTCCGTCCGGTGGTGACCCCAAGAGGTCCCGGGCTCATCATCCTGACGGGACTCCTCTTAAGCGACAACAGGCCGAAGGTACTCGGACGTCACGCCCTCCCTCCTCAAGCAGTGGAGTCTCCAGGGAACCTGCTGATGCGTCGAGGGGAGCTTCTGGAGCGTCCCCTGCTCCGTCAGTCCAGGCGACTGCGGAGCGGCCGTCTGTGGCGACGGCGGGCTCTGGGGGTCCTACCCCGGCTCGAAAGTTGGGGTTCAGGGCCCGCTGGAGTGTTCGCGCTTCTCGGCCGTCCCCGGCTGATGGGGGGTCTGTGCCGTTGCGCTTAGAAACCGACACAGCTGCCGCGGCCCCCAAGCCAGCGCGAGTTCCTTGTGTTCCGGTCTGCCCGGGTTCTATGCCAGCGCCAATTCCTTCCACTCGTCCCTCTCCACTGGCTGAGGGGCCAGCTGTTGGTGAGGTTTCGGCGGGTCCTGCTGTCGAGGTCCCTGTGCCGGCTTCTCCTGACCGGCGTCTCATCCCGGCCCCCGTCGCGTCGTCTTTTCTTGAGGACGATGTGATGGAAGAGATCGGGGGTGCCGCTCCGTCCTCCGCTGCCCCACTGCCCCTGGCGGATGCCTTCGTGCTCGCCCAAGCGAGCGTCCAACAGGTCCTGACCGCGCTTGGTCGTGAGCGGGGGGATAAGACGGTCAAGAGGGATCGCCTCCTCATCTGGGGGAACCTTTTGCGGGAGCGGACCGCGAAGGTCAAGAGCGAGCTCGACTCCAGGCGAGAATCGCTTGACATCATGGAAGCGCTCCTCAACCGATAGAAGCGGGCTGTCGATCGCCTGGACTCCGAGACGCGGCGGCTCCACAGGGAGGCCCTTGAAGCGCATGCCCAGGCCGAGGAGAGCCTCTCTTCCGTGGAAGAGATACGGCAGAGGCAGGAGCGCCGTAAGCGCGCCGTTGAGGACCAGGAGCGCTCCGTGGCGGCCGAGGCGGAGAGGGTCGCTGCACAGCTGGCGGCAGGTGAGGGCGACTTGCGCGCTCGGGCCGGGGAGCTAAAGGCCCGGAAGGCTGACCTCGTCATGAGGGAGGAGCAGGTCTCCCGGGAACGTCAGGCGATCCTAGATCGGGAGTTGGCTGCCGACTTCCGGGCTTCTGAGTTGGAGCGGCTCGCCTAGACTCTCCGCCTTCGGGAAAGCTCCCTAGAGGCCAAGGAGAAGAAATCCTCCGAGGGAAGCCGCGACGCCCTGCGAGCAGCCCGTCGCAAGGTAGAGGAGCTCCTGGCCTCGCGGTCCTCCGAGGTCCGTGCGGTCTCGAGCTTCGTCGACCAGGCGGGGTCCGCCTTGGTCCCTCTTGGCTTCAGCCCGGTGAAGGTGGCGGCTCCTGCGCTGAAGGTGGCTGAAGTAATCCCCGCACTGGAGTCACTCGGTGCCAAGCTGAGCAAGCTGGACTTGGTGGTGGCCAGCGAGCTTGAGGCAGAGGGTCGGGGCCTGGCCTTGGAGGTTGCTACGCATGTGTTGACATGCTTCAGGAGCCGGGACCCTTCTTTCTCAATGGAGCCAGCGAGAGAGGGCCCTGCGGCGGAGCGAGAGGAGACCGCCAGGGCTGAAGTCGGGGATGTGGCCACCCTTGTAGCCTCCAGGTTCCGGCGCGAGCCAGGGGGACCCTAGAGCTTGTTTCTTTCTTTTTATCGAGTCTGTAGTCCAGCTCATGGAGCCATGAATAAATAGACTCTCTTGAATATTTGTGCCTATGATGCTTTTGTCTTCTTCTTGGTTTTGCCTGGCCGAGCGCTCAGCTCCGCAAGGTACTCAGAGGCCTTCACCAATCTCGAAGCTCTACATAGACACCTTCCCCGGGTCCTTACTGTATTAAGGGCCCCGGAGGTCTCCGGAGCTCACCCCCTGAGGATGGGGGGTCCGGATCCGCCGGCCACGTGGCGGGCTCGGAGCTCCCCTCTAAGGAGAGGGAGGTCCGGCCCCGCGGGACACGTGGAGCCTTCGGAGACCCCCCCCCCCCCGAAGGGGGAGGTCCGGCTTCCGCCGGCCACGTGGCGGCTCCGGAAATCCTCCTGAGGAGGCGGGAGCTCCGGCCCTGCTGGACACGTGAGGCCTTCAGGCTCCGTCCCTTTTGAAGGGGCGAAACCCGGACCTTCCGGTTCGGTGCTGGAGTAGTCGATGGCTCCTAGCCCCCCTCCTCATGCAGCCCCCGTAGCTATAACCTGGAGGTCCTGCACACAGGTAGAGAAAACGTGATTCTCCTCGGGGGGTCCTCCCTTTTCCGTCTCTTAGTCTTATTCGGCTTATGGTCCTAGTCCGGTATACGGGACTTGGGCAATTCTGTGCGCGAGGCACCGGGGCTCCGGTTCCCTCCAAGGTCCGGGTACGATCGTCCGGCCCCTAGTATCGGACCGTACGCCAGGGAAGCAGAGTGCACAGGCTTTGGGTACGGAACCAGGCAAAGCGGTTGTACTCCCCTGGACCTCCGGAGGGCAGGGTGCGCACGCTTTGGGTACAGAGCCGGCTAAGCGGGATACACACCCTGGACCCCCCATGCACGGCGCTGGCCTTTTCTGGAGGTGACCAACTGGCACCGCAACACCTGACTGGGGGAGGCCCGAGAGGCCCCCCTGGCCGTCGGCAGGTGCCTCAAGTGCAACCGCCTTCGGTAGGATAGCAAATACTGACTATGGATGAGCGCGGGAAAAGGGGAGCTAAATGTATGGTGATCATACATAGAAAGTGCGGTCATAAAAACTAATACGTAATTTAAATGAGCACATGAGAGAGAGCGAAGTAGAACAGGTTTCTGAGTAAATGCCCATAGGGGAAGTCAGGCTGTACATGGAGGCAACGACCCGCCTCATTAAGAATGGAAGCAAGACTCTACGCGCTTAGGATCGGAACCAGGCCAAGCTGGACGTAGTCCTAGACCGTCCCCTGAGACTTAGCTGCCCCGAGCGCTGTTCCTAGACTCTATGGGATTTATTACAGAAGGGTATGGCCCTGTTCTACTAACGCTCAGGAGGTAGCACTTACAGTGTTGTTCCATGCCAAGGGTTTGAGAACGGATCCCATCCTTGGTTGAAAGGCATGTGTATCTGGGATGGCAACTTTCGTGACTCGAAAGGGACCTTCCCGGCTGGGGAGAGTTTACCTTCGCGGGAAAGTGTGTGCCGCGGCACCAGGTCGCCTTCTTGCAGGTCCCTGACGCGTTTGGTCCTTTGGCGGTAGTGCTAGAGCACCAGCCGAGACCATGCGTTGTGGAGTATCACCTGCAGCCGGGCCTCGTCGACGAGGTCGTCATCTTCACGCTGGATCAGGTCCTGCGCGGCTTCTCCTAGGAGCCCCGGGGTACCCTCCGCTTCTGGCTAAGGCCGTCAAGTGGTAGGGGTACCCGGACCCTTCTTTGGAGACACCAGGCGTCTTTCCCCTTCTGGCTAAGGCCGTCAAGAGGTTGACAGACCTTGCGCGGCCCCCAGAAGGTAGGACCGAGGCACAGAGACGCACACTCGGGTGAGGTCGTTATCTTCGCGCTGGAGCGGGTCCTGCGCGGCTTCTCCTGGGAGCCCCGGGTACCCTCCCCTTCTGGCTAAGGCCTTCAAGGGGTAGGAGGACCCGGACTCTTCTTGGGAGACCCAAGGCGTCTTTCCCCTTCTGGCTAAGGCCTTCAAGAGGTTGACAGACCCTGGGCGGCCCCCAGGAGGTACGGCCGAGGCACAGAGGCGTGCACTCGGGTGGAGCTGGCCCGGTTCTGCACCGTCGGGGCTAGTGCTTGGGCTGCTGCAACTACTTGGAACTTCTCCAAGGTTGACATCGCAGCACTGCAGTCTCCACGAACTTTCCGGGACGACCGTAGTTGGCTACTGCCCCGGCTCGTCATCACCGGAGCTGGAGTCCTCACCGTTGTGCACCGTCTTTATGACGCGTTGAGGCTCCTGAAACCCCACCTGGTGGCCGACGCTGACTGAGGCGTCGACCTTCTTCTTGCCCTCCCTTTGAGGGAGGGGCGGAGCATCAGCTCTCAGCTGCCTCCCTTTGCGGAAGCGCTCTGCAAGCCTCTGGATGTCCCAGCACTCGGCAGCAGTATGATTGCTGGTGCCATGCACGGGGCATAGCTCGCCTTGATCACCATCTGGGGCTGGTGACAGTCGCTGCCTTTTGTCGGGGCGCGGCCCCCGAGCCCCACTGGGTGTCGCTGCTGCGGCAACGGGGCCCGCGGCCGGTGGCTTCATCTTGCCACCGCCCCGGTTCTTGATCTTCTTGCTGCTTCCATAGGAAGCAGCGCCAGATCCGGGCTGTCCTCCTGACTCGGAGGCTGTCAGGGAGTGCCAGTTCCGCCCTTCTGCTGCTCTGGCGCACTTGTCTGCCAGGCTGAAGAGCTCCGAGACGTCGCGGACCTCTCTGGTCGCGAGCTTCTCAAGCATCTTCTTGTCCCGGACACCCTGCCGGAACGCCACCACCACGGAAGCACTTTGAATGTGTGGGATGGTGTTCCGTACCTGGGAGAACCGCTGAATAAAAGAGCGCAGCGAGTCCCCAGGTTGTTAATGGATGGCGTGGAGGTCGAGACGAAATCGCCTCAATGTAAGGAGAAACAGGTCACGCCAACGGGCGTATGAGGTAGATTCGGAACTAAGGACAGCCGGCACGAGCGTCCGGATGTTCTGAATCCCGGCGACATGAGCCTGAAGAGCATCGACAAGTGAAGCCGAGTACGTACCAGCATATGAGGAAGGCTCGTAGGTAGCACTCAACAGTTGGTAAGCACTCTCCTTGAGCTGGTGAGATAGAGCGGCCAGCTCCAGGGCGAAAGCGAGTTCCCGCTCGCGCTTGCGAGAGGCAGCCAGAGCCGCGGCAATACCGGAGGTGTCGAAGACCGTCCTGTCGGTGCCGTAGAGGGAGGCGGCAGCCACGCTGGGATCAGCAGCGGCGCCAGCTGCAGGAAACGTGATCGTCGGCGGGACGGTGGTCACGGTGCTCCCGTCCGGCGGGGGCTCGAGGCAGGCGATGTATGGTGGCGACGACTGCGCGAGTCCGGCAGAGGCGGGAGCGCTCCCATCTAGCCCAGAGGCGGCACCGACCACGAGGACGATGGTGGCGGGTCTGCGGGTGGCGAATGCAAGAGATCCGCCGACGGCCAGACCGGTCACAAGAGAGGGGGCCGCGGCAGAATTGGGGCCAGCCGGCGCGCCGTGGGTCGCAGAGGCGGCGGCGGTGCCTTGGGCCGACGGCGGCCTTCCTAGGAACGGCGACAGCCACCAAGGAGGCGAAGGCCGCCGGCCAGGAGGGGTGGGTGTCGGCTGATCTGGCGGTGGCGCTCCCAAAGGCGGCGGCCCGCCCAAGGACGGCGCTGACCGATCTGGCGGCGGCTGGAATAAGTCTTGTAGTCCTTTGGTCTTTGGTCCCCTAGTCCCTTGTACCCTAGTCTTTTAGTTTGTTGCACTTTAGTCCTTGGTCCTTGATCCTTGTTGTACTCTAGTCCTTTGGTCTTTGTGGCCCCAATTAGGACAGCATCTAAGGACACTAGGACAGCATATTAAGGACACTAGGACAGCATCTTAGTGTCAGCCAAGAACAGCATATTAGGACAGCATCTAAGCATCTTAGACTAGCATCTTTGTGGCATATGCTTGGCTGCCATGGCAGCTATAAATATGTAGCCTCAACCCCTTGGGTTGGCATGGCATTGTGTGAGAAATAGACAAGAAAATTGCCTCAACTCCTAGTGTCATCCTCTCTTCCAATGAGAGTAAGAATTCAACTACTAACATCTGGTATCAGAGCCGTTCTATCCTGCAGCTTAAACATCTCCTGCTCATCCCCTTCCGGCACCTCTCTCTGTCCGCAACCGGCAGCAGGAACACCGGCTGTTCCAGCTCATTCCTCTCCTGCACAGACGAGCAGCAGCTTGTCTTCCACACACAACAGCCCTTCCCCACTAGTGCGCCATGTCCGACGGACAGTCTCAGCGCTTGGTCGCCTCGAGCGCGCGGCAGACGGAGGTCGCCCGCGGCAGAGGAGCGCGAGCGAGCGGCGGCAGAGACTGCGGCGACGGCGGCAATGGCAGCAAGGTTGGCGGCGGCGGAACTGGCAGCAGCAAGGGCGGAAGTGGAAGCAGCGGTGGCGGCGGCTGTAGCTCGTGCGGCGGCAGCGGAGCTGGAGGCTCTGCGCGGCAGTAGCTCCAGCAGCTCTGTCGACGGCGGCGTCGACGATGAGCTCAGGCCGGTGAGGGAGGCGGCGCGAGCACGAGAGGTGCAGCGAGCAGCCGCATGCCCCCATGGGCGCGACAGCTGCAGCCCAGACGGGCGCGGACGCGCCTGTGGCGCTCCCGGCGGCGGCGGCTGGGTCGACGGAGAACGCGGCCATTACAGGCGGCGCAGTTCTCCCTCCCCGGACAGGTACCATGGACACCACGGGGTCCAGGCCATTGTCAGGGACGTCGGTCCCGGCGGTGGGTGGCCTACCCTCACCAAGACCAACTACGTCGACTGGGCCGCGGTGATGAGGGTACGGCTCTAGGTGCGACACATGTGGGAAGCAGTTCAGTACGGCGATGTCGACTACTACGAGGATCGACGTGCGTTGGATGCCCTCATTGCAGCAGTCCCGGCCGAGATGCAGTTCTCGCTTTCCAAGAAGCGGACTGCTAAGGAGGCATGGGATGCCATCGCCGCGGCACGCATCGGCAGCGACCGCGCCGGCAAGTCCACACTGCGGGCGCTTCGCAAGGAGTGGGAGAACCTGGCCTTTAAGCCAGGTGAGGACGTTGATGACTTTGCTCTCCGTCTCAACACTTTGTTGCAGAAGTTGGTGCAGTTCGGCGACGACACCTACAACGAAGAGAGAGTTGTCGAGAAGCTCCTTCGGTGCATCCCCGAGAAGTACAAGCAGATCGCTCGCTCGATCGAGTCTCTGCTGGACCTCTCCACGATGTCGATCGAAGAGGCGATAGGTCGCCTCAAGGTCGTCGACAGCGACGAACCACAACCTCTCTCGGGGCCTATCACCATTGGCGGGAAGCTTCATCTCACTCGCGAGCAGTGGGAGGCTGGCCAGGGTGACCGGAAGAAGGGGGAGTCCTCTTCCTCGACAGGCGGCCGCAAGCGCGGCAAGTCACGCAAGGGGCGCGGAGGTACCCATGCTGGGGCACGCGGACGTACCGAGGGTGGCGCCCGCGGAGGCGCCCAGGGCGGCACCGTCGGCAACCACAAGCCGACACGAGACGACACCTGCCACAACTGTGGCAAGCTTGGTCATTGGGCCAGGGAGTGTCGACAGCCACGACGTGGCCAGGCCCACGTGGCACAAGTGGAGGAGGCCCACGTGGCACAAGTGGAGGAGGCCCACGTGGCACAGGTAGAGGAGGAGCCAGCTTTGCTTCTGGCACACGGAAGCATCAAGCCACCTCTAGTGGCATCGACCGCTGCGGCTCTCCTTCATCTTGATGAGCCAAAAGCACACGCTTTCCTTGGCGACGGCTCCAGCAACGACAAGACTGACGGGTGGTGCCTCGACACCGGCGCCACCCATCACATGACCGGTCGACGGGAGTTCTTCGTTGAGCTTGACTCCAATGTCCGAGGCTCTGTCAAGTTTGGTGACGCCTCCGGCGTGGAGATCAAGGGTGTCGGCTCCGTCATCCTCACCGTCGAGTCTGGTGAGCACAGGCTGCTCGTCGGAGTCTACTACATCCCCGCGTTGAGAAACTCCATCATCAGCCTGGGACAGCTGGATGAGAACGGTTCGCGCGTGGAGATTAAGGACGGAGTCATGAGGATTTGGGATCGCCATCGTCGCCTTCTTGCCAAGGTAACTAGAGGCACCAATCGACTCTATGTCCTTCACGTGCAGGTAGCACAGCCTGTCTGCCTTGCCACTCGTCGGGACGACGAGGCATGGCAGTGGCACGAGCGCTTTGGGCATCTTCACTTCGAGGCCCTAAAGCAGCTCAGTGCCAAGGAGATGGTGCGAGGCATGCCATGCCTTGACCACGTGGAGCAGCTCTGCGATGTCTGCGTATTGACGAAGCAGAGGCGGCTTCCTTTTCTCCAGCAGTCGAGCTTTCGAGCTAAGGAACGGCTCGAGCTCGTTCACGGGGACTTGTGTGGCCCGGTGACACCAGCTACACCAGGAGGACGACGCTACTTCCTGCTGCTCGTCGACGACCTCTCCCGCTACATGTGGGTCGTGGTCCTTGGCAGCAAGGGAGAGGCTGCGAACGCCATCCGGCGCGCGCAGGCCATTGCGGAGGCGGAGTGCGGCCGCAAGCTGCGTGTGTTGCGCACCGACAACGGCGGCGAATTCACGGCGGCTGAATTCACGTCGTATTGCACAGATGAGGGTGTTCAGCGCCACTACTCCGCGCCCTACAGCCCGCAGCAGAACGGCGTCGTCGAGCGGCGCAACCAGACGGTTGTGGGGATGGCTCGAGCCCTCCTCAAGCAGAGGGGCATGTCGGCTATCTTCTGGGGAGAGGCGGTGGTGACGGCTGTCTACATCCTCAACCGCTCGCCCACCAAGGCTCTCAACGGCAGGACGCCGTACGAGGCTTGGTATGGGCGCAAGTCGGCGGTCTCTCATCTACGGGTCTTCGGCTGCCTCGCGTTTGGCAAGGAGCTTCGCCACATCAGCAAGCTCGACGACAGGAGCACTCCGGGGGTGTTCATCGGCTACGCGGAGGGCTCAAAGGCCTACCGCATTCTCGACCCAGAGACACAGCGTGTGCGCACGACGCGCGACGTTGTGTTCAACGAAGGGCGAGGATGGGCATGGGACAAGGCGGTGGACGACGGTTCGACCTCGACGCACGACGACTTCATCGTCGACTGCGTCCACTTCAAGGGAGTTGGGGGAGAAGGCAACTCTTCTCCACCGAGCGTGTCTACCCCAGCCCCCGACCGTCCACCTCCACCTCAGCCGGCGACCCCACGCACTCCAGCACCGACGGCCACTCCTCCGGGCACGCCCACTCCGTCCCCAGCTCGTGTCGAGCTCGACCCAGTGGAGTTTGTTACTCCGCTCTCCCACGACGAGGGGCGCCTCGACGGGTGCTACGATGGCGAGCAGTTGCGGTATCGCAAGATGGAGAACATTCTCGGCAACCAGCCGGTGCCGGGACTGGCCCCTCACGATCTGGATGATCAAGATCTGGAGGCGCAGTTGCACCTTGCGTGCGATGACGGCGAGCCTCGGTCTTTTGCGGAGGCCGAGAAACACGCGGCATGGCGTGCTGCGATGCAGTCGGAGATGGACGCGGTTGAGACGAACCGCACTTGGGAGCTTGCTGATCTCCCTCGCGGTCACCGTGCGATCACCCTTAAGTGGGTGTTCAAGTTGAAGAGGGATGAAGCCGGCGCCATCGTCAAGCACAAGGCTCGCTTGGTGGCACGCGGCTTCGTGCAGCAGGAGGGGATCGACTTCGACGATGCTTTTGCCTCCGTGGCACGGATGGAATCCGTGCGACTCCTTGCACTCGCTGCCCAAGAAGGTTGGTGTGTCCATCACATGGACGTCAAGTCGGCGTTCCTCAACGGCGACTTGAAGGAGGAGGTCTACGTACACCAGCCATCGGGCTTTGTGGTCCCTGACAAGGAGGGCAAGGTGTTGCGCCTGCGCAAGGCCCTCTATGGCTTGCGTCAGGCACCAAGGGCGTGGAATGCCAAGTTGGATTCCAAGCTCAAGAGGATGGGCTTCGGGCAATGCCCGCACGCGACGGCCATCTACCGGCGGGGCAATGGAAGAAACACCCTACTGGTGGGTGTCTACGTCGACGACTTGGTGATCACCGGCACCAAGGATGCGGAGGTGGCAGCGTTCAAGGAAGAGATGAAAGCCACCTTCCAGATGAGTGACCTGGGATCTCTCTCCTTCTACCTTGGGATTGAGGTGCATCAGGCCGACTCCGGGATCACACTTCGACAGACCGCCTACGCCAAGCACATTGTTGAGCTAGCTGGGCTCACAAACTGCAACCCAGCTCTCACTCCGATGGAGGAGAGGCTGAAGCTGAGCCGCGACAACACGGCGGAGGAGGTGGACGCTACGCAGTACCGGTGTCTTGTGGGGAGCCTTCGCTACCTCACCCACACACGGCCGGACTTGGCATTCTCCGTTAGCTACGTTAGTCGGTTCCTGCAACGACCGACGACGGATCACCAACAGGCTGTGAAGAGGATCATCCGCTATGTTGCGGGGACTCTCGATCACGGCCTCCACTACCCGAGGTGTCCTGGGGAGGCACACCTTGTCGGGTACAGCGATAGCGACCACGCCAGCGACATCGACACCAGCAAGAGCACGAGCGGGATCCTCTTCTTCTTCGGCAAGTGCCTCGTTAGCTGGCAGTCGATCAAGCAGCAGGTGGTGGCCCTGTCCAGCTGCGAGGCCGAGTACATAGCGGCCTCCACCGCTTCGACTCAGGCGCTCTGGCATTGTCGGCTGCTTGGTGATCTCCTCAGCAGAGACACTGGAGCGGTCGAACTCAAGGTGGACAACGCGTCCGCTCTGGCCCTGGCAAAGAATCCCGTTTTCCATGAACGGAGCAAGCACATCCGGGTGAGGTACCACTTCATCCACAAATGCTTGGAGGAAGGGAGCATCAAGGCGAACTACATCAACACCAATGACCAGCTTGCGGACCTGCTCACGAAGCCCCTTGGGAGGCTCAAGTTCATTGAACTTCGCACCAAGATCGGGATAGTCCAACCCTCTCAGAAGACGACGTACAAGACTTAGGGGGAGAATGCTGGAATAAGTCTTGTAATCCTTTGGTCTTTGGTCTCCTAGTCCCTTGTACCCTAGTCCTTTAGTTTGTTGCACTTTAGTCCTTGGTCCTTGGTCCTTGTTGTGCTCTAGTCCTTTGGTCTTTGTGGCCCCAATTAGGACAGCATATTAAGGACACTAGGACAGCATCTTAGTGTCAGCCAAGGACAGCATATTAGGACAGCATCTAAGCATCTTAGACTAACATCTTTATGTCATATGCTTGGTTGTCATGGCAGCTATAAATATGTAGCCTCAACCCCTTGGGTTGGCATGGCATTGTGTGAGAAATAGACAAGAAAATTGCCCCAACTCCTAGTGTCATCCTCTCTTCCAATGAGAGTAAGAATTCAACTACTAACAGGGGCAGCCCACCCAAGGGCGGCGGCCTGCGCGGGCGCGCCGGCTGGCCAGCGGCCGGCGGCGGCAGCATTTGCCCGCCGAAACCCGGCAGTGGCGGCACAGCCATTGGAGAGGAGAGAGTGATTAGGGTTAATCCCCAATTACCCAGCTGATACCATATTAGAGTGGGAATTGTGGAATAATTAATTAGGTGTCAAGGGGTACAATTATATAGGGTTGTCAAGGGTGGAAAAGGACTAAAACGGCCCTAACCCCAATCACACCCTAATGACTAAAATGCCCCCTAATCACACCTCTAGTTACATATTCTAACACCGACGAACACAACACACCAAACTGGACGTAGTACACGTTGTCCGAAACAGTATAAATCATTGTCTTTATTAGCTAGCCATCCGTAGATAAAAACGCAAATCATTCAATTATTAGCCGGTGGTAAAAACACGGACACATGAAGTGAGGGAATAACGATGGCAAAGCAGCTAAACAGAGAGATGCAGAATAGGCATTACTTGTTTTAATAATTCCTCTTCCGTAGAAAATGGAGACCACTTCAAAAGAGCAGACAGATTGGACAAAAAATGTCTTTCTCCACAGTTCATTATCCTCTTGAAAGTAGAGGATAAGGCATCAAATTCATAATCAACCTATAAAAGGAAAAAAATAACTGTTATTTAGTAGAAAATAGTGTAGTAACATAGATTGGTGCAGTTAAGACCTACATATGCTAATTGCATTGCTGAATAACCAACAGATGTGTCCTAATGCAAATTATATTGCATTCATACACTGTAAGTAGATTAGTTAAATCACATCTATATTCTAGGACAAAAACACGGTCAAACATGCAGATGGAGATAGTAGTGCATTAATAATGTTGTACATCAATATATTTTTCCCCAAACAATAATGGTACAAGTTTTCAATTTTACAAACTAACCGCTGGTACCAATATGTCGGTGCACCTTGTTCTCATCAGGGAAGTGTAAGAGAGCAACCCAACACTTTGTGTCAATATCCTATCAAGTTAAAAGATAAAAAAAAGTACGTATAAAGTTATCTCAATAAATGAAAGATTAAAAAAAAGCTAAATAGAGGTTTGAACAGAAGATTTGTTCTTTTATTTGAGGGAAATTGGACAAAAGTTTGCTACAGCAAAGTTCAACAAAACAATTATCTGTTCGAAGGTTTAACAGTAGAAATTATCAACAAAATATATTGAACGTTGTTTCCTATAAGTGCCATTCAAGAACTGTTGTTTGCTAATTTTGGACACAAACCAGATTAAGAACCTCAAAATTGGAGATAAAACAGAAATATTTTACTAGAGGTGTTGGTGATGATTCCTTTAGCTAACTACTGCCTCCAGTCACAAAAAGAGCACACTTGGACACTTTGCCACTAATTTATAGAACAAACATATAGAAAAGATCAAAAGATAGCAAAGTTATAGCATTGTAAAACTACCATCCAAGGCAAATCAAACTACAACACTTTCAAAAGTTGATCCCAATATCCTAAACAAAATTGATGCTTAAGGATTAAACATGTTGACATGCAAACCAAAATGTCACTTATTTGTTACTTGACGGAGTAGAGTCTAGGAATAGAGCTGGAAATGCCAACATAAAGGTTTATTTTGAGGGATACATAGAGGGAAATTTTGATATGTACTGCAGGTACTTCAGAGGAGGGTATGCCATCGAGGAGTATATTAGTGTTTCTATCAAGTCGCAATGCACTTCCTGTGATTAATGATGTAAAAATGAAAAAAAACAAGTAACTGATGCTAAATTAGAATAAAGGCTTGTTGTTCTTGTTGTGTTGATGCTAAATTAGGGAAATACCTATTATTTCTATCTTGTTTGCAGGTGAATACAATAACGTCTGCCCCGAGCCTCATCGTGCTAGTCTTGAAACCATTTCCATCTGTACTCTTGACAATGTAAGTGAACGAATGTAATATTTAGCAATGGGTAAGCATCAAAAAGCATTGAAAGTATCATTACATCGTCCAATGGATGAAGTAGAGCATTTATGGGAGAATCCAAAGCTCATACAACTTCGAAGAGACTCTGGACTCATGCCACCTCCATTATCTTCAATATAATGGATAAGAATCAGTTAATGCTATGAACAAGGTACATGGTCCATAATTGCATTTTACCTTGTATCATCAATGAATATTCTCCATCAGGAGCATTCTTTATCTTATCTATTTTCACAAAGGTTGCCCCATTGTGTATCTACTCCATTTTGTCCATGTAAAACCGAAATGGGAAAAAAGAGACAAGATGAAATATGAGATAAACTATACTCTTGTGACAATTTTTCTATTGCAGATATATTTAACATCAATACCTCATCAACAGCATTGTCCAGCAGCTCTGCAATAGCTGCAGAAGGGAAATTGATCAGTAGTGTCTCTCTACTGGCCATATTCCCGTAACTAGGATCACGGATGTGCGCATTTGTGAAAGCATAAGATAGGCGCTCAGTTTAGAGCGGTATGACTCACCACCAAACGCCCACTTATGTGAAGTAGCATTCGAATGAAGGAACTTGGGATGAATCCGCAAGCGGTTTTGACCACCTACAAATTTGTCCAGCATAACGATCAAAATACATAGAAAATGCAAGGTTGTGGATTTCTCAAAACTGTCATACTAGCAAACTATCATCTTAACTAACCTCTTAGTGTAGCTCTTTTTAACTTTATTTTCCGAATGCAGGTTGGATGCAGAAGAACTTTTTATGCGAAATACTACTTTTGTCTAACTAGCAGATTTTCCTTTCGAATAGGTTAGATGGTGAAAAAGAAGGGGGGTCTTGGCACAGCAGTAAAGTTGCTGCCTTGTGACCATGAGGTCACGGGTTCGAGTACTGGAAACAGCCTCTAGCAGAAATGCAGTGAAAGGCTACGTACAAAAGACCCAAATGGGTCGGACCCTTCCCCGGACCCTACGCAAGCGGAGCTACATGCACCAGGCTGCCCTTTCTTTAAATCCGCTTATGTGTTGAGACATAGCTGGTCCGAAGCCCGGGTAAAGGAGGGGTTGTAATAGGCTTGGCGAGCCAACAACTACACTAAGCCATTCTCATGAAAATGAAACCCAATAAAAAATCATTGGGGCGTAACCCTCTTAGCGACGCGCTATGTCAGAACCCGGTATGGTGCTAAGTGGGCAAGGGTCGGGTTGCCACCAGCTTAGTGGCGCACCATATCGGAACCCGGATATGGTGTTAAATGGACAAGGGTCGGATAGCCACCACCTTAATGGTGTGTTACATCATCGCATGGATGTAGTGATAAGTGAGCAAGAGTCTTTGCATCTAACTCGATGGGTGCAAGACGCAAGGAAGCTAGCCGAGGAGTATAGATTTTGGGTGGGTAGTTGGAGTGTAGGATCCTTGACGGTGAAACTACATGAGTTAGTAGATGTTGTAATTACGAGACGTGTAAATATTCTTTGTGTACAAGAGAATAGATGGGCGGATCAAAAGGTGAGAGAAGTCAAGAATGTTGGACTGATATATGTATGGGTGTGTGAGTGTGTTGGACTAGGCCCATGTATCTAGCCCACTATGGCTATATGTACCCTTGACACCCCTAATGAAACCCAAATCATTCTCACTTGGTATCATGCTAATTTTCTTCTCTCTTCTCTCCCCATGGCCGAGCAGCCTGAGCTGCCGCCACCCGTCGGCGCGGCGCCGCCCGCCACCGCTAGCGTGTCGCCGCCCGCCGCTGGCGCGTCCCCGCCACCAACTGCTCCTCCCCCTCCTCTGTATCTCGCCGCCGCCGTTTCATGGCCCCAGGTCACGCCGTCGAGCGTCGTCGATGCGCCACCGTCGGCTGGTCCTCCCCCTCTTTCCTTACTGGATCCCGTCGTCGCCGCTTGGCCCCAAGCCGCCGCCGTCGCCCCTTCCCTCCAGGTCGCCGCCGCCGCCGTGCCGTATGAGCCGGCCGCAGCCATCGACTTGGGGCTGGCCACCGCCGCCAGGTCCGGATCTGCCACCACCGGCACGAGGCTAGCTGCCCCCACCGCCGCCGGCTCTGGATTTGCCGCTACCGGCTCCGGGTTGGCCGCCGCCGCCGTCGCCGGGCTTGGATCCGTCGTCAACGGCCCGGGGCTGGTCTATGCCACTGCCCCCGGGCGCAGATCCGCCGCCTTCATTGTCGATGCAACCGCTTCCGATGTCGTTGTTGCTTTGGTTGCCTCTCACGAGCGTGAGCGGGCTCTCACTCTTGCTTTGGAGCAGGAGCGGGCGTCCATGGTGGCTCTCACCCACCAGCTTGAGGAGACCACGAACCAGCCATCGACTGCCACCCGTGAGTCTTCTTCAGGCGACGGGTGCAGCGCACACCACCTACGGGGTTTCCCTTGTCGCCGCTCTCCACGCTCAGGCTGCTGGTGTCCAGAACATCCGGACGCTCGTCCCGGTTGTCCTCAGCACCGACTTCACCTCGTACAGCCAATGGCGTCACCTGCTTGTCCTCACGCTGCGGCGTTTCGTCTTGACTATCACGTCCTCTGGGATGACTCTTCGTTGGACGCTTCCTGGCTCAGTATGGACAGCTTGGTCCTTGCCTGCATCCTCGGTTCTCTCTCTGAGGAGCTGCAGGATATTGTCAGGCAGCGTGGTGGCGGTACTGCTCGTCAGGCGTGGCTCATCCTCGAGCAGCGCTTCCAGGGGAACAGCGCGACTCGTGCTCTTCACATCCTGGCACGGTTCGGGGCTACTGTCTAGGGTGATCTGTCGATCTCCACTTACTGTCGCCAGATGAAGGGTATGGCGAAAGCCCTTTGCGACCTTGGTGACCCTGTTTCGTAGACTTCTCTCGTTCTTCAGGTCTTGCAAGGCCTGAATGAGCGCTACTCTCACCTCAAGACGTTGCTTCTTTGTATGGAGCCGTTGACGACCTTTGAGAAGGTCTGGTCCGACCTCGAGCTCGAGGAGATCACTTCTAGAGGCCCTGTTGTCGCCTCGACTGCCACCGCTTTCTACGGCTCTGGGCAGTCCTCCCGTCCTCCTCCACCCGGCGCTTCTTCAAGGGGACAGCCGCCGCGTCTACCTACAACCCCAGAGGTTCCTACCAGCCCCGGTGGTGGTAATCGTCGCCATGGTGGTCGTAGGCGTGGTGGCCAAGGTGGTACGGCTGGAGGAGGTGGCAGTGGTGCTGTTGCTGGTACCGGTCAGGGCGGCGTACCTTGGCCTACACCTAACAACCCGTGGATCGGCCAGATTTCCATGTGGCTTGGGCCGTCTCCGGGTCTCGTGCCACCACGTCCACCGCGACCCCAGGCAGCTTACATGGTCACTCCTGTCCACGACGGCCCTGGCTACTCGGCTGGAGGGTAGTGGACTCAGACTTCTGTAGGGCCGAGTTACCCTGCTCCTCGACCGTTTACCCACTAGGCCTCGGGCGCTCCAGGTCACCAGCCTGAGTTTTCGGCACCGCCCACCACACCTGATGGGTGGGACCGTCAGTCGTTGGCTGATTCCTTCATCACGATGAGTCTCACTCCACCCGGTGCTGATTGGGTTGTTGACTCCAGCGCCTCATACCACACTACTCCTGATGCTGGTATACTCTCCTCTACTCACCCTTCCCATCCTTCTTATCCTTCATCTATCATTGTTGGGAATGAGTTTGTTCTTCCTGTCACCACTCTTGGTGATTTGGGTTCTTCGAGTTCTTTCCAGCTCCGAGATATTCTTGTTGCTCCTGATATTATTCAGAATCTTCTTTCTGTTTACCGTTTTACCACTGACAACCATGTTTCAATTGAGTTTGATCCTTTTGGTTTGTCTGTGAAGGATCTTACTACCCGGCGTCTTCTTCACCACTGTGAGAGTTCGGGGCCCCTATACACGCTTTGTCTTCCCGCTTCCGCTTCATCTCCACCTTTTGCTCTGGCTACGACAGCTTCTTCCACGATTTGGCATCGCCGGCTCGGCCACCCTGGTGTTGATGTCATGTCTAAGTTGTCTAGTAGTTCATGGCGTTGATGTCATGTCTAAGTTGTCTAGTAGTTCAGTGATTTCGTGTACTAGGGGCACTCATGAGTCTGTCATGGTTGTTAGCTTGGTCATCATGTTCACCTTCCTTTTCCAGCTCTATAACTCATGTTGAGTGGATTTTTTACCTGATTCATTGTGATCTTTGGACTTCTCCTATTATCAGTGTTTCAGGTTATAAGTATTACTTGGTGATACTTGATTATCTTTCGCATTATTCGTGGACTTCTCCCTTGCGACAGAAATCTGATACTTCGTTACTCTCTCTCATTTCTTCGCTTGGGTGTCCACCAAGTTTGGACGCATTATTCGGGCCGTCCAGTGCGACAACAGACGTGAGTTTGACAACTATATGTTCCGTCACTTCCTTCTTACTCACGGTGTTCAGTTGCGCATGTCCTACACGTACACTTCCCCCTAGAATGGCAAGGTCGAACGCATGATTCATACCACTAACGATGTCATGCGTTCCCTCATGTTTCAAGCCTCTATTCCTCCTCGGTATTGGGCGGAGACTCTTCACACCGCTACTTATCTCATTAATCGCCTTTCTACTAAGGCGATTAGTGCTTCCACTCCTCACTTTGCTTTATTTGGCACCACTCCTCTTTACGACCACCTTCGAGTGTTTGGGTGCGCTTGCTATCCTAACCTTTCCGCCACAGCTCCTAATAAGCTCGCGCCTCGCTCGACTCGGTGTGTCTTCCTCGGGTACTCCCCTGATCATAAGGGGTATCCGTGTCTTGACCTTGCTACCCGTCGTATCTTGGTCTCTCGACACGTCATCTTTGACGAGTCCTCCTTCCCATTTTCTACCTCGTCCTCTGATTCTGCAACCGAGTTGGATCCCCTTTTCTCTACTAACACCGAGGCCGCTCCTATACAGCGACCTTGTTTTTCACCTTTTTCAGGTTACCCACTTGCTGAGCCACGCGCGGCTTCGGAGTCCACGACGCCACCGGCTGCGCCTTGCGTTGGCCCGGCGCACTCGACGTCGTCGGCTGCACCTTGTGTCGTTCCGACGTCACCCGCTGCGCCACGCGCGGCACCGGCATCGCCGACGTCACCCGCTACGCCACGCGCGGCACCGGCGTCTCCGACGTCGCACACTGCGTCACGTGCGGCCCCAGCATCCCTGACGTCGCCTGCTGCGCCACGCGCGGCCCCGGCGTCCCCGACATCACCCGTTGCTTCACATGCGGTCTCGGCGTCACCCGCTGCGCCACGCGCGGCACTGGCGTCTCCACCTTCGACTGTCGCGCCACGCGCGGCCCCGATACCGCGGTAACGCCGACCCCGCCCTTGTCTATCAACGACAAGCGTGGGTTGGTGTTCCGACCTCCTCCCGCACCGAGCCCCCGGTGCACCACCCCCACTGCTCCACCGTGACCCCCGTCACGTTCATCCGATGGTGACTCGACGTGCCGCTAGGGTCCTCCGGCCGGTGGAGCGGTTATCCGGGGTTGTCCTCTCCTCGACGACTTCTCCACCGCCTGCCTCCTCACCCATCTCGCCTATCCCCTCCTCTGTCCGTAGCGCCCTCGCCGATCCTCATTGGCGTCGGGCTATGGAGGAGGAGTATGCGGCCCTACTTGCTAACCGGACCTGGGATTTGGTTCCCCGTCCTGGTCGTGGCAATGTTGTCACGGTCAAGTGGGTCTTCACGCATAAGAGGAAGACGGATGTGTCTCTGGGGAGGTACAGAGCCCGGTGGGTTCTTCAGGGCTACACTCAGCGCCACGATGTTGACTACGACGAGACCTTCAACCCAGAAGTGAAGTCGGCGACGACCGTTCTGTCTTTGGCTGTCTCGCGTTCTTGGCCGATCCACCAGTTGGACGTCAAGAATGCCTTCCTCCACGGCACGCTGACAGAGATGGTGTACTGCAGTCAACCAATAGGGTTCGTCGATTCAGCTCGTCCAGACATGGTCTGCCGACTGAACAAGTCCATGTATGGTCTGAAGCAGGCACCTCGGGCTTGGTACAGCCGGTTCGCCTCCTTCTTGGTCTCACTTGGCTTCGTCGAGGCCAAGTGGGGCACCTCGCTCTTCATTTACAAGCGGGAGGGTGACACTGTGTACCTCCTCCTGTACGTCGACGACATCGTCCTCACCGCCTCCAGTCCGGCTCTCCTTCAGCGTACGGTCTCCGCTCTGCAGCGGGAGTTCGCGATGAAGGACCTGGGTCAGCTTCACCACTTACTGGGCGTTACTCATCGCCTGGGCGGTCTGTTCCTTCAGCAGCGACAGTACTGCCTGGACATCCTCCAGCGAGCGGACATGGTTGACTGCAAGTCATGCTCCACTCCGGTGGATACCCAGGCGAAGGTCTCCTCCATCGACGGCACCCCTGTTACTGATCCCACCTTCTACAGGAGTCTTGCAGGTGCTCTTTAGTACCTCACCTTCACTCGGCCGGACATCTCCCACGCGGTTCAGCAGGTGTGTCTTCACATGCATGATCTACGGGAGCCGCATCTCACCGCTGTGAAGCGGATCCTTTGGTACCTGCGCGGCTCTCTCGACTATGGCCTCCTCCTTCGAGGTGGTTCAGCTTTTGAGTTGGTCGTCTACACCGTTGCTGACTGGGCGGGTTGCCCGGATACCCGTCGGTCTACCTCTGATGCCGTCTTCCTGGGCGGCAACCTCATCTCCTGGTCCTCGAAGCGTCAGCTCGTGGTGTCGCGCTCGAGTGTTGAGGCGGAGTACCGCGTCGTAGCCAACGGCGTGGTTGAGGCCTCCTGGCTTCAGCGACTGCTTCAGGAGCTCCACTCCCCCGTCGCCCAGAGCACGTTGGTCTATTGCGACAACATCAGCGTTGTCTACCTCTCCACTAACCCCGTACAGCATCAGCGCACGAAGCATGTGGAGACTTCTTCACTTTGTGCGTGAGCGGGTTGCCAGTGGCGAGGTCTGGGTCCTTCACGTCCCAACGACATCGCAGTTCGCCGACATCTTGACGAAGGGCCTCCCTTCATCGTTGTTTTCCGAGTTTCGGTCCGTCTCAACATCGGTTGTGGCTAGATGTTGGGACTGGGGGTGGTTGGACTGCTATATGTATGGGTATGTGAGTGTGTTGGGCTAGTCCCATGTATCTAGCCCACTATGGCTATATGTACCCTTGACACCCCTAATGAAACCCTAATGCATTCTCACTAAGAATACCGGTTTCAGGCTTTGGTATTCTATATCAGCTGAGACTAGGAATGGCGTAGGTGTTCTAATAGATAAGAGTGTTAAGTATGGAGTAGTGGATGTTCGAAGACGAGGGGATAGGATCATCATAATCACGTTGGAGACATTGTCTTGAACGTCATTAGTGCTTATGCCCCATAAGTTGGTCTCAACATGAGTGCTAAGAGACAATTTTGGCAAGACTTGGAGGATATGGTTAGTAGTTTACCGATAACCGAGAAACTCCTCATATGAGATCTCAACGGTCATGTGGGTGCAACTAATGTAGGATTTGAGTGAGTACATGGAGGCTTTGGATGCGGCAATACAAATCGGGAGGGTAAGGACAACCTAGACTTTGCCGTAGCCTATGATTTGTTGGTAGCTAACACCCTCTTTAGGAAGAGACAATCTCATCTAGTGACCTTTAGTAGTGCTCAACACTCTAGACAGATTGACTTTGTCCTCACTAGAAGGGATAGACGGGCGTGTTTAGATTGTAAGGTGATCACCGGAGAGTGTTGTGACACAACATAAACTTGTGGTAGTCGACTTTCGCTTCCACGTACGTTCTTTGCGGAACAAAGGTGTCAAAATCACAAGAACAAAGTGGTGGAAGTTGAAAGGAGAATCACAAGAATCCTTTAAAAACAGGGTGATCATAGAAGGACCTTGGAGGAAGATGGAGATGCAGATAGTATGTGGGTGAAGATGGCAACTTGCATTAGGAAGGTAGCTAGTGAGGTGTTTGGTGTGACAAAAGGAAAGAAACTTGTAGATAAAGACACTTGGTGGTGGAATGAGGATGTATAAAAGGCCATTAAGAGGAAAAAAAAAGAAGTGTTACAAGAGTCGGCAGCATGATAGAAGAGCAAGCAACATGCTGAAGTACAAAGAACCCAAGAAAAATGCAAGACGGGTTGTGAGTAATCAAGAAGACAGACCTATGATTAGTTATATTAGATAGTAGAGACAAAACAAGGTGAAAAGGACATATACAAGATGGCAAAATTTCGCGAGAGAAAGATGAGTGATTTCAGTTAAGTGCGTCAAAGATGAAACAAATCGCACTCTAGTGAAGGATGAAGAGTGAAGGATGGGAGCGTTACTGTCGAAGCGTGAGCTGCGACACTCCTCCCAACCTGCTACGGAAGCAGCCCGTGAGGTTCTTTGATTGGAAGGGGCTTGGCGTCCCTACATGATTGAGCTCGAGAGAGTTGGTGAACACAGAGATTTACGTGGTTCGGGCCGTCGGAGCGTAATACCTTAGGTCAACGGGGGTGCTTGTTGTATTATCTTCACGTATGAGTGTGTGAGGGTGCAGGATTGTGAACCCCTTGTCAGCGGGTGGACACCCCGGTCCTTTTATAGTCCAAGGCCAGGGTGGTTACAATGTGGCTTGGGGCCCGACAGGTGGCTCTGAAGCTATGTGAACCCTATACATGATCTAGGGTTTTACACTCTGAGTAGAGCAGTCGGTGGGAGAAGTCCCGCCGCCAGGCACGCTGAGCGCCCCTGTCCGTGTGTCAGGTGATGATGAAGACACCGTCTTGTCGCCGTGTCTTCTCGTTCTGCTTGGGCGGCCCAGTGCCGTTGGGTGGCACTGTACCGTTGTCACGCCTTGCCGTCCTGTCTTGTCACTGTAATGGCAGACAGGCGAAAGACGGAGGCGTGCGCCGTGCGCCATGCTTCTGGGGAAGGCACGAGACTTAAATGCATGGCCTGATGGCGCACGTCCCCCTTGACTTCGTCGACCCACGGCCCACGACGGATCGTGCGGCACGTGGCGGCTTCGGAGCTCTTATCAACGGTTTTGGAGCCAGGAGACACGTGGCAGCTCCAGACCTCACCTCAGCAGGGAAGCTTGGACCGGAGCCCAAGGCACGTGTTAGCTCTGGAGCTCTCCTCGACAGCGGGGATTGTCGGAGCCCGAATACACGTGGCAGCTCCGAACCTTACCTCAGCGGGGAGGCTCGGACCGGAGCCCAGGTACGTGTTAGCTCCGGAGCTATCCTCAGCAGGGAGGAGTGTCGGAGCCCGGATACACGTGGTAGCTCCGGACCTTACGTCAGCGGGGAGGCGCGGACCGGAGCCCAGGGCACGTGTTAGCTCCGGAGCTCTCCTCAACAGAAGGAGTGTCGGAGCCCGGATACACGTGGCAGCTCCGGACCTCACCTCAGCGGGAAGGCACAGACCGGAGCCTAGGGCACGTGTTAGCTTCGGAGCTCTCCTCAACAGGGAGGGGGTTCTGAGCCAACTGATACGTGGCAGCTCCGGACCTCACCTCGGCGGGGAGGCTCGACCCAGAGGCCAAGGCACGTGTCGGCTCTAGAGCCAAGCGCACGTGGCAGCCCTAGGACTGACCTCGGGGCCAAGGACACATGGCTACGCCGGGGCACGCCTCAGCAGGGAGGCGGGGCTTGGGCTGTCTTTTACCCTCCACACGGGGGTACCCGGTCTACAAGGTACCGACAGTAGTGATAAGTGAGCAAGGGTCTTTGCATCTTACTTGACGGGTGCAAAGCGTACGTAATCTAGTCGAGGAACATAGATTTCAGGTGGGTAGTTGAAATGTAGGATCCTTGACGGGGAAGCTACGTGAGTTAGTAGATGTTGCCATTAGGAGACGAGTAAATATCCTTTGTGTACAAGAAACTAGATGGGCGGGTCAAAATGTGAGAGAAGTGAAGAATACTGGTTTCAAGCTATGGTATTCTGAATCGGCTGGGACTAGAAATGGCGTAGGTTTTCTAATAGATAAGAGTCTCAATGATGGAGTAGTGGATGTTCGAAGACGAGGGGATATGATCATCTTAATCAAGATGGTTATTGGAGACATTGTCTTGAACGTCATTAGTGCTTATGCCCCACAAGTTGGGCTCAACATGAGTGCTAAGAGGCAATTTTGGGAGGACTTTGAGGATATGGTTAGCAGTGTACTGATAACCGAGAAACTCCTCATAGGAGGAGATCTCAATGGTCATGTGGGTGCAACTAATGTAGGATTTGAGGGAGTACATGGAGGATTTAGATGCGGCGATAGAAATTAGGAGGGTAAGGACATCCTAGACTTTACTGTAGCCTATTAGCGTTGGGCGTTCGAGATTACCCGAAAATTCGGTTCGGGATATTCAGGTTTTTAAAAAATGACATTTCAGCAACAGTTTCAGGATAAATTTAGACATTCCAACGTAAGTCTGAAATTATAGGACAAATTCAGACACATCACGGTTTCGGAACTAAATAAAATTGCATTGACCATTGATATTTAAGATAAAAACAGTAGGCATTTCACTTGTGAATCAACCTAATACAACATAATTTGTATGCATGTGAATCTTACAACATAAAACAGCAGGCGATTCACTGGCTTCACACAATATAGATCGTTTACACTCAAGCAAACATGGCATACTATAAAGAAACCAACACACTCAGCATGGAGCCATAGATTCATACAATCTGGACCGGACAGAACTGGATTCACACAATCAACACATTCAACACACAATCAACACATGCAAACCTGGTGTGCTCGGGCTCGGTCTTCCACTTCCACTCTTCCTGGACCTGGAGCTGGAGGCCGCCGACCAGGCGGGGGGTTCGGCACTCGGCCGGTCGGGGACTCGCCCTGGATGCCGCAGAGTCGCCGAACGAGCACACAGCGGCGGGGGGTGGGCGGTGCTGGAATAAGTCTTATAGTCCTTTGGTCTTTGGTCCCCTAGTCCCTTGTACCCTAGTCCTTTAGTTTGTTGCACTTTAGTCCTTGGTCCTTGTTGTACTCTAGTCTTTTGGTCTTTGTGGCCCCAATTAGGACAGCATCTAAGGACACTAGGACAGCATCTTAGTGTCAGCCAAGGACAGCATATTAGGACAGCATCTAAGCATCTTAGACTAGCATCTTTGTGGCATATGCTTGGCTGTCATGGCAGCTATAAATATGTAGCCTCAACCCCTTGGGTTGGTATGGCATTGTGTGAGAAATAGACAAGAAAATTGCCCCAACTCCTAGTGTCATCCTCTCTTCCAATGAGAGTAAGAATTCAACTACTAACATCTGGTATCAGAGCCGTTCTATCCTGCAGCTTAAACATCTCCTGCTCATCCCCTTCCCGCACCTCTCTGTCCGCAACCGGCAGCAGGAACACCGGTTGTTCCAGCTCATTCCTCTCCTGCACAGACGAGCAGCAGCTTGTCTTCCACACACAACAGCCCTCTCCCACTAGTGTGCCATGCCCGACGGACAGTCTCAGCGTTCGGTCGCCTCGAGCGCGCGGCAGATGGAGGTCGCCGCAGCAGAGGAGCGCGAGCGAGCGGCGGCTGAGACTGCAGCGACGGCGGCAATGGCGGCAAGGTTGGCGGCGGCGGAACTGGCAGCAGCGAGGGCGGAAGTGGAAGCAGCGGCGGCGGCGGCTGTAGCGCGTGCGGCGGCAGCGGAGCTAGAGGCTCTGCGCGGCAGTAGCTCCAGCAGCTCTGTCGACGGCGGCGTCGACGATGAGCTGCCGGTGAGGGAGGTGGTGCGAGCACGAGAGGTGCAGCGAGCAGCCGCGCGCCCCCATGGGCGCGACAGCTGCAGCCCAGACGGGCGCGGACGCGCTGGTGGCGCTCCCGGCGGCGGCGGCTGGGTCGACGGAGAACGCGGCCATTACAGGCGACGCGGTTCTCCCTCCCCGGATAGGTACCATGGACACCACGGGGTCCAGGCCATTGTCAGGGACGTCGGTCCCGGCGGTGGGTGGCCTACCCTCACCAAGACCAACTATGTCGAGTGGGCCGCGGTGATGAGGGTACTGCTCCAGGTGCGACACATGTGGGAAGCAGTTCAGTACGGCAACGTCGACTACTACGAGGATCGACAGGCGTTGGATGCCCTCATTGCTGCAGTCCCACCCGAGATGCAGTTCTCACTTTCAAAGAAGCGGACTGCTAAGGAGGCATGGGATGCCATCGCTGCGGCACGCATCGGCAGCGACCGCGCCCGCAAGTCCACACTGCAGGCGCTTCGCAAGGAGTGGGAGAACCTGGCCTTTAAGCCAGGTGAGGACGTTGAAGACTTTGTTCTCCGTCTCAACACTTTGTTGCAGAAGTTGGTGCAGTTCGGCGACGACACCTACAACGAAGAGAGAGCTGTCGAGAAGCTCCTTCGGTGCATCCCCGAGAAGTACAAGCAGATCGCTCGCTCGATCGAGTCTCTGCTGGACCTCTCCACAATGTCGATCGAAGAGGCGATAGGTCGCCTCAAGGTCATCGACAGCGACGAACCACAACCTCTCTCGGGGCCTATCACCATTGGCGGGAAGCTTCATCTCACTCGCAAGCAGTGGGAGGCTGGCCAGGGTGACCGGAAGAAGGAGGAGTTCTCTTCCTCGACAGGCGGCCGCAAGCGCGACAAGTCGCGCAAGGGGCGCGGAGGTACCCAGGCCGGGGCACGCGGACGTACCGAGGTTGGCGCCCGCGGAGGTGCTCAGGGCGGCACCGTCGGCAACCACAAGCCGACACGAGACGATACCTGCCACAACTGTGGCAAGCTTGGTCATTGGGCCAGGGAGTGTCGACAGCCACGACGTGGCCAGGCCCACGTGGCACAAGTGGAGAAGGAGGCCCACGTGGCACAGGTAGAGGAGGAGCCAGCGTTGCTTCTGGCACACGGAAGCATCAAGCCACCTCTAGTGGCATCGACCGCAGTGGCTCTCCTTCATCTTGATGAGCCAAAAGCACACGCTTTCCTCGGCGACGGCTCCAGCAACGACAAGACTGACGGGTGGTGCCTCGACACCGGCGCCACCCATCACATGACCGGTCAACGGGAGTTCTTCGTTGAGCTTGACTCCAATGTCCGAGGCTCTGTCAAGTTTGGTGACGCCTCCGGCGTGGAGATCAAGGGTGTCGGCTCCATCATCCTCACCGCCGAGTCTGGTGAGCACATGCTGCTCGTCGGAGTCTATTACATCCCCGCGTTGAGAAACTCCATCATCAGCCTGGGACAGCTGGATGAGAACGGTTCGCGCGTGGAGATTAAGGACGGAGTCATGAGGATTTGGGATCGCCATCGTCGCCTTCTTGCCAAGGTAACTAGAGGCACCAATCGACTCTATGTCCTTCACGTGCAGGTAGCACAGCCTGTCTGCCTTGCCACTCGTCGGGACGACGAGGCATGGTAGTGGCACGAGCGCTTTGGGCATCTTCACTTCGAGGCCCTAAAGCAACTCAGTGCCAAGGAGATGGTGCGAGGCATGCCATGCCTTGACCACGTGGAGCAGCTCTGCGACGTCTGCGTATTGACGAAGCAGAGGTGGCTTCCTTTTCCCCAGCAGTCGAGGTTTCGAGCTAAGGAACGGCTCGAGCTCGTTCACAGGGACTTGTGTGGCCCGGTGACACCAGCTACACCAGGAGGACGACGCTACTTCCTGCTGCTCGTCGACGACCTCTCCCGCTACATGTGGGTCGTGGTCCTTGGCAGCAAGGGAGATGCTGCGAACGCCATCAGGCGCGCGCAGGCCATTGCGGAGGCGGAGTGCGGCCACAAGCTGCGTGTGCTACGCACCGACAACGGCGGCGAATTCACGGCGGCTGAATTCGCGTCGTATTGCGCGGATGAGGGTGTTCAGCGCCACTACTCCACGCCCTACAGCCCGCAGCAGAACGGCGTCGTCGAGCGGCGCAACCAGACGGTTGTGGGGATGGCTCGGGCCCTCCTCAAGCAGAGGGGAATGTCGGCTATCTTCTGGGGAGAGGTGGTGGTGACGGCTGTCTACATCCTCAACCGCTCGCCCACCAAGGCTCTCAACGGCAGGACGCCGTACGAGGCTTGGTATGGGCGCAAGCCGGCGGTCTCTCATCTACGGGTCTTCGGCTGCCTCGCGTTTGCCAAGGAGCTTGGCCACATCAGCAAGCTCGACGCCAGGAGCACTGCGGGGGTGTTCATCGGCTATGCGGAGGGCTCGAAGGCCTACCGCATTCTCGACCTAGAGACACAGCGTGTGCGCACGACGCGTGACGTTGTGTTCAACGAAGGGCGAGGATGGGCATGGGACAAGGCGGTGGACGACGGTTCGACCTCGACGCACGACGACTTCATCGTCGACTACGTCCACTTCAAGGGAGTTGGGGGAGTAGGCAACTCTTCTCCACCGAGCGTGTCTACCCCAGCCCCCGACCGTCCACCTCCACCTCAGTCGGCGACCCCACGCACTCCAGCACCGACGGCCACTCCTCCGTGCACGCCCACTCCGTCCCCAGCTCGTGTCGAGCACGACCCAGTGGAGTTTGTTACTCCGCTCTCCCACGACGAGGAGCGCCTCGACGGGTGCTACGACGGCGAGCAGTTGCGGTATCGCGAGATGGAGAACATTCTCGGCAACCAGCCGGTGCCGGGACTGGCCCCTCACGATCTGGATGATCAAGATCTGGAGGTGCAGTTGCACCTTGCGTGCGATGACGGCGAGCCTCAGTCTTTTGCGTAGGCCAAGAAACACGCGGCATGGCGTGCTGCGATGCAGTCGGAGATGGACGCGGTTGAGACAAACCGCACTTGGGAGCTTGCTGATCTCCCTCGCGGTCACCGTGCGATCACCCTTAAGTGGGTGTTCAAGTTGAAGAGGGATGAAGTAGGCGCCATCGTCAGGCACAAGGCTCGCTTGGTGGCACGCGGCTTCGTGCAGCAGGAGGGGGTCGACTTCGACGATGCTTTTGCCCCCGTGGCACGGATGGAATCCGTGCGACTCCTTCTTGCACTCGCTGCCCAAGAAGGCTGGCGTGTCCAGCACATGGACATCAAGTCGACGTTCCTCAACGGCGACTTGAAGGAGGAGGTCTACGTACACCAGCCGCCAGGGTTTGTGGTCCCTGGCAAGGAGGGCAAGGTGTTGCGCCTGCGCAAGGCCCTCTATGGCTTGCGTCAGGCACCAAGGGCGTGGAATGCCAGGTTGGATTCCACGCTCAAGAGGATGGGCTTCGGGCAATGCCCGCACGCGGCGGCCATCTACCGGCGGGGCAATGGAGGAAACACCCTACTGGTGGGTGTCTACGTCGACGACTTGGTGATCACCGGCACCAAGGATGCGGAGGTGGCAGCGTTCAAGGAAGAGATGAAAGCCACCTTTCAGATGAGTGACATGGGGTCTCTCTCCTTCTACCTTGGGATTGAGGTGCACCAGGCCGACTCTAGTATCACACTTCGACAGACCGCCTACGCCAAGCGCATTGTTGAGCTAGCTGAGCTCACAACCTGCAACCCAGCTCTCACTCCGATGGAGGAGAGGCTGAAGCTGAGCCGCGACAGCACGGCGGAGGAGGTGGACGCTACGTAGTACCGGCGTCTTGTGGGGAGCCTTCGCTACCTCACCCACACACGGCCGAACTTGGCATTCTCCGTCGGCTACGTTAGTCGGTTCCTGCAACGACCGACGACGGATCACCAGCAGGCTGTGAAGAGGATCATCCGCTATGTTGCAGGGACTCTCGATCACGGCCTCCACTACCCGAGGTGTCCTGGGGAGGCACACCTTGTCGGGTACAGCGATAGCGACCACGCCGGCGACATCGACACCAGCAAGAGCACGAGCGGGATCCTCTTCTTCTTCGGCAAGTGCCTCGTTAGCTGGCAGTCGGTCAAGCAACAGGTGGTGGCCCTGTCCAGCTGCGAGGCCGAGTACATAGCGGCCTCCATCGCTTCGACTCAGGCGCTCTGGCTTAGTCGACTGCTTGGTGATCTCCTTAGCAGAGACACTGGAGCGGTCGAACTCAGGGTGGACAACGTGTCCGCTTTGGCCCTGGCAAAGAATCATGTTTTCCATGAACGGAGCAAGCACAGCCGGGTGAGGTACCACTTCATCCGCAAATGCTTGGAGGAAGGGAGCATCAAGGCGAACTACGTCAACACCAATGACCAGCTTGCGGACCTGCTCACGAAGCCCCTTGGGAGGCTCAAGTTCATTGAACTTCGCACCAAGATCGGGATGGTCCAACCCTCTCAGAAGACGACGTACAAGACTTAGGGGGAGAATGCTGGAATAAGTCTTGTAGTCCTTTGGTCTTTGGTCCCCTAGTCCCTTGTACCCTAGTCTTTTAGTTTGTTGCACTTTAGTCCTTGGTCCTTGGTCCTTGTTGTACTCTAGTCCTTTGGTCTTTGTGGCCCCAATTAGGACAGCATCTAAGGACACTAGGACAGCATCTTAGTGTCAGCCAAGGACAGCATATTAGGACAGCATCTAAGCATCTTAGACTAGCATCTTTGTGGCATATGCTTGGATGTCATGGCAGCTATAAATATGTAGCCTCAACCCCTTGGGTTAGTATGGCATTGTGTGCGAAATAGACAAGAAAATTGCCCCAACTCCTAGTGTCATCCTCTCTTCCAATGAGAGTAAGAATTCAACTACTAACAGGCGGCGGGGCGGCCGGGTGGGAGCGGGCGGCGGGGGGCCTGGGGCCTGGGGGGCAGCGGGGCGCTTAGCCGCCTAGCCGGTTAGGGTTGCTCGCCTGCTCGGCTCTCAGGCCTCTCGGGTGGATCTCGGAGACTCGGACCAGATGGGCTACGGCGCTACGCGGACGCGGGGGTGGCCAGGTGCGGGTGGGATCGCGGCCTCACGGGCTTGCTAAGTGCACAAAATTTCGGGAATTCGGGTATTTCGGGTACCGGGTGCTGTTACCCAAATATACCCGAACTTTAATCGGGTTTTAGGAATTTTTACCCGAAAAATGAATTCGGCTATCGGTTTTCGAATAGTTCGAGTACGAGTTCGGGTTTTTTCGGGTAGTCTGTGTGGGTTCAGGTTTTCTGCCCACCGCTATAGCCTATGATCTGTTGGTAGCTAATACCCTCTTTAGGAAGAGGCAATCTCACATAGTGACCTTTAGTAGTGCCAACACTCTAGCCAGATTGACTTTGTCCTCACTAGGAGAAGGGATAGACGAGCATATTTAGATTGTAAGGTGATCTCCGGAGAGTTTGTTGTGACACAACATAAACTTGTGGTAGTTGACTTTTGCTTCCGCGCACGCTCTTTGCGGGACAAAGGTGTCAAAATCACGAAAACAAAGTGGTGGAAGTTGGAGTCAAATCACAAGAATCCTTTAAAAATAGGGTGATCACAGAAGGACCCTGGGAGAAGATGGAGATACACATAGTATGTGGGCGAAGATGGCAACTTGCATTAGAAAGATAGCTAGTGAGGTGTTTGGTGTGACAAAAGGAAAGAAACTTGTAGATAACGACTCTTAGTTGTGAAATGAGGATGTACAAAAGGTCATTAAGGAGAAGAAGTGTTACAAGAGTTGGCATCATGATAGAAGCGCAAGCAACATGCTGAAGTACAAAGAAAATAAGAAAAATGCAAGGCGGGTATGAGTAAGGCAAGAGGACATGCATATGATGATTATACGAGAGACTAGAGACAAAAGATGAAAAGGATATACAAGATGGCAAAAATTCGCAAGAAAGATGAGGAATTTCAATCAAGTTAAATGGATCAAAGATGAGACAGATCGCATTCTAGTGAAGGATGAAGATATTAAGAATAGACGGCGGGATTACTTTAATGGACTATTCAACGATAGGAATGAGAGCACTATGCTTGAGTTGGATGACTCCTTTGATGACTCCAACAGAAAGTTCGTGGAAAGGATACAAGAGTTTGAAGTTAAGGAGACCTTAAAAAGATGAAAGAAGGAAAAGGCCCTCGACCCTGATGATGTCCCTAATCCCTATTGAGGTGTGGAGATGTCTTGAGTATGTGGCAATAGTATGGTTGACAAAGCTATTCAACCATATTTTTTAGTCAAACAAGATGCCCGAAGAGTGGAGGAAAAGTATATTAGTACCTATCTTCAAGAATAAAGGAGATATTCAAAGTTGTATGAATTATCGAGGAATTAAGCTTATGAGGAATACTATGAAGCTTTGGGAGAGAGTGATTATACACCGCTTGAGGAGAGTGACCAATGTTACTAAAAACAAGTTCGGTTTTACGCCTGGGAGGTCTACTATAGAGGTGATTTTCTTGCTTCGTCAGCTTATGGAGAGATATAGAGAGCAGGAGAAGGATCTACATATGATGTTCATTGACTTGGAGAAGGCGTATACAAGATACCAAGGCCGGTCATGTGGTGGGCGCTAGAGAAACATAAAGTGCCAATAAAGTACATTACTTTTATCAAGGATATGTACAATAATGTTAGGACAAGTGTGCGCGTAAGTGATAGTGAGACTGATACATTTGTTATCACGATATGACTACATCAAGGATCATCTTTGAGCCCATACATCTTTTACTTAGTGATGGATGAGGTGTCGAAGGATATACAAGGGGATATCCCTTGATGCATCCTCTTTGACGATGATGTAATGTTGGTAGATGAAACTAGAGATGGTGTTGATAAGAAAATAAAGTTATAGAGACAAACCTTAGAGTCTAAAAGGTTTAGACTTAGTAGGGTCAAGACCGAGTATATGAGGTGTGGCTTTAGTGGTGTTGGTTGTGAAGCGGAAAATGTTCGTCTACAAGGACAAATAGTATCTAGGAGGAACTCTTTCTGATACTTGGGATCAATATTACAAAGCAATAGCGATATTGACGAGGATGTTTGTCACTGGATCAAGGTAGGGTGGATGAAATGGCGACAAGGCTCTAAAATCTTATGTGATAGGAAGGTCCCACAAAAGCTAAAAGGGAAGTTCTATAGGAGGTGATCAGACTCGCGATGCTATATGGGGAGGAATGTTGGTCAACTAAACGGCAACATGTCCAACAAATGAGTGTCGCGAAGATGCGCATGCTACGGTGGATGTGCGGACACACAAGAATAGACCGAATTAGAAACTGGGCGATTCGTGATAGGGTAGGGGTGGCACTGATTAAAGAGAAGTTAGTCCAACATCGACTAAAGTGGTTTGGACATATCCGACGGAGATCTCCAAAAGCACCGGTTAACATTAGGATTTTAACAGATAGAGAAAATATTAGGTCTGGTAGAGTACAACCAAGGTTGACTTGGGAGAAGTCGGTAAAACGAGACTTGAGAGGTTGGAATGTGCCAGAATCTTAGTTTTTTCTTTTTTCTTTTCTTTTTTTTATTTGTTACTCTTATATCTCTTCCTCTCTTTTGCTTCATTAAAAAAAATAAAAAATTATTGGGTTTCATGTCTAGCCTACCCAAATGTGCTTCGGATAAAGGCTTTGTTGTCGTTGTTGTTGTTGTTGTTGTTGTTGTTGTTGTTGTTGTTCAGGTGGAGCATATGGTTGTGGGTGCATTTTAGGCGGTGTTTTAAAACAGCGCCTGGACGCCAAGGCGCCCGCCTAGGTGACTAGCCATGGCGCCCAGCAGGTCAAGGAGGCGGGCGGCGTCACCTAGGCAACACCTTTTAAACACTTATTTTAGGAGGTTCCCACATTCAACACCAGAACTTTGAAAGTCAAGTGTGCATTGAGAAAGAATCTACCCAACTATAGCATAATGTCTACTGTCCAAAGAAAACAAGGTTAATAACATACCGTCAATAGCAGCTCGAGCAGCTAGTCGGTGTTCTCCAGCTTTCCAAAATTGCCGAGGAAATGGTGCTGCAGTTGGCCCAGGAGGCATATTTAGTAATGAAGTTGTCCGATGTCTCTCTTGTTGTGTCCCTGACAATGATGTGGTAGCTTCAGCTGCATTTCCAGACTGTGTAGCCTTTTGTATGCTATGAACTGCTGCTAGAAGATTTTGATCGTATGATGTGTTTGTGCACTGATCGGCATTGCCTTCTCCTTGTGCTGCAGGAGATTCCAGCCTCTGTGTTGTTCTTATGAAGCGAGCAATATCACCTTGTCCATCATCTGAAATAGATTCTAGCCTTTGTGGTGTTGTTGTGCAATGGGCAGCATCACTCCGTCCATCTGCAGTAGATCCCTGCCTCTGTGGTGTTATCGTGCAATGGGTAGCATCACTCTGTCCGCCTGCAGTAGATCCCTGCCTCTGTGGTGTTGTTGTGCAGTGGGCAGCATTACCTTGCCCATCATCTGCAATAGACTCCAGCCTCTGTGATGTTATTGTGCAGTGGCCAGCATTATCTTGCCCATCATCTGCAATAGGCTCCAGCCTCTGTGGTGGTGTTGTGCAGTGGGCCGCGCCACCTTGTCCATTATCTGCAGCAAAGTCTCGCTTGCACCGAGTTACTTCACCCTGTCCATCCATTGCATTGAACCCCCGAGTCTGTGATATTGTATTCTGAGCAGCATCGCCATGTCCATGAACATCATGTGGTGCTTCAAAAAGGCCTTCGGTGGTCAGGTCAACAAACTCTCGTTTCACCTGAACTGCATGTTCTTCTCTGGCATCCTCCTGCTCATCATCACTGGACAATTCAATAAAGTCCACTATCATAGTTTAACCTGAAATGGAAAAAATTTACGGGAGTGATAGAGCATTGCGAAGGATAGATGTAGAATATAGCAGCATTGCAGTTACTACATTACCGTGGTTTTAAATACCGATCTCTCTCATCTAATAAGATATCAATCATCCCTCTCCCCCAAATTCATAAGGTGCATATGACCCTTCAGCATGAACGTTCCCATATCTATCCTGCTCACCTCCCCGGCCATTTGTATCTACACAACCATCCTGACATCGCTGAGAGCCTACTGGCTAGCAGATGATTGCCATGAATTAAAAGTTCATTTAGGGTGCATTTGACAAGAAGAAACGTTTTAGATTCTAGATTGAATCGGTTGAAACGGTACCAAACAGCAAAAAAATGAAACGTTTCAGCAGTGAATCCATGAGAAACGATTCACATTTTTTGCCTACGAACCTGAAACACCTGAGAAGGTGTTCCACACGCTAAATCACTTCATATTATTGTACTCTCCCTCCAGTTTCGTAATTATTTACAGTGATTTGTCATTGTCTATCTTTATTCTCAACTCGTCGGCGTTGTTGCGGTGCAACAAAAATTTATCCGTACATATGAATGATGACATATGTTTTGCAATAACACTTATAAACAACATGTATTATAAGAATTTATTATATGTTATACTATGATAAAAACAATATAAGTATATACAAGAATAATAAGTTCATTTCAATCCTGCTCCTCACTATACTGAAACTAAAATCCGAAAACTAGATAAACAGTTTCTAAAATGATTCTGTTTCAGTTGAGAAATTTCTGCATGTTTTTGATTCTTAGAGAATCTAGAGTTGTATCAAACGGGGTGTGATGCAGGTGGCTATCATTGTACCAACAGAAGTAATAAAATACAAAACTAAACAGGGTTCAAAGTTCCATAAAAATGCTGCAGCGTTAGATGGACAGTAATAGTGCATCAAGAACCTTCCACTTGCCAGGCCCTACTCTCTGGGGCGCGAAGGGAAAACCACCCCTTTTGCGTTAAACACATGCCAAAAGGACACACCAGTCAAAGGAACTTTGCGAAACCCTTTGCAAACAGAAAACGGAACAATTCTCCCCGAAATATGGGCACTATTCCCCTTCATGATAACTCTAGTCTCGTCCACTAAATCCAACTGAAAAGGCATTGAACAAGAAATTCCCAGTCAATGCAGTTCCAATCCTTTCTGAATCAAGAAGAGAACCCGCTCCTGCACATCCGATTCGATGCCCAAACAAAAGGGAATACAAGAAACGCGCATGTTCGAGACGATCACGTCCAGGCAGGCCATGATCGGGGCGGAATCGATGGCGCGCGCGCACCACATCGCGCCTCCGAGACCTAAGAATCGAGCGACCGGAGCAGGGAGCACCAACCGAAACTTTCTTCCCTAATGACAAAGAAAATCGGTAAACCAAGAACGTGAAGGCTCAGTTTCGGACCCCACGCGGCAATGCCGAAAACAGGGGGTTCCGCCATAGCCGCGGCGAGGTCGCCGGCGCAGGAGGAGGTACCTGCTGGTGATGCGCGGCGGATTGGGGCCTGATTCCGTCCCTCCGAATCGAGGGAGAGGGTAGAAGAGGTGAAGACGGGAAATGGGGTTTTCTTCTTTTCGGAGGAGCGAGGCGCCTCTTCTCTTTGATTCCATTGCGGAGGGAATCCAAAGAAATGTTGTCGCTACTCGTGCGGTGGATAGGCCGTGTCAGAGCCAGGGCGACGGGCGTGAATGCGGTACGGCGAACAGCTGATTTCAACTGCCTCGGTAGTTGCGCCCTCCGCCGTCTGTTTTCACACCAACGAAGGCCAACGTTATCTTAATCTGTCCTTAATAAAATATTTCATCCATTTATAGTTTTCTTTTATAAATTCTCTATTTTACTGTATATTAAATATTTTATAATGTATCATGTGATTATCTCCTATTTTATATAATGTATCATATAATTAATTTTATTTTAATAATATTGCATGTGTCGGTACTCTGCAGACCGGGTACCCCGCGTAGATGGTAAAAGACAGCCTGGTCACGTCTCCCTGCTGAGGCGAGCCCTGGCGTAGCTACGTGGCTTGGCCCTAAGGTCAGCCCTAGGTTGCCACGTGCGCTTGAGTTCCAGAGCTGACACATGCGCTAGGCTCCAGTCCGAGCCTCCCCGCTAAGGTGAGTTCCGGAGCTGCCACGTGTCTCTAGACTCAAAACCCCCTCTCTAATAAGGAGGTTCTCCGAAGCTAACACGTGTCTTGGACTCCGGTCCGAGCCTCCCCGCTGAGGTGAGGTCCGGAGCTGCCACGTGTATCCGGCGTCCGACACTCCTCCCTGCTAACGAGAGCTCCGGAGTTGACACGTGCCATGGGCTCCGGTCTGAGCCACCCCGCTGATGTGAGGTCTAGAACTGCCACGCTATCCGGGCTACGACACTCCTCCCTAGAGGAGAGCTCCGGAGCTGACACGTGCCCTGGTCTCCAGTCCGAGCCTCCCCGCCGAGGTGAGGTCCGGAGCTGCCACGTGTCTCCTGGCTCAGAGCCTCCTCACTGCTGAGGAAAGCTCCAGAGCTAACACGTGCCCTGGGCTCCGATCTAAGCCTCCCCGCTAAGGTGAGGTCTGGAGCTACCTTGTGTCCCGTGGCTCCAAACCCACCAGTAAGAGCTCCGAAGACGCCACGTGCCCCACGATCCATCGTGGGTCATGGGTCGAAGTCAAAGTAGAAGTGCGTTGTTAGGCTGCGCATTCAAGACTCGCGCCTTCCCCAGAAGCATGGGGCACTACACACGCCTCTGTCCTCTGCATGTTCGCCATTACGGCGACAAGACAGGACATCAAGGTGTGACAGCGGTATAGTTCCGCCCAACAGCACGGAGCCGCCCAAGCAGGACGAGAAGATGCGGCGACAAGACGGCATCTTCATCATCAGCTGACACACGGACAGAGGCGCTCAACACGCCAGGCGGGATTTAACTTCCCATCCGACTACTCTACTTAGAGTACAAAACGCTAGATCATGTATAAGGTTCGCATAGCTTTGGCGCCACCTTTCGGGCCCCAAGCCACATTGTAACCACCCCGACCTTGGACTATAAAAGGACCGGGGTGACCACTCGACACAGGGTTCCCAACCAAGCACCCTCTCATGCACATACAAGCAAAAAATACAACAAGCACTCCCGTGTACGTAGAGTATTACGCTCCGGCGGTCCGAACCACGTAAATCTCGGTGTTCATCCTCTCTCTTGAGCTCGATCGCGCGAGGGCGCCAAGCCCCCTCCAATCAAAGAACCTTGCGGACTGCTTCCGTAGTAGGCCGGGAGGAGTGTCGCAGCTCACACACTCCGACACATGTAATATTTAAAAACCCTCTCAATTTTTTATTTGTTATTTTTTCTTTCTTCTTTCCTTCTCTTTTTTTCTCGTGTTTCCTTTGTTCTTTCCTTCTCTTTTTTTCCTTTTTTACTCTTTTATTTTCCATTTTTCTTCTCTTGTTTTCCTTTCTTCCTCTTTTCTTTCCTTCACTTCCTCATCTTTTCCCTAGGTGAACCTTCTCCTTATCTTCTCTTTCCTCTGAAGTTGAGTACCTAGGTCTCTTTGGTTCAGCTGCACCAACTAGATTCTCTACTAAAAATCAGAAATCTGAACAAAAGGGGTTCCTATGATAAGTTGGTCTCATAAGTTGGTCTTGAACGTCATTAGTGCTTATGCCCCATAAGTTGGTCTCAACATGAGTGCTAAGAGACAATTTTGGCAAGACTTGGAGGATATGGTTAGTAGTTTACCGATAACCGAGAAACTCCTCATATGAGATCTCAACGGTCATGTGGGTGCAACTAATGTAGGATTTAAGTGAGTACATGGAGGCTTTGGATGCGGCAATACAAATCGGGAGGGTAAGGACAACCTAGACTTTGCCGTAGCCTATGATTTGTTGGTAGCTAACACCCTCTTTAGGAAGAGACAATCTCATCTAGTGACCTTTAGTAGTGCTCAACACTCTAGACAGATTGACTTTGTCCTCACTAGAAGGGATAGACGGGCGTGTTTAGATTGTAAGGTGATCACCGGAGAGTGTTGTGACACAACATAAACTTGTGGTAGTCGACTTTCGCTTCCACGTACGTTCTTTGCGGAACAAAGGTGTCAAAATCACAAGAACAAAGTGGTGGAAGTTGAAAGGAGAATCACAAGAATCCTTTAAAAACAGGGTGATCATAGAAGGACCTTGGAGGAAGATGGAGATGCAGATAGTATGTGGGTGAAGATGGCAACTTGCATTAGGAAGGTAGCTAGTGAGGTGTTTGGTGTGACAAAAGGAAAGAAACTTGTAGATAAAGACACTTGGTGGTGGAATGAGGATGTATAAAAGGCCATTAAGAGGAAAAAAAAGAAGTGTTACAAGAGTCGGCAGCATGATAGAAGAGCAAGCAACATGCTGAAGTACAAAGAACCCAAGAAAAATGCAAGACGGGTTGTGAGTAATCAAGAAGACAGACCTATGATTAGTTATATTAGATAGTAGAGACAAAACAAGGTGAAAAGGACATATACAAGATGGCAAAATTTCGCGAGAGAAAGATGAGTGATTTCAGTTAAGTGCGTCAAAGATGAAACAAATCGCACTCTAGTGAAGGATGAAGAGTGAAGGATGGGAGCGTTACTGTCGAAGCGTGAGCTGCGACACTCCTCCCAACCTGCTACGGAAGCAGCCCGTGAGGTTCTTTGATTGGAAGGGGCTTGGCGTCCCTACATGATTGAGCTCGAGAGAGTTGGTGAACACAGAGATTTACGTGGTTCGGGCCGTCGGAGCGTAATACCTTAGGTCAACGGGGGTGCTTGTTGTATTATCTTCACGTATGAGTGTGTGAGGGTGCAGGATTGTGAACCCCTTGTCAGCGGGTGGACACCCCGGTCCTTTTATAGTCCAAGGCCAGGGTGGTTACAATGTGGCTTGGGGCCCGACAGGTGGCTCTGAAGCTATGTGAACCCTATACATGATCTAGGGTTTTACACTCTGAGTAGAGCAGTCGGTGGGAGAAGTCCCGCCGCCAGGCACGCTGAGCGCCCCTGTCCGTGTGTCAGGTGATGATGAAGACACCGTCTTGTCGCCGTGTCTTCTCGTTCTGCTTGGGCGGCCCAGTGCCGTTGGGTGGCACTGTACCGTTGTCACGCCTTGCCGTCCTGTCTTGTCACTGTAATGGCAGACAGGCGAAAGACGGAGGCGTGCGCCGTGCGCCATGCTTCTGGGGAAGGCACGAGACTTAAATGCATGGCCTGATGGCGCACGTCCCCCTTGACTTCGTCGACCCACGGCCCACGACGGATCGTGCGGCACGTGGCGGCTTCGGAGCTCTTATCAACGGTTTTGGAGCCAGGAGACACGTGGCAGCTCCAGACCTCACCTCAGCAGGGAAGCTTGGACCGGAGCCCAAGGCACGTGTTAGCTCTGGAGCTCTCCTCGACAGCGGGGATTGTCGGAGCCCGAATACACGTGGCAGCTCCGAACCTTACCTCAGCGGGGAGGCTCGGACCGGAGCCCAGGTACGTGTTAGCTCCGGAGCTATCCTCAGCAGGGAGGAGTGTCGGAGCCCGGATACACGTGGTAGCTCCGGACCTTACGTCAGCGGGGAGGCGCGGACCGGAGCCCAGGGCACGTGTTAGCTCCGGAGCTCTCCTCAACAGAAGGAGTGTCGGAGCCCGGATACACGTGGCAGCTCCGGACCTCACCTCAGCGGGAAGGCACAGACCGGAGCCTAGGGCACGTGTTAGCTTCGGAGCTCTCCTCAACAGGGAGGGGGTTCTGAGCCAACTGATACGTGGCAGCTCCGGACCTCACCTCGGCGGGGAGGCTCGACCCAGAGGCCAAGGCACGTGTCGGCTCTAGAGCCAAGCGCACGTGGCAGCCCTAGGACTGACCTCGGGGCCAAGGACACATGGCTACGCCGGGGCACGCCTCAGCAGGGAGGCGGGGCTTGGGCTGTCTTTTACCCTCCACACGGGGGTACCCGGTCTACAAGGTACCGACAGTAGTGATAAGTGAGCAAGGGTCTTTGCATCTTACTTGACGGGTGCAAAGCGTACGTAATCTAGTCGAGGAACATAGATTTCAGGTGGGTAGTTGAAATGTAGGATCCTTGACGGGGAAGCTACGTGAGTTAGTAGATGTTGCCATTAGGAGACGAGTAAATATCCTTTGTGTACAAGAAACTAGATGGGCGGGTCAAAATGTGAGAGAAGTGAAGAATACTGGTTTCAAGCTATGGTATTCTGAATCGGCTGGGACTAGAAATGGCGTAGGTTTTCTAATAGATAAGAGTCTCAATGATGGAGTAGTGGATGTTCGAAGACGAGGGGATATGATCATCTTAATCAAGATGGTTATTGGAGACATTGTCTTGAACGTCATTAGTGCTTATGCCCCACAAGTTGGGCTCAACATGAGTGCTAAGAGGCAATTTTGGGAGGACTTTGAGGATATGGTTAGCAGTGTACTGATAACCGAGAAACTCCTCATAGGAGGAGATCTCAATGGTCATGTGGGTGCAACTAATGTAGGATTTGAGGGAGTACATGGAGGATTTAGATGCGGCGATAGAAATTAGGAGGGTAAGGACATCCTAGACTTTACTGTAGCCTATTAGCGTTGGGCGTTCGAGATTACCCGAAAATTCGGTTCGGGATATTCAGGTTTTTAAAAAATGACATTTCAGCAACAGTTTCAGGATAAATTTAGACATTCCAACGTAAGTCTGAAATTATAGGACAAATTCAGACACATCACGGTTTCGGAACTAAATAAAATTGCATTGACCATTGATATTTAAGATAAAAACAGTAGGCATTTCACTTGTGAATCAACCTAATACAACATAATTTGTATGCATGTGAATCTTACAACATAAAACAGCAGGCGATTCACTGGCTTCACACAATATAGATCGTTTACACTCAAGCAAACATGGCATACTATAAAGAAACCAACACACTCAGCATGGAGCCATAGATTCATACAATCTGGACCGGACAGAACTGGATTCACACAATCAACACATTCAACACACAATCAACACATGCAAACCTGGTGTGCTCGGGCTCGGTCTTCCACTTCCACTCTTCCTGGACCTGGAGCTGGAGGCCGCCGACCAGGCGGGGGGTTCGGCACTCGGCCGGTCGGGGACTCGCCCTGGATGCCGCAGAGTCGCCGAACGAGCACACAGCGGCGGGGGGTGGGCGGTGCTGGAATAAGTCTTATAGTCCTTTGGTCTTTGGTCCCCTAGTCCCTTGTACCCTAGTCCTTTAGTTTGTTGCACTTTAGTCCTTGGTCCTTGTTGTACTCTAGTCTTTTGGTCTTTGTGGCCCCAATTAGGACAGCATCTAAGGACACTAGGACAGCATCTTAGTGTCAGCCAAGGACAGCATATTAGGACAGCATCTAAGCATCTTAGACTAGCATCTTTGTGGCATATGCTTGGCTGTCATGGCAGCTATAAATATGTAGCCTCAACCCCTTGGGTTGGTATGGCATTGTGTGAGAAATAGACAAGAAAATTGCCCCAACTCCTAGTGTCATCCTCTCTTCCAATGAGAGTAAGAATTCAACTACTAACATCTGGTATCAGAGCCGTTCTATCCTGCAGCTTAAACATCTCCTGCTCATCCCCTTCCCGCACCTCTCTGTCCGCAACCGGCAGCAGGAACACCGGTTGTTCCAGCTCATTCCTCTCCTGCACAGACGAGCAGCAGCTTGTCTTCCACACACAACAGCCCTCTCCCACTAGTGTGCCATGCCCGACGGACAGTCTCAGCGTTCGGTCGCCTCGAGCGCGCGGCAGATGGAGGTCGCCGCAGCAGAGGAGCGCGAGCGAGCGGCGGCTGAGACTGCAGCGACGGCGGCAATGGCGGCAAGGTTGGCGGCGGCGGAACTGGCAGCAGCGAGGGCGGAAGTGGAAGCAGCGGCGGCGGCGGCTGTAGCGCGTGCGGCGGCAGCGGAGCTAGAGGCTCTGCGCGGCAGTAGCTCCAGCAGCTCTGTCGACGGCGGCGTCGACGATGAGCTGCCGGTGAGGGAGGTGGTGCGAGCACGAGAGGTGCAGCGAGCAGCCGCGCGCCCCCATGGGCGCGACAGCTGCAGCCCAGACGGGCGCGGACGCGCTGGTGGCGCTCCCGGCGGCGGCGGCTGGGTCGACGGAGAACGCGGCCATTACAGGCGACGCGGTTCTCCCTCCCCGGATAGGTACCATGGACACCACGGGGTCCAGGCCATTGTCAGGGACGTCGGTCCCGGCGGTGGGTGGCCTACCCTCACCAAGACCAACTATGTCGAGTGGGCCGCGGTGATGAGGGTACTGCTCCAGGTGCGACACATGTGGGAAGCAGTTCAGTACGGCAACGTCGACTACTACGAGGATCGACAGGCGTTGGATGCCCTCATTGCTGCAGTCCCACCCGAGATGCAGTTCTCACTTTCAAAGAAGCGGACTGCTAAGGAGGCATGGGATGCCATCGCTGCGGCACGCATCGGCAGCGACCGCGCCCGCAAGTCCACACTGCAGGCGCTTCGCAAGGAGTGGGAGAACCTGGCCTTTAAGCCAGGTGAGGACGTTGAAGACTTTGTTCTCCGTCTCAACACTTTGTTGCAGAAGTTGGTGCAGTTCGGCGACGACACCTACAACGAAGAGAGAGCTGTCGAGAAGCTCCTTCGGTGCATCCCCGAGAAGTACAAGCAGATCGCTCGCTCGATCGAGTCTCTGCTGGACCTCTCCACAATGTCGATCGAAGAGGCGATAGGTCGCCTCAAGGTCATCGACAGCGACGAACCACAACCTCTCTCGGGGCCTATCACCATTGGCGGGAAGCTTCATCTCACTCGCAAGCAGTGGGAGGCTGGCCAGGGTGACCGGAAGAAGGAGGAGTTCTCTTCCTCGACAGGCGGCCGCAAGCGCGACAAGTCGCGCAAGGGGCGCGGAGGTACCCAGGCCGGGGCACGCGGACGTACCGAGGTTGGCGCCCGCGGAGGTGCTCAGGGCGGCACCGTCGGCAACCACAAGCCGACACGAGACGATACCTGCCACAACTGTGGCAAGCTTGGTCATTGGGCCAGGGAGTGTCGACAGCCACGACGTGGCCAGGCCCACGTGGCACAAGTGGAGAAGGAGGCCCACGTGGCACAGGTAGAGGAGGAGCCAGCGTTGCTTCTGGCACACGGAAGCATCAAGCCACCTCTAGTGGCATCGACCGCAGTGGCTCTCCTTCATCTTGATGAGCCAAAAGCACACGCTTTCCTCGGCGACGGCTCCAGCAACGACAAGACTGACGGGTGGTGCCTCGACACCGGCGCCACCCATCACATGACCGGTCAACGGGAGTTCTTCGTTGAGCTTGACTCCAATGTCCGAGGCTCTGTCAAGTTTGGTGACGCCTCCGGCGTGGAGATCAAGGGTGTCGGCTCCATCATCCTCACCGCCGAGTCTGGTGAGCACATGCTGCTCGTCGGAGTCTATTACATCCCCGCGTTGAGAAACTCCATCATCAGCCTGGGACAGCTGGATGAGAACGGTTCGCGCGTGGAGATTAAGGACGGAGTCATGAGGATTTGGGATCGCCATCGTCGCCTTCTTGCCAAGGTAACTAGAGGCACCAATCGACTCTATGTCCTTCACGTGCAGGTAGCACAGCCTGTCTGCCTTGCCACTCGTCGGGACGACGAGGCATGGTAGTGGCACGAGCGCTTTGGGCATCTTCACTTCGAGGCCCTAAAGCAACTCAGTGCCAAGGAGATGGTGCGAGGCATGCCATGCCTTGACCACGTGGAGCAGCTCTGCGACGTCTGCGTATTGACGAAGCAGAGGTGGCTTCCTTTTCCCCAGCAGTCGAGGTTTCGAGCTAAGGAACGGCTCGAGCTCGTTCACAGGGACTTGTGTGGCCCGGTGACACCAGCTACACCAGGAGGACGACGCTACTTCCTGCTGCTCGTCGACGACCTCTCCCGCTACATGTGGGTCGTGGTCCTTGGCAGCAAGGGAGATGCTACGAACGCCATCAGGCGCGCGCAGGCCATTGCGGAGGCGGAGTGCGGCCACAAGCTGCGTGTGCTACGCACCGACAACGGCGGCGAATTCACGGCGGCTGAATTCGCGTCGTATTGCGCGGATGAGGGTGTTCAGCGCCACTACTCCACGCCCTACAGCCCGCAGCAGAACGGCGTCGTCGAGCGGCGCAACCAGACGGTTGTGGGGATGGCTCGGGCCCTCCTCAAGCAGAGGGGAATGTCGGCTATCTTCTGGGGAGAGGTGGTGGTGACGGCTGTCTACATCCTCAACCGCTCGCCCACCAAGGCTCTCAACGGCAGGACGCCGTACGAGGCTTGGTATGGGCGCAAGCCGGCGGTCTCTCATCTACGGGTCTTCGGCTGCCTCGCGTTTGCCAAGGAGCTTGGCCACATCAGCAAGCTCGACGCCAGGAGCACTGCGGGGGTGTTCATCGGCTATGCGGAGGGCTCGAAGGCCTACCGCATTCTCGACCTAGAGACACAGCGTGTGCGCACGACGCGTGACGTTGTGTTCAACGAAGGGCGAGGATGGGCATGGGACAAGGCGGTGGACGACGGTTCGACCTCGACGCACGACGACTTCATCGTCGACTACGTCCACTTCAAGGGAGTTGGGGGAGTAGGCAACTCTTCTCCACCGAGCGTGTCTACCCCAGCCCCCGACCGTCCACCTCCACCTCAGTCGGCGACCCCACGCACTCCAGCACCGACGGCCACTCCTCCGTGCACGCCCACTCCGTCCCCAGCTCGTGTCGAGCACGACCCAGTGGAGTTTGTTACTCCGCTCTCCCACGACGAGGAGCGCCTCGACGGGTGCTACGACGGCGAGCAGTTGCGGTATCGCGAGATGGAGAACATTCTCGGCAACCAGCCGGTGCCGGGACTGGCCCCTCACGATCTGGATGATCAAGATCTGGAGGTGCAGTTGCACCTTGCGTGCGATGACGGCGAGCCTCAGTCTTTTGCGTAGGCCAAGAAACACGCGGCATGGCGTGCTGCGATGCAGTCGGAGATGGACGCGGTTGAGACAAACCGCACTTGGGAGCTTGCTGATCTCCCTCGCGGTCACCGTGCGATCACCCTTAAGTGGGTGTTCAAGTTGAAGAGGGATGAAGTCGGCGCCATCGTCAGGCACAAGGCTCGCTTGGTGGCACGCGGCTTCGTGCAGCAGGAGGGGGTCGACTTCGACGATGCTTTTGCCCCCGTGGCACGGATGGAATCCGTGCGACTCCTTCTTGCACTCGCTGCCCAAGAAGGCTGGCGTGTCCAGCACATGGACATCAAGTCGACGTTCCTCAACGGCGACTTGAAGGAGGAGGTCTACGTACACCAGCCGCCAGGGTTTGTGGTCCCTGGCAAGGAGGGCAAGGTGTTGCGCCTGCGCAAGGCCCTCTATGGCTTGCGTCAGGCACCAAGGGCGTGGAATGCCAGGTTGGATTCCACGCTCAAGAGGATGGGCTTCGGGCAATGCCCGCACGCGGCGGCCATCTACCGGCGGGGCAATGGAGGAAACACCCTACTGGTGGGTGTCTACGTCGACGACTTGGTGATCACCGGCACCAAGGATGCGGAGGTGGCAGCGTTCAAGGAAGAGATGAAAGCCACCTTTCAGATGAGTGACATGGGGTCTCTCTCCTTCTACCTTGGGATTGAGGTGCACCAGGCCGACTCTAGTATCACACTTCGACAGACCGCCTACGCCAAGCGCATTGTTGAGCTAGCTGAGCTCACAACCTGCAACCCAGCTCTCACTCCGATGGAGGAGAGGCTGAAGCTGAGCCGCGACAGCACGGCGGAGGAGGTGGACGCTACGTAGTACCGGCGTCTTGTGGGGAGCCTTCGCTACCTCACCCACACACGGCCGAACTTGGCATTCTCCGTCGGCTACGTTAGTCGGTTCCTGCAACGACCGACGACGGATCACCAGCAGGCTGTGAAGAGGATCATCCGCTATGTTGCAGGGACTCTCGATCACGGCCTCCACTACCCGAGGTGTCCTGGGGAGGCACACCTTGTCGGGTACAGCGATAGCGACCACGCCGGCGACATCGACACCAGCAAGAGCACGAGCGGGATCCTCTTCTTCTTCGGCAAGTGCCTCGTTAGCTGGCAGTCGGTCAAGCAACAGGTGGTGGCCCTGTCCAGCTGCGAGGCCGAGTACATAGCGGCCTCCATCGCTTCGACTCAGGCGCTCTGGCTTAGTCGACTGCTTGGTGATCTCCTTAGCAGAGACACTGGAGCGGTCGAACTCAGGGTGGACAACGTGTCCGCTTTGGCCCTGGCAAAGAATCATGTTTTCCATGAACGGAGCAAGCACAGCCGGGTGAGGTACCACTTCATCCGCAAATGCTTGGAGGAAGGGAGCATCAAGGCGAACTACGTCAACACCAATGACCAGCTTGCGGACCTGCTCACGAAGCCCCTTGGGAGGCTCAAGTTCATTGAACTTCGCACCAAGATCGGGATGGTCCAACCCTCTCAGAAGACGACGTACAAGACTTAGGGGGAGAATGCTGGAATAAGTCTTGTAGTCCTTTGGTCTTTGGTCCCCTAGTCCCTTGTACCCTAGTCCTTTAGTTTGTTGCACTTTAGTCCTTGGTCCTTGGTCCTTGTTGTACTCTAGTCCTTTGGTCTTTGTGGCCCCAATTAGGACAGCATCTAAGGACACTAGGACAGCATCTTAGTGTCAGCCAAGGACAGCATATTAGGACAGCATCTAAGCATCTTAGACTAGCATCTTTGTGGCATATGCTTGGATGTCATGGCAGCTATAAATATGTAGCCTCAACCCCTTGGGTTAGTATGGCATTGTGTGCGAAATAGACAAGAAAATTGCCCCAACTCCTAGTGTCATCCTCTCTTCCAATGAGAGTAAGAATTCAACTACTAACAGGCGGCGGGGCGGCCGGGTGGGAGCGGGCGGCGGGGGGCCTGGGGCCTGGGGGGCAGCGGGGCGCTTAGCCGCCTAGCCGGTTAGGGTTGCTCGCCTGCTCGGCTCTCAGGCCTCTCGGGTGGATCTCGGAGACTCGGACCAGATGGGCTACGGCGCTACGCGGACGCGGGGGTGGCCAGGTGCGGGTGGGATCGCGGCCTCACGGGCTTGCTAAGTGCACAAAATTTCGGGAATTCGGGTATTTCGGGTACCGGGTGCTGTTACCCAAATATACCCGAACTTTAATCGGGTTTTAGGAATTTTTACCCGAAAAATGAATTCGGCTATCGGTTTTCGAATAGTTCGAGTACGAGTTCGGGTTTTTTCGGGTAGTCTGTGTGGGTTCAGGTTTTCTGCCCACCGCTATAGCCTATGATCTGTTGGTAGCTAATACCCTCTTTAGGAAGAGGCAATCTCACATAGTGACCTTTAGTAGTGCCAACACTCTAGCCAGATTGACTTTGTCCTCACTAGGAGAAGGGATAGACGAGCATATTTAGATTGTAAGGTGATCTCCGGAGAGTTTGTTGTGACACAACATAAACTTGTGGTAGTTGACTTTTGCTTCCGCGCACGCTCTTTGCGGGACAAAGGTGTCAAAATCACGAAAACAAAGTGGTGGAAGTTGGAGTCAAATCACAAGAATCCTTTAAAAATAGGGTGATCACAGAAGGACCCTGGGAGAAGATGGAGATACACATAGTATGTGGGCGAAGATGGCAACTTGCATTAGAAAGATAGCTAGTGAGGTGTTTGGTGTGACAAAAGGAAAGAAACTTGTAGATAACGACTCTTAGTTGTGAAATGAGGATGTACAAAAGGTCATTAAGGAGAAGAAGTGTTACAAGAGTTGGCATCATGATAGAAGCGCAAGCAACATGCTGAAGTACAAAGAAAATAAGAAAAATGCAAGGCGGGTATGAGTAAGGCAAGAGGACATGCATATGATGATTATACGAGAGACTAGAGACAAAAGATGAAAAGGATATACAAGATGGCAAAAATTCGCAAGAAAGATGAGGAATTTCAATCAAGTTAAATGGATCAAAGATGAGACAGATCGCATTCTAGTGAAGGATGAAGATATTAAGAATAGACGGCGGGATTACTTTAATGGACTATTCAACGATAGGAATGAGAGCACTATGCTTGAGTTGGATGACTCCTTTGATGACTCCAACAGAAAGTTCGTGGAAAGGATACAAGAGTTTGAAGTTAAGGAGACCTTAAAAAGATGAAAGAAGGAAAAGGCCCTCGACCCTGATGATGTCCCTAATCCCTATTGAGGTGTGGAGATGTCTTGAGTATGTGGCAATAGTATGGTTGACAAAGCTATTCAACCATATTTTTTAGTCAAACAAGATGCCCGAAGAGTGGAGGAAAAGTATATTAGTACCTATCTTCAAGAATAAAGGAGATATTCAAAGTTGTATGAATTATCGAGGAATTAAGCTTATGAGGAATACTATGAAGCTTTGGGAGAGAGTGATTATACACCGCTTGAGGAGAGTGACCAATGTTACTAAAAACAAGTTCGGTTTTACGCCTGGGAGGTCTACTATAGAGGTGATTTTCTTGCTTCGTCAGCTTATGGAGAGATATAGAGAGCAGGAGAAGGATCTACATATGATGTTCATTGACTTGGAGAAGGCGTATACAAGATACCAAGGCCGGTCATGTGGTGGGCGCTAGAGAAACATAAAGTGCCAATAAAGTACATTACTTTTATCAAGGATATGTACAATAATGTTAGGACAAGTGTGCGCGTAAGTGATAGTGAGACTGATACATTTGTTATCACGATATGACTACATCAAGGATCATCTTTGAGCCCATACATCTTTTACTTAGTGATGGATGAGGTGTCGAAGGATATACAAGGGGATATCCCTTGATGCATCCTCTTTGACGATAATGTAATGTTGGTAGATGAAACTAGAGATGGTGTTGATAAGAAAATAAAGTTATAGAGACAAACCTTAGAGTCTAAAAGGTTTAGACTTAGTAGGGTCAAGACCGAGTATATGAGGTGTGGCTTTAGTGGTGTTGGTTGTGAAGCGGAAAATGTTCGTCTACAAGGACAAATAGTATCTAGGAGGAACTCTTTCTGATACTTGGGATCAATATTACAAAGCAATAGCGATATTGACGAGGATGTTTGTCACTGGATCAAGGTAGGGTGGATGAAATGGCGACAAGGCTCTAAAATCTTATGTGATAGGAAGGTCCCACAAAAGCTAAAAGGGAAGTTCTATAGGAGGTGATCAGACTCGCGATGCTATATGGGGAGGAATGTTGGTCAACTAAACGGCAACATGTCCAACAAATGAGTGTCGCGAAGATGCGCATGCTACGGTGGATGTGCGGACACACAAGAATAGACCGAATTAGAAACTGGGCGATTCGTGATAGGGTAGGGGTGGCACTGATTAAAGAGAAGTTAGTCCAACATCGACTAAAGTGGTTTGGACATATCCGACGGAGATCTCCAAAAGCACCGGTTAACATTAGGATTTTAACAGATAGAGAAAATATTAGGTCTGGTAGAGTACAACCAAGGTTGACTTGGGAGAAGTCGGTAAAACGAGACTTGAGAGGTTGGAATGTGCCAGAATCTTAGTTTTTTCTTTTTTCTTTTCTTTTTTTTATTTGTTACTCTTATATCTCTTCCTCTCTTTTGCTTCATTAAAAAAAATAAAAAATTATTGGGTTTCATGTCTAGCCTACCCAAATGTGCTTCGGATAAAGGCTTTGTTGTCGTTGTTGTTGTTGTTGTTGTTGTTGTTGTTGTTGTTGTTCAGGTGGAGCATATGGTTGTGGGTGCATTTTAGGCGGTGTTTTAAAACAGCGCCTGGACGCCAAGGCGCCCGCCTAGGTGACTAGCCATGGCGCCCAGCAGGTCAAGGAGGCGGGCGGCGTCACCTAGGCAACACCTTTTAAACACTTATTTTAGGAGGTTCCCACATTCAACACCAGAACTTTGAAAGTCAAGTGTGCATTGAGAAAGAATCTACCCAACTATAGCATAATGTCTACTGTCCAAAGAAAACAAGGTTAATAACATACCGTCAATAGCAGCTCGAGCAGCTAGTCGGTGTTCTCCAGCTTTCCAAAATTGCCGAGGAAATGGTGCTGCAGTTGGCCCAGGAGGCATATTTAGTAATGAAGTTGTCCGATGTCTCTCTTGTTGTGTCCCTGACAATGATGTGGTAGCTTCAGCTGCATTTCCAGACTGTGTAGCCTTTTGTATGCTATGAACTGCTGCTAGAAGATTTTGATCGTATGATGTGTTTGTGCACTGATCGGCATTGCCTTCTCCTTGTGCTGCAGGAGATTCCAGCCTCTGTGTTGTTCTTATGAAGCGAGCAATATCACCTTGTCCATCATCTGAAATAGATTCTAGCCTTTGTGGTGTTGTTGTGCAATGGGCAGCATCACTCCGTCCATCTGCAGTAGATCCCTGCCTCTGTGGTGTTATCGTGCAATGGGTAGCATCACTCTGTCCGCCTGCAGTAGATCCCTGCCTCTGTGGTGTTGTTGTGCAGTGGGCAGCATTACCTTGCCCATCATCTGCAATAGACTCCAGCCTCTGTGATGTTATTGTGCAGTGGCCAGCATTATCTTGCCCATCATCTGCAATAGGCTCCAGCCTCTGTGGTGGTGTTGTGCAGTGGGCCGCGCCACCTTGTCCATTATCTGCAGCAAAGTCTCGCTTGCACCGAGTTACTTCACCCTGTCCATCCATTGCATTGAACCCCCGAGTCTGTGATATTGTATTCTGAGCAGCATCGCCATGTCCATGAACATCATGTGGTGCTTCAAAAAGGCCTTCGGTGGTCAGGTCAACAAACTCTCGTTTCACCTGAACTGCATGTTCTTCTCTGGCATCCTCCTGCTCATCATCACTGGACAATTCAATAAAGTCCACTATCATAGTTTAACCTGAAATGGAAAAAATTTACGGGAGTGATAGAGCATTGCGAAGGATAGATGTAGAATATAGCAGCATTGCAGTTACTACATTACCGTGGTTTTAAATACCGATCTCTCTCATCTAATAAGATATCAATCATCCCTCTCCCCCAAATTCATAAGGTGCATATGACCCTTCAGCATGAACGTTCCCATATCTATCCTGCTCACCTCCCCGGCCATTTGTATCTACACAACCATCCTGACATCGCTGAGAGCCTACTGGCTAGCAGATGATTGCCATGAATTAAAAGTTCATTTAGGGTGCATTTGACAAGAAGAAACGTTTTAGATTCTAGATTGAATCGGTTGAAACGGTACCAAACAGCAAAAAAATGAAACGTTTCAGCAGTGAATCCATGAGAAACGATTCACATTTTTTGCCTACGAACCTGAAACACCTGAGAAGGTGTTCCACACGCTAAATCACTTCATATTATTGTACTCTCCCTCCAGTTTCGTAATTATTTACAGTGATTTGTCATTGTCTATCTTTATTCTCAACTCGTCGGCGTTGTTGCGGTGCAACAAAAATTTATCCGTACATATGAATGATGACATATGTTTTGCAATAACACTTATAAACAACATGTATTATAAGAATTTATTATATGTTATACTATGATAAAAACAATATAAGTATATACAAGAATAATAAGTTCATTTCAATCCTGCTCCTCACTATACTGAAACTAAAATCCGAAAACTAGATAAACAGTTTCTAAAATGATTCTGTTTCAGTTGAGAAATTTCTGCATGTTTTTGATTCTTAGAGAATCTAGAGTTGTATCAAACGGGGTGTGATGCAGGTGGCTATCATTGTACCAACAGAAGTAATAAAATACAAAACTAAACAGGGTTCAAAGTTCCATAAAAATGCTGCAGCGTTAGATGGACAGTAATAGTGCATCAAGAACCTTCCACTTGCCAGGCCCTACTCTCTGGGGCGCGAAGGGAAAACCACCCCTTTTGCGTTAAACACATGCCAAAAGGACACACCAGTCAAAGGAACTTTGCGAAACCCTTTGCAAACAGAAAACGGAACAATTCTCCCCGAAATATGGGCACTATTCCCCTTCATGATAACTCTAGTCTCGTCCACTAAATCCAACTGAAAAGGCATTGAACAAGAAATTCCCAGTCAATGCAGTTCCAATCCTTTCTGAATCAAGAAGAGAACCCGCTCCTGCACATCCGATTCGATGCCCAAACAAAAGGGAATACAAGAAACGCGCATGTTCGAGACGATCACGTCCAGGCAGGCCATGATCGGGGCGGAATCGATGGCGCGCGCGCACCACATCGCGCCTCCGAGACCTAAGAATCGAGCGACCGGAGCAGGGAGCACCAAACCGAAACTTTCTTCCCTAATGACAAAGAAAATCGGTAAACCAAGAACGTGAAGGCTCAGTTTCGGACCCCACGCGGCAATGCCGAAAACAGGGGGTTCCGCCATAGCCGCGGGCGAGGTCGCCGGCGCAGGAGGAGGTACCTGCTGGTGATGCGCGGCGGATTGGGGCCTGATTCCGTCCCTCCGAATCCGAGGGAGAGGGTAGAAGAGGTGAAGACGGGAAATGGGGTTTTCTTCTTTTCGGAGGAGCGAGGCGCCTCTTCTCTTTGATTCCATTGCGGAGGGAATCCAAAGAAATGTTGTCGCTACTCGTGCGGTGGATAGGCCGTGTCAGAGCCAGGGCGACGGGCGTGAATGCGGTACGGCGAACAGCTGATTTCAACTGCCTCGGTAGTTGCGCCCTCCGCCGTCTGTTTTCACACCAACGAAGGCCAACGTTATCTTAATCTGTCCTTAATAAAATATTTCATCCATTTATAGTTTTCTTTTATAAATTCTCTATTTTACTGTATATTAAATATTTTATAATGTATCATGTGATTATCTCCTATTTTATATAATGTATCATATAATTAATTTTATTTTAATAATATTGCATGTGTCGGTACTCTGCAGACCGGGTACCCCGCGTAGATGGTAAAAGACAGCCTGGTCACGTCTCCCTGCTGAGGCGAGCCCTGGCGTAGCTACGTGGCTTGGCCCTAAGGTCAGCCCTAGGTTGCCACGTGCGCTTGAGTTCCAGAGCTGACACATGCGCTAGGCTCCAGTCCGAGCCTCCCCGCTAAGGTGAGTTCCGGAGCTGCCACGTGTCTCTAGACTCAAAACCCCCTCTCTAATAAGGAGGTTCTCCGAAGCTAACACGTGTCTTGGACTCCGGTCCGAGCCTCCCCGCTGAGGTGAGGTCCGGAGCTGCCACGTGTATCCGGCGTCCGACACTCCTCCCTGCTAACGAGAGCTCCGGAGTTGACACGTGCCATGGGCTCCGGTCTGAGCCACCCCGCTGATGTGAGGTCTAGAACTGCCACGCTATCCGGGCTACGACACTCCTCCCTAGAGGAGAGCTCCGGAGCTGACACGTGCCCTGGTCTCCAGTCCGAGCCTCCCCGCCGAGGTGAGGTCCGGAGCTGCCACGTGTCTCCTGGCTCAGAGCCTCCTCACTGCTGAGGAAAGCTCCAGAGCTAACACGTGCCCTGGGCTCCGATCTAAGCCTCCCCGCTAAGGTGAGGTCTGGAGCTACCTTGTGTCCCGTGGCTCCAAACCCACCAGTAAGAGCTCCGAAGACGCCACGTGCCCCACGATCCATCGTGGGTCATGGGTCGAAGTCAAAGTAGAAGTGCGTTGTTAGGCTGCGCATTCAAGACTCGCGCCTTCCCCAGAAGCATGGGGCACTACACACGCCTCTGTCCTCTGCATGTTCGCCATTACGGCGACAAGACAGGACATCAAGGTGTGACAGCGGTATAGTTCCGCCCAACAGCACGGAGCCGCCCAAGCAGGACGAGAAGATGCGGCGACAAGACGGCATCTTCATCATCAGCTGACACACGGACAGAGGCGCTCAACACGCCAGGCGGGATTTAACTTCCCATCCGACTACTCTACTTAGAGTACAAAACGCTAGATCATGTATAAGGTTCGCATAGCTTTGGCGCCACCTTTCGGGCCCCAAGCCACATTGTAACCACCCCGACCTTGGACTATAAAAGGACCAGGGTGACCACTCGACACAGGGTTCCCAACCAAGCACCCTCTCATGCACATACAAGCAAAAAATACAACAAGCACTCCCGTGTACGTAGAGTATTACGCTCCGGCGGTCCGAACCACGTAAATCTCGGTGTTCATCCTCTCTCTTGAGCTCGATCGCGCGAGGGCGCCAAGCCCCCTCCAATCAAAGAACCTTGCGGACTGCTTCCGTAGTAGGCCGGGAGGAGTGTCGCAGCTCACACACTCCGACACATGTAATATTTAAAAACCCTCTCAATTTTTTATTTGTTATTTTTTCTTTCTTCTTTCCTTCTCTTTTTTTCTCGTGTTTCCTTTGTTCTTTCCTTCTCTTTTTTTCCTTTTTTACTCTTTTATTTTCCATTTTCTTCTCTTGTTTTCCTTTCTTCCTCTTTTCTTTCCTTCACTTCCTCATCTTTTCCCTAGGTGAACCTTCTCCTTATCTTCTCTTTCCTCTGAAGTTGAGTACCTAGGTCTCTTTGGTTCAGCTGCACCAACTAGATTCTCTACTAAAAATCAGAAATCTGAACAAAAGGGGTTCCTATGATAATCAGATTCTTTAGAATCTATACATTTTTCTAGTGCAAATGAAAATCTACCAGTACCCCAGATTTCTTGGATTTCTCTTCTAACTTTTCTTGAAATTACTCACCATGTCACTGATTGTACAACCTAAAATATTATTTTATTTATAACATATTTATTACAAAATCCATAGTTGACAATTGTTTCGAGTCAAACACATTTAAGCTTCCTCACACCTCTCAGCTCACAGTAACTTTCTCACAGCCCACAACTAGAATCAGATTTTCACGAATCCACAACTATAAAGGAAGTAATGTTTGGTTGTGTAATCTATAGCGGTTAATTTCTGGGAAATGTTGGAACTGAAATTTGGAAAATCTGGGGTTCTGGCAGATTTTCATTTGCACTAGAAAAATCTTTAGATTTGAAGAATCTGATTCTCATAGGAACCCCTTTGTTTAGATTACTGATTTTTGGTATAGAGAATTTGGTTGGTTCTTCTAAACTAAAGGAACCCTTATATCCACCTCTTAACCAATGTTATAGTGTTTTAGAGTATGAACGTTGTTACTCTAACTTTAAACTAACACTATTAATACTCTAGTTTGAAGACGTCGTTGTGTGCGTTCTCTACCTAAATTTAGAGTAGGAAACACTTTAGAATAATGTTTGCAAACAATCAAATAATAACAATAGGAAAAATATTTGCAAATAGCGACTCATTTCCCCGTATCCGCATCATAAACTCCTTACCTGCATTCACACTTGTTACATGGGGCAAGAAATGTTGCCCGCACCCCTTGTTTATTTTCACGAGATGGAGAGGGTGGGTGAAGGCTCACCTATTTTAGGGAGGGAGGCCAAAGGCACATCGGATAGGAAAGGGGAGGTGCGAGATGGGGAGGCTAGAGGGGAGTCGGAGGCACGTCAAGAGTAGGAGACTAGAGGTGTGTCAGGTCCATCATAGTTGGCTCGCTCATAGGGCGAAGCTTTGGGAAAGATGATTGTCGGCAACAAGATCTTTAGAGAGGGGCAACGAGATCTAGACGGGAGCGATGCAAACATGACTTAGAAGGATCAAGAGGGGATGGTGGCCACTGTTGGATTAGAAATGGGAGGGGTTACATATTAGAGACCAACAGTTGAGTATATAACATGTAATTATAGAGGACTCACATGTGATGTTAATTTAGCGGCATGTGGGCATATGAGTGCAAGCAAAACTTATTCTTACTTGTTTTCTTTCTTGCCCACGTATTTGGAATCAATATGCACCCGTATCCAAAGGAAAATAAAATGAGATCCACATCCATGCCCATCCGGTTTGGTATCCATAGGCATGCGGATAATAGTGTCCCATTACCATCATTAATAAGATTTTTTAAAAAAATAGAAATATTTTTTGTAATTTACAAAATGGGAGCGCCATTTGAAAAAATTACAGGAATAGGTACCTCCTGCCCAGCCACCGGACGACTCATCCTCGGTTAGATGAGTCGCCCAGTGGTTAGTGTCTGATCTTCTTCTAGAACACAATCACTTTGCACCTAATGGCATCACAAAGGGACATTTCATAATTGCCAACTTTTGAAATTGAAATGGCCGATAACTTTTAGTTGGGCCAAAAGTTTCACATGAGTTAGCTAGTCATCAAGTTGGTAGATCATAGCTACATCCGTCATGATCATAAAAATTATTTGCGGACTAAAGGTCAACATGAGAACATATGGTTAGACAGGTAGTATATTAGTGTATTTTCAAGATAAAATTATTGAGAATCCTTCATTTTGATATGTTTGACTGTGTGAGGAGAAAATAGCGAATATATTTTAGGCTGATTCTAAAATGATAATTGAATATGCACACTTTGGTGATGTTCTCATTTTCACACGAACAAACAAGGAGTCTAGACCCTTTGGCGTCTTTGTTGGATTCAAACATTTTAGAGAGACTGTGGTCTTTGATGCAGCTCTGATGTATGATGGGACATTTGATTCCTTTAAGTGGTTGTTTGAGACATTTGTAAAAGCGACAAGCAGCCTAAAACCATTTATATGGACAAAGATAGTGCAACTAGAAAAACACTTAAGTGTTTACGGATGTATCATGTATGACATGGTTTGTGAAGTAGGCATGTCGTGCATTTGTAAACACCTTTTATGCTTAGATCTTGTTTGGCATGGTTGTGCTCCACAGTAGAGCAATTTTGCTTCAAAACTCTAGGGTGGAGCAACTATGATGTGGAGTTAGAGGTGTTCATGATGGTGTTTGGCTAAAATATTGTTGTCAGCTTCACGAAAGAGAGTTTGGAGGGTGTAATACCATTATTACCCCTACTGATTGTATGTATTTAAGAATAGTAAAGTGAATGTAATTCATAAAATATTTTAATTTTTACGTTATTTCAAGAAAAAAAAGAGATTTTCTCATTCAACAATAATAAAGTGAATGTAATAATTTTTCGTTACTTTTTATTCAAACACTTGCTACGACTATAATAATGTTGTCGGCGTTCGAATTTTCGACTAGTAACGCTGTTTGTTCTCAAGAATGGGGGTGGTTCTCTTACAAGTTCGAGAGCTCATCCCTAGGAAGTCGATCGCCTCCTCCCTTTATACTCGATCTCATCGTCTCTCTCGTTACTAGTGGAGAGGAGATCGTGGGTACAGGGACGACTTGTCCCGTCGTACGTCGGCCAGGGTACTCGATGGAGTCATCGTATCGGGAATCCTTCGCCCCGCCTGCTCTTGTATTGGTGTCGGGGTAAGCCATACCGGGGTGTAGGCACGCCCCGTGTATTACTCCTCTTCTATCAAATCGGAGGGGACGAACATTCAATGCTCTCGCTAGGGATGGCACTCGAGTGCCTTCCCACTTGGACTTGACGGGGCCTGCTCCGTATTGAAGGTCATCCGCTTCGTGCCTGCCCGAGGTCAAGCTTGGACCCCCTCTCCAGGGTCTTCCCTTCGCTTGAACGCCGAGGGGGAAGCTCGCTGCCCCCCCAAGGGTCGGGGCCGGGGCCTCTATTCTATCAGCTCCGTCTTCTTCCAAACTCGGACTTGGGCCTCCTCCTTGGTTGGGCCCCGAGGGGGAGGCTCGCCGCTCTCCTCCAGGGGGTCGGGATCAGGAACTCGTCAAATGTGTATGCAACTACTTTTTATTCAAACACTTGTTCCAACCATATATGAATAATAAATTGATAGCATAGTACGTAATCTTTGTCTTCATAAAAATCACTTAAACTCCTTTATTCTCCCAAATTATTACATAAATATTCATACTAATAACACGCGAGAGAAAGAGATGTTGCGACACTATCACAAAATGCATCCATCGTAATAAAACTTGACTCGGAAGTTGAATCATCTCAGTTCCACAATGCAAGTATCTCACATCCATATTCAAGTATTCTCGGTGACACTTATAAGAGGAAACAATGGTATCACTACTACAAAAACCATTATCACATGCGTCTCATTTTTCAGACCCAGACGGTCCGTAAAGAAATGCGCTTGTGATGCCGAATGAATTAATAGTCGCCTATGATGAATAAACATCACAGACGGCTCGCAACAGCATACCGGTTGTGTAAACATGTCAAAATTCACAAGTGGACAGTGGAGTAGGAGCCGCCTGTAATATTGGCAATTAATAGAGACGGATAAATTGACCGGGAATAGGAGCTGCCTACAATATTGCCCATTAATACTGAGGGGAACGCGCCTTTGAATTCAATTCGAAGCCACCAAACGTCGTGGCCTGGTATACATCAACCGCATTCAGCATCAAACAAAAAGACAACAAACAATTCGATAATCAATAACCAACATTCATCATCAAACAAACATCCATTGAAAATTAAATTTTTACAAACAAGAAAAGAAAACAACAGACAATCTCCTAATCCTCCGGTGGCGGAAGAGCCCCACACTTGTCGTCAATCTCCTCCACCAACTTCCTGCTGCCTTCCACCCCAAACATCTCACCGACCGTCTCCCGCATCGCGTCAAGACGACCGGCCACTGCACTTAACCCAAAGAGGTAGTAGGCTATGGTGTCCGTTCCAGTACATACCGGAAGGCGACCAAGACCGAGAAGCTCCATGACATCAATTGTACCGTTAAATAAATTATTCGCCATCTGTCGGCGCAACGGTGATAGATCGTTGTCCGCCTGTGCCTTGAGGGCAACCAAACTATTCTTTAGGAAAGCGACTTTCCTAAGCAGGTGTACTCTCTATTCAGCCCAGGAAGGTGGCAGAGGTGCGGTTGAAGTCGGGGACTGAAGCACGGTTGGAGTCGGGGACGGAGGCGCGGCTGGAGCCGAGGACGGAGGTGCGGTTGGAGCCGGGGACGGAGGCACGGCGAGTGGAGAGCATGGTCGGGAGCGCTTCGTCGGTGGTGCCATTGGGACTAGGGCTATGGTGCGGCGAGGAAGACGAAGACTAGAGGGACGAGGAAGACTGTGATGGTGGTGCACAGAAGGGGAAGGTGCAATTTATTATGGTGTGGAGAAGGCGAGGTCGGATCGCTTCGAATTATGCACGTGAATGACAACGACCGCACGATAAAGGCGGACCATGGAGTAGGAGACGATTACAATATTGGCCATTAATACAGGCGGCTGAAGCGATCGGGCGTGTGCGCCTTACCTTTTCGGCTACCGCGCGAGGGGAACACACGTAGTACATGCGTCCTTAGAGTTACACGGGCAGATAATCTTACGTTACAAACCGTCTGTATAAACATTCTTCACAGGCGGATAGTTGTAGGTAAATAATCGCCTGCGATAAAGATTCTTCCATGGCGGATATTCTTTACGTTATAAACCGTCTGTGATGAAGATTCTCAGGCAACTAGTCATAGGTATAGAACTGACTGCAAAAATTGTAGCATGCACCATTCCACAAAAGTTCTAGCAACAAAATATGTCTCACATGGTAGCATGCATTACAAGGCCCCAAAATGTCAAGTTGCGCAAATGCAGCATGTCCTGCACAACTTGCCTTCTCTCAGAAAGATCTAGTATCCATCAGTTGGTTTCATGGATCGGCTTTGAGCCACTGCTCCCACCAGCATCTGTTCCTGGCTGGTTGATGTACATGGAGCTTGATGGAGGAAGTGACATACCCCTGGCTTGAGCCCCTGGAGCCCCTCCAATAGGCAGTACGGTGGTGACAGGTCTTGGAAGTGGTGATTTCGTGCCAGGTATTGTCACGCCGGCTAGGGGCCCTTGTGCACGTTGTTCAAAATGTTTTCACAGACAGTATTTACTTGAAGGAAAAACAGAGGAAAATTATCTACGCACACAAACAGAAGAAAAATAGAGCTCACACGTACACATAGAGATGAAGCAGCACTCAACCGGCTATGGCTTCATGCGCAGTGTATTTCACTGTTGAAGTCTACAACCAACTCAAAGTCAATATTTCACTGTATGAATTTTGTTAATTTTTAAAGCATTCCAACATGTCAAAATTCAAATATTAAAAGAGAAAAAAATGGTCAAATTGAAATATTAAATCTTAATATTACAAATATATAAAATATATGTGATACATTTTTTCCAGCATTGACATCTTCTCGCATATAGGGTTTCAAATCCTTTTGAATGCTTCTTTCTACGCACTTGATGTTGTCTGGAACGGTGAAAAGGTACATATCTTAATATTGATTATATTCCTGTTCATTATCTCCCATATTCTCAACCCCAACAATATTTTGCTTTCCAGAAACAACTATGCACATCTTCTTAGTTCGTGGATCATGTACATAAAAAACTTGTGCAACACGATCGGCGAGAACCCACGGGTCATCTTTATAACCCACTTTGTTCAAGTCGACTAGTGTGAGCCCGTAGTTGTCCACATTCACACCGTTAGGATGTTTGACCCGTTAGCACTTAAACACGGGCATTTGCATCCTTTCGCCATAATCGAGTTCCCATATTTCCTCTATGAACCCAAAGTATGTGGTCTTCTGCCATTGTGGATCATAAGCCTTTACACGAACACTACTATTTTGTGCAACACTCTTACCGTCTTTTTCCTTAGTGTAAAATGTGTAACCATTGATGTCATATGCTTGCCATGATGTGACCAAAGCAGATGGGCCAGAAGCTAACTTCTTCATTGTTGCCTCTTCATCAGAGTCTCCGTATGGTATATTTTTATCCATTAAGCATTCAGTGAAGGTCTTCTGTGCTCTTTCATGATCCAATCCTCTGTGTGGCCTTGTTTTTTATGCGAAGCTCAATTTCGTGTTCCTCGATGTATGACTCAGCTATTGCGAGCTGTTGTAGTACACCAAAATATGCACAATGTACTAATTTGTAATCCTGAACGATAAAAGTTTTTTTTACCCACTTTGCCTCTCCCACATAGTCTACCCTCATGTATTGGTATAGGCACACCTATTGGTATTCTATCTTTGATGTAATCAGCGCAACCCTCAATCACTTCTTCAGTAGTGTACCCTTCCATAATTGAACCCTCTGAGTGAGTACGGTTCTGCACATAACCATTTAATACTCTTAAATATCTCTCAAGCGGAAACATATGATGTAAATATAGTGGCCCCAATACTTTTATCTGATCAACAAGATGTATGATTAGGTGTACTTGCATATCGAAAAAGGATGGTGGGAAACACATTTCAAGCTTGCACATAGTCTCGACGATGTACGTTTTCAAAAAGTCTAAGTCTTTCCAGGCTATCACCTTTTGCAATAGTGCATTGAAGAAGTAACACAAACATGTGATGACAACTTTTACATGCTCAGGTCTGATGACCCTTATTGCAATGGCAAGGAACACTGTAATCATCATGTGACAGTTGTGAGAATTATAGCCGAATAAAGACAAGTCTTTCATCGAGACTAGTTTGCTGATATTGGATGAGAAACTCGAAGGCACTCTGATCCCACGCAAGCATTCGCAAATTGCCTTTTTCTCCTATAGTGTCAAGTTGTAGCTGGTTGGGGGGAAGGTAATGCTTCCCGTTGGTCTTTTCTATAGGGTGAAGCTCTGGTCTCATATCAAGATTCACTAGGTCCATATGTGATTTTAATCCGTCCTTTGTTTTCTCCGCATGTCCAGCAAAGTTCCAATGATGCCGTCAAATACATTCTTTGTAACGGGTATCAAATCAATACTATGGCAAATTTCCAGGTTCTTCCAGTACGGAAGATACTTGAAAAAAATCGATTGTTTCTTGAACGCTGTGTCAGCTGTATCACCCAAAGATGTAGTTTTCTTTCTCTTTGTTCCTTTATATTTTTTGCCCTTACCAAAAGCAAGTTAAATGTTCTTGACCATTTCGAACATGAATTTTCCACAGTAAGGTTTTGGTGCAGTATCTTTTCCGATTGTGTTACCAAATTGTTCTTTCATCTTCCTCTGCTTGTGTGTATCTGTCATGAACCGCCGGTGTTTCATGTACACCGTCTTTCTGGATGAAGTGAGGTACGAAACTTCAGTTCCATCCACGCACCTTACACAACCCTTCTTCCTTTTGATTTGTCCCGATAATGTAAACAATCCGTGATAATCATGCAAGATAACGAATATCATTGCTCTTAGCGTGGAATACTCCCACTTGTACTCACCCTATGTACGTACCCCTTCATTCCACAGTTTCGCCATATCTTCTATTAGAGGTTCCAAGAATACATCAATTTCGATGTCGGGTTGTTTCGGACCTTTTATAAGAATAGATAACAAAATATATTTCCTTTTGTGACACAACCACGTTGTTAGGTTGTACATCGTTAAGATCATGGGTCATGTTCTGTGTATGCTCCTTTTTCACCAAATGAATTCATTCCGTCGATACCCAAGGTAAACTTTACAATTTTTATTTCCTTTGTATACTCTGGATACTGAATATCAAAATTTTTCCACTAGGTTGCATCACCAGGGCATCGAATATGTTTTTCATTCTTCCTACGCTGCTCGGAATGCCAACGCATAAGTTTAGCCTCCCTAGGGTTTGAGAACAAATGCTTCAAGCGATCAATTACTGGAAGGTACCACATCACCAAGGCATGAATTTTTCTCTTATTCTTCTCGCCTGTATCTTAGAAGTATCGTCATCATCACCTTCAAGGCCAATAATATTTTTCTTATTCTTCAGGGTCTTATTCATGTTAGTAACATACTGGTGATTGCAGTCCTTCTTATATCTCCTGACACCAAAGATGGGGCATCTAGTTGCGAGCTCATGCTCTTTGCGATACAGAATACAATGGTTCACACAAGCTTGTATTTTTGTCACATATAGTGAAATCGAGCAAAGAAGTTTCTCGCTTTATAAGTGCTTCTGGGCAGTTCATTGGGATTTGAAAGAGTTTCCGCCAAAAGATTCAAAAGATCAGAAAAACTACAATCGGTCATCTGTGTGTGGCTTTCAACTCTAGTCGTTCTAGGACTGCACGCAATGTAGTAAACTCTTTATCATAACCCTTTGATTCATCGTATAAGAGCTCTGTCACCATATTCTGCAATGTCTCCATTTTACTTAAATATTTACTTGCTCCAATAGAAATCAATAGATGTGGTTCAATATGACACAACATCTCCTCACAATCAAACTCATCGTCATCATTATCACAATCATCATCCAATTGTCACTACCATAATCAATATGAGCATTATCATCATCAGAACCTCTCTCATCATCTTTCTCCACCTCATGTGTATCTAACTCACCATGCTCTGTACATATTGTGTAGTTTTTTGTTAAACCCCTTTTTACCCAATGAGATTGGATTACTATAGTATCTATCCAAACAATCTTATTTTCACAGTCGATACATGGACATAATATGTCATCTATCTTTTGCATGTTCGCATGTCTCTTCAATAAAGTTTGCAACATTTTGAGTTCATAGGATAAGGTATTAGCATGTTGTACATCCACGCTCGGTGGTCTATCTTCTATGTCAAACTGTAAAAATAAAAATATGATAGTAACCATTTCTTGAATGCAAGTGAAGGCTGAAAGTTGACCACGAGGTTTATAAAGCTAGCGTACAGTGATGGCACTTGGAGGCGAGGACGACGACATGCGCGCGCTTGGAGGCGAGGGCAAGGACGGCGACGTGGGCTCGGCAGCGAGGGAGAGGATGGCGGCGACGGAGAATGTATTTTTTGGCAGCCTGACGGCGTCGATGTAAAATCCCCCGAGTTAGGTTTTTTGCGGTGCTCGAGCGGTGCTTTATATAGTCGTCCATTATCACAGGCGGGTTTTAAGGTGGTCCATTGGAAACCGTCTGTGATAATAGCTTCTTGATAGGTCTGCTCTTCAGTTTCTTCTTCCTTTGCTTTTCATTTTTATTTAGGTTCCAATGTAAATACTCAAACATGTATAGATTCTGCAAATTAAGTCCGAATTCGATGATTCTTTTTCTATATTCTTCAATTAATATATATGAGATGGAACAAAAAGTTTAAAACTTATATAGGTAACATTGTAATGTTTTGGTAATATAGAATTAATTTATATGTACATATTATTCAGATTTTCATATGTTCTAAAAAAATGGATCTTCCACTGAAAGTTGGTTTATATGAACAAATTGTCTTATTTATACATGTATGAATTTTGTTATTTTTTAAAGCAATCCAAGCTATCAAAATTTAAATTATCCATCATTCTAATGAAATGCTCATATAAATATGAGACATTCTTTAAATTTTGAGCACACATTGATTCAAAAATTTTTGTAAAAGCCTACAAAATCATAGAGTTTGGTATGATGACTAAAAAGTCCCTTAGAAAAATGCACTCACAAAATCATCGTATTATGCACGATACAAAAATGACAAATAACCTATTTATTTGTTTTTCATGTTCTCACCAATTTTAGAAGTTTTTCCAAGTAAAAATTTAATGGACACCTGTAATAGTAAATCATATTAAAAGAACTTGGAATTTGGGATTTTACAAGCCCTCTTATTTAGATCAAGAATACTAATTAATTTTAAACCTAGTAAACTTTTTTCACATGCAGTTCTATATTAAAAACCGCCTGCGATAATATAGAATGGCCGAAAGGTTAGGACATTCAGTTATGGCGCCTCGTGGATGGTGCTGCAGCCGCTAGAATCTGAAACACCTTTATAATAAGAAGTTGTTGCGCCCTTCCTCATCTTCCTCGCATCCTCATCTTCCTCGCAGCACCCTTCCATCTTCCTCGCTCTTCAGAACCATGGTGTCTATAGGACCCTCGTCTCGCCTCCCCACTGGTGATCATCAAGGCGGAAAATGCAAGCAGCCGTAGCTGGCGCTCCCGTGGTAAAGCGCTGGAGCCAAGCGGAAAGCTTCTCGTGGCCCGCCGGCGAACAACCAGGGAACCAAGCTGCAACATGCTTGTGGCGCGCCGGTGAACCGCTCCTGATGGTCGTCTCTGGTCCCAGCGGCTCCGCCAACACAGTTGGTGATCCAAAGTGATGCAACCGATACCACTGAGGTCATGTTGAATGACACCGTGATCGAGACCACTGTGACATCCTCCGGCGCCGATGTTAAGCGCTTCCTTTTGTAGGTTCACGCGAACAACCCGGGGCCCCTCATCGTCGGTCTGGACACAGAGTGGTACGACGTTAAGAACCCGGACGGGCGCAAGTCGTACAAGATGGACATCCTGCAGCTCTGCGTGGGCTGCCATTGCCTCTTCTTCCAGATCATTCACACAGACTATGTCCCAGAGAGTGCCCTAAAAAACTTCTTCTCCTATCCGCACAATAGATTTTCCGGCGTCAGTATCAGTATCAACGTAAAGCGGTTGTGCGAGGACTACTGTTTCAAGGTAGCAAATGTGGTTGAGCTCCGAGACCTCGTCATGAAGGTGCTTCACCGGTCGGAACTCATGTCGGCGTCGCTCAAGACCCTGGCGCTCGAGGTGATGTATGTGCACATCGACGAGGCGAAGGACATCAAGTGTGATAAGTGGGATAAGGTGACCGTGTCGCCATAGCAGGTGGAGTATGTCTGCATCGATGCGTTTACCTCTTACGAGATTTGCGTGCTGCTGCTCTCCCGTCAGGATTCCTCGCCATCTCTTTTCCGGGAGCAGATCCCCTCGCCAAGGTACGTCAGCACGGACTCCGATGATGATAGGTATCATGGTTACAAATTGCTAGTCCCACGCGGTGACAATCAGCGCGTCATCGAGCAACCCAGCGGCTACCTGATATGCCTAGTCTGTCCCAACTTGAAGCGCAAATGGAAATGGGAAGACATCAACCCCATCCAATGTCATGTTGTGGAAGTTGGGCTCTTCAATTCCGAAATACATAGTGATAAGAAGAAGAGCCGACACCATGCAATGGCGAGGAACCATGGATGGATGTGATAACTCCTCGATGTGCTTTCATATTAGTTTTTCTGTTCTGAACTCGAAGTTATATTCTTAAATTTTTGTGGACAATGTATGTGGATAGGATATTTGTGCAGTCGTTAATAGCCTTTTCTGAAATACTTTCTCGGATGGATGTCCCATGGTAATCCTACATTGTTTTCCTCTTAACTATGATCCCGATGCAACTTTTCCCTATTGTTTTTTATTGCTGGTATAATTATTGGTATGCTCTATCAAAGATTAAAGAAAAAGTAAAAACACTTGTACATATGTTATCCTTGATGTGTCCTATGTTACTCTGGTCACGATGTTACCGTATGTTTGTTCCTTGCTACTCTTCTAACCAGGTGTTACCGTGGGTTTGTCCCGCGTTTCTGTTCTCATTAATTCTAAACTTAGTAAACTTTTTTCACAGACGGTTCTATATTAAAAACCACCTGCGAGAGTACATCTTCGTAGGCGGTGTTTAATTAATCTTCGAGGAGGAGGAGGTTCGCACGCCGGTCACACTTCTCCGCACAACCGTAACGACCGCAATTAAGTTCTCTGCAACTCTTCCTCCTTGGGCCGCTCGTCTCCCTTTGTCAACAGTGGAAGACGCACTTTTATCTCGTCCGTCTCTTCACCTCCAGCCTCAATTAAGTTCTCCGCACCTCCTCCTCCTCGGGCCGAGGTAGAAGCCTGCGATAATACATCTTTGCAGGCGGTGTTTAATTGATCTTCGAGGAGGAGATTCTCACGCCGGTCGCACTTCTCTACACCACCGTACCGGCCGTAATTAAGTTCTCCGTGGCTCTTCCTCCTTGGGCCGCTCGTCTCCCTTTGTCAACAATGGAAGTCGTGCTTTTATCTCGCACGTCTCTTCACCATCGGTCGCAATTAAGTTCTTCGCACCTCCTCCTTGGGCTGCGTGTTTACGTCCGTCCAACTCTAGCCGCTCTCTCTTTGAACCCTTAGCGATCGACCAACTTCAGTGCGACCGCCGCCTGCCGTCCACTGTTTGCAATCGCCGTCATCGACATCGCCATCACTACTCCCTCCAGTTATGCGCTGCCGTCGTTGTTCATGGCTGGGAACTTTGTTAACGACTTGGCGTGTGGCCGAATCAAGGAGGAGCGCTTGGCGTGGCGTAAGAACCACCCCCATGAATGTACATAAGGCACAACAATCGCTCTGTAGTTTTGCTTTTCTGTCTTGTTTGTTTTTGGTATTTTCAATTTCATGGCTCGCCATTTGCGTCACTTGTTATCCAATTTCTCTACGTAGGGTTTCTCTGTGAAGTCTAAGTCAGGAGACTTAATGAAGTGGCAGTGCATCGTCCCAGGTAAAGAAGGGGTAAGTTATGAAGAATAAGCCCAATCCAGTATAACCATCGTCCTCTTATTAATAAATTTCCTTTGTAGACTGACTCGGAAGGTGGTTACTACCCACTGTCAATCTCCTTCTCGGAGGACTATTCCTTGGTACCTCCGAGATGCGCCTTTCCACCAGGTTTCTTCCATTCGAATGTCCATCGCTCTGGATTTCTGTACCTTGGGGTTCTTGATCAAGAGATTGTTAGATAGACTTATTTTGCTCAAGTAATTAGTAACTGTTGCTGAACTTATTTGAAGTGGTTTCTTATGTTGCTTAAATTGATCTTTCGTAGGGGTGGTGTCCTAGTATTAATGTCAGGATTTTACTACTTGAAGCTCAACGTTTGCTTCATCAGCCAAATGCGCCCGGTGTTGAAAATGATTGCTATAATCTACTTATCAAGGTTAGTAACTTTGTGTTAGGGAGCAATCTAGGTTATTGAAATTGCCTAGAGGGGGGGTGAATAGGCTAAAATACCTGAAATGACTTAATTAAACGAGATTAGAACTCAGGAGCCATACTAGTGTGGCTCAAGGGCAGACTAGTCCGATCAACCTGCTGGAAAGATCTAAAACTTGATTTTTAAGGGTTTTTCTCCAAATTTTAGTTTAACAAAATGTGGATAAGACAACTAGAACTTATATACGACACGTGTGACAGAATATTGAAATGAATTGCAAGAGTGTGACGATGTATAGCGAAATAATTAAAACAAACGCTAAGCAATCTTGATCTTCAAAGAAATGTACATGCAAGAGAGACACTAAGGATTTTTTTCCCGAGGTTCGATTCCACTCAGGAATCTACGTCCCCGTTGAGGAATCCACAAAGGACCGGGTCTAACAACCCTTTCCTCACAAAGTCGCCACTAAGGCCAATCCGGTTCTTCACTATCTCAAGGGTGAACTTACAAAGTTTTGGGGCTGCTCACAATCCGAGGCTCCCACTTGATCACTTCCACAAACTTCACAGATCTCACAAGCCACATATCACACCAAGTGCACGAGATCACTCCAAGAGCTTAAACGCGAAATTCTTCCTTTGCCTCTTCTCACACACCCAAATTCACTTAAGAATTGGCTCTAGAGGGTGAGTAGGCAAGAGAGAAGGATTAGGAGGGCTCTTGGATCGTTGTGGCGGCGCTAGGGTTCCAAGTTTTTTTAAATGACATCGGGGCATCCCCTTTTATAGAAGTCCCAAAGCCAACCGTTGCCACTTATCGAAAGTCCGGACTAGTCCGCCTCACACCGGACTAGTCTGATCTCACACAGGAACTATTTGTCCGGATGTGAACGGACAAGTCTGGAGGACCCAGACTAGTCCGGCAACTAAGGCGGACAAGTCCAGTCCACCAAGACTTAGCCGTGGGAGCTCTCATCTCACACCCATACGGACTAGTCCGGCTTAGAACGGACTAGCCCGAACTCACACAGAAACTCTTAGTCCATGTGAAAACGGACAAGTCTGGCTAGCCCGGACTAGTCCGGCCGCTCAGGCGGATAAGTCCGGTCTAACAGGACTTATCTCCAAAAACACTCTCACCTAGAGAGAAACGGACTAGTCCGTCCAAAACGGACAGGTCCGATCTTAGTCAAGAACTCTTAGTCCGCCCTAAAACGGACTAAGCCGTAGGACTTCCGGACTAGTCCGACCTCTTCCCCCGGACAGGTCCGGCCTGCCCAACTTTACCTCTCTACCTCTCTCCACTAAGGATTTGACACTTCTAACGCTTTGAGCTCTCTTCTATGATCTCAATGCACTTGACACACACACACTCTTTCTTTTACACGGCTAGCCTACTAAAGACTCAAGTGAAACCCTAATTTCTACTCTTCGAGTCTTCGACGCCTTGGAAATGTCCTGTGCTTATGATCATCTCAGCTCATTAGTCTCTTAATTTGTCGTCATCAATCATCCAAAACCCACGGGGATGCCTAGATGCACTTACAATCTCCCACATTTGGTGATTGATGACAACACATTAAGTTTCAACATAAGAGGTAAAAAATTTATTTTTATAACAAGTGTACGTATGCAAAACTCTGAATGTATGCAAGATTAAAAGAGGGGAGTTGGCATACATTCACATGTTATGGTGGGGTGCCTACGTGTTGTGCTCAAAATTAAAAATGTGATAAGACAATAAGCATAAAACAGCCATAAAATCTAACACGTAGTGTTACACAAAAGATAGGCATGCATAAAACATAAAACATAAATAGCCATGTCCAAAAGATCTATTTCAAGACTAGAAGATGATAAAAAATAGAACATCCTTTTTACATTTGTCCCCCTTTGGCATCAAGGAACCAAAAAGGAAAGGAGGGAGGAAGATACGCCTAAGTCTACTCGTCATCTTCTTCATCACTATTTTCATCGCTCTCCGTAGGCTCCGTATCCTCTTCTTCTTCGTCGGCGGTGGTGGATGGAGGCACGACCTTGGAAGAGCTTCCATCTTCCCTGAACTGGGCGAGCTCATCAGCGATGAACTCTGGATATGGAGTGAGTTCCCCATCACTCTCCTCAGGGGGAGACATGGGTACCTCAAGCTTGTCACACACAACCTTGAGGTACTTCTCCTAACGCCTCTCCATGCGTCGAGTCTGGACCTCCACACGCCAACAGGAGGCAAAAAGTGCGTTGAAGCACTTGAAGAATCCGCTCATGGACTGCGGAGGAGGAGATGATGGGGGAGCCGCTGAGCTAGAAGGGGCCACTGAGCTGGACGAAGGTTGAGCATTTTTTATTCTTGAGGGTTATGGCAGAATGGGGGGTAGCTGAGGACGGAGAGGTCGATGAGTGACATCCATGACAAAGATTATCCCCAACACCTTCTCAATTAGGCACATGATGTACAGTGCATAACCACATGAGCGGTTGGGAGTGTGAGAGATGTTGAAGATGTCATCATAAATATGCTCAACAAAGTTGAACTTCTCTTAACCATCTATCAAAAAGAGGAGATGCCTTAAGTTTCCTTGAATTACCCCTACATCTCCATCCTTGGGGGCAATGGTCCTCCTCAGAATCCAGTTGAGGATGCTATAGAACGGCTTGATGTTCCTAGCAAGCCCGGCCTCATAGGGAACATGACTAGGATACATATAGTCAAGCTGATCCTTGTCCACTGTCTTGAGATCGGAAATGATAATCTCATGATCCAAGTGCTCCTCGAGGCTAAGTATCTGTGCAAACCTCTCATAGGTTACTGAGTACTGCTCTCCATGAGTCATCCAGATGATTTTCCGGTCACCATAGGTGGAGAAGTACACAGTGGTGTAGAACTGCATAATTACCTCAATGTTCCAGTCATACTTGAAGCTCATGATTTCCTTGATTCCATGGTGCTCTGCGGCTTCAATCACTGCATCAAAAGCTTTGTGCTCCCTTTTGGCCATGTAGTCCCAATCTACCCATTGAGCTTGAGTGACTGGGGTCTTCATTTTTAGGTACATCAAGCGGTAGTAATCGCAGTGAAAGTCACACCAAAACCTAGGGTCGGTTGTGTGCTTCTAATAGTCATAGACTTTATCCATCCTCAGCCTTCTCGCCTTTTCGGCCCCCTTTTAATTGAATACAAATGCCAGATTGTTGGGCTGCCGGTTTGGGTCTCTAGCAGGGACAATCATCCTTAAGGGGCCGATGGGCTTCAATTGCCCTTTCTCTCTGATTTTTGTCCCTCCTGCTCTATTTGTCGGTGCTTTGGCAGTTGCATTTTTGTTCTTGGGCTGCTTAGGAAGTGGAGCTTTACCCTTCTTTGGATCACGAGGAACCCTACCCTCGGATTCCTTTTCCTTCTCTTTATCTCCCAAGGTGACCAGCCTCTTTCTCTTGGGCTCTGAGGCACTAGCAGCTTGGGAGCTCTAGGCTTCACGTTCGGCCCTTTTTTTTCTCAGTTGATCCTTCAAGGATTCTTAAACGGCTTGGGCAATTTGTGCCTCCTCGTCAAGATCATGCTTCTTCTTTGTTGTTGCCTCTCGACGGACGGCTTCTTTAGCCGCTTGGGCCTCCTTTGCTGCCCTTTCTTCGGCAATGCGCCGATGAAGGGCCTATCGAGCCTCCTCGGCCGTGGGACTTGGAAGGGGAGAGCTTTGGTCGGAGTTCGACATACTTCCTGAGAGACAGGATATTAGAGGTCAAGGAAGTGGAATATTGCAAGAGAATTCGTGAAAAATGGCTAAAGTTGGAGTTTGTTCTGTGTAAATCGGACTTGTCCGTTAAAGGACCGGACTAGTCTGCTCGAGAACGAATTTGTCTGCCCAAAACCGGTCTAGTCCAAGTTATATAGAATGAACCCTAACCCTAACAATTTTTCGTAAGAACTTTGAATTAAGTTGCAATACTCCTAGGCTATGATCGCATCGACACTAGGAACAACATTTGTGAAGAGTTTTTTATCAAAAGACCTAAGAGTGAAGAAAAGGAAGGATTTTTGGTTAGGTCAAGAATACCTCTTGAAATCTTCAAATGTGATGAATTTTGGAGTTGAAACTTGAGTAACGAAGCCCGAGGAAGGGTTTCCGCACTCCTTAGGTCTCTAATCCGTGGATTGGACAATATTTTTGGTGGAGGAAAGCAAAAATCGCCAATTTGTGGGCGCTTCCGGCTTGAGAGAGGATGTGAGCGGACTAGTCTGTGAAGAGAGAAGTTTGGTTGCCCCTGGGAGGTTAAGTCCCCAGGGGCCGGACTAGTCCGGGTGAAGTGTTCGAACAAGTCTGGTTGGCGGAGCAGAGTCGGACTTCTCTAGGGCCGGACTTGTCCGGCCTACCCAAGCGGACTAGTCCGGTTTGGACTTGTCCGTTGCGAAGTCCGATCTTGCCACGTGGCCACTGCTAGGGTGAGCTCCGAAGGCACCACGTGTCCAGTGGGGCCGGGCCTCCCCTCTCCACAGAGGCGAGCTCCGAGGGCGCCACGTGTCCGGCGGGGCCGGACCTCCCCTCTCCTCAGAGGTGAGCTCCGAGGGCGCCATGTGTCCGGCGGGGCCGGACCTCCCCTCTCCTCGGAGGCGAGCTCTGAGGACGCCACGTGTTCGGCAGGGCCGGACCTCCCCTCTCCTCAGAGGCGAGCTCCCGTGGCAACACGTATCCAGCGGGCAGGGGCCTCTCCTCCCCTCGGAGGCGAGCTCCCGTGGCGACACGTGTCCAGCGGGCCGGGGCCTTTCCTCTCCTCGGAGGCGAGCTCCCGTGGCGACACGTGTCCAGCGGGTCGGGGCCTTTCCTCTCCTCAGAGGCGAGCTCCGGTGGTGACACGTGTACCGCGGGACCGGACCTCATCCCTTCCATAGGGGTAAGCTCTGGTGGCGACACGTGTCCCACGGGGTCGGACCTCATCCCTTCCACAGGGGTGAGCTCTGGTGGCGACACGTGTCTGGCGAGGCCGGACCTCATCCCTTCCACAGGGGTGAGCTCCGGTGGCGACACGTATCTGGCGGGGCCAGACTAATCTGGGTTTGGTGTCCGAACAAATCCGTTTGATGGACCAGAGCCGGACTTCAAGTCCAGCCTCATAGGCGGACTAGTCCGGCAACAAGCTGAAATTCATATAATTTGAGTTTTAGTTCAAGAATATGATCCTTTTAGACAAGTTTTTGCAAATATATTTGGCAAACATGGTTAGTAAGCATACATCAAACAAACAATGACCATATTTGACAAAGGGTCCTTTTGAACATAGTTTTCATAGAGTAAGAGAGATTAGGGTAGTATGTTGAAAACATGCGGTTTTTGAAGTTTATAAACAAGCAACAAACAGATGTGCACACTTCAAGCAACATTTCGAGAATCTAGGATATTCAGTTCACTCCTTAGGTCACAAAAGTGTTTCTCATCAAGGGGTTTTGTGAAGATGTCCGCCAATTGCTTTGCACTCCTAACATGAGAGATAACGATATCTCCCTTGATAGAGTGATCTCTCAGGAAATGGTGACGGATATCAATATGTTTGGTTCTAGAATGCTCCACGGGATTGTGAGCAATCTTGATGGCACTCTCATTGTCACATAGGAGTGGAATATGGCTCAAAGTGTAACCGTAGTCCCTAATAGTTTGTCGCATCCATAGGAGTTGTGCACAACAACTCTCGGTTGCGATGTACTCCGCTTCGGCTGTGGATAGGGCAATGGAGTTTTGTTTCTTTGAAGACCACGAAACCAAGGACCTACCAAGAAATTGACAAGTCCCTGACGTGCTCTTCCTATCTACCATAGAACCAGCATAATCGACATCGGAGTATCCAATGAGATTGAACTTGGATCCCTTGGGATACCAAAGTCCTAGGTTAGGAGTGTGAACCAAATATCTAAGAATTCGCTTAACGACCGTCAAGTGGCACTCCTTAGAAGCTGCTTGGAACCGTGCACACATACACACACTAAGCATTATGTCGGGCCTAGATGCACAAAGGTAAAGTAAAGAGCCTATCATGGAACGAAATACCTTTTGGTCCACACTTGGACCATCTTCATTAAGGTCAAGATGTCCGTTGGTTCCCATGGGAGTCTTGATGGGTTTGGCTTTGTCCATGTCAAACCTCTTAAGTATGTCTTGAGTATACTTGGTTTGACTTATGAACGTTCCTTCCTTGAGTTGTTTAACTTGGAATCTTAGGAAGAACTTCGATTTCCCCATCATTGACATCTCGAACCTTTCAGTCATTATCTTTGAAAACTCATCACAAAAAGCTTTGTTAGTAGAACCAAATATAATGTCATCGACATATATTTGGCACACAAATAAAACATCATTAAAATGCTTAGTGAAGACTGTATAGTCTGCTTTTCCTATACTAAAACCATTTTTAATAAGAAAATCTCTAAGACACTCATACCAAGCTCTAGGAGCTTGTTTGAGGCCATAGAGGGCTTTCCGAAGTTTAAATACATGGTTAGGATACTTATCGTCCTCAAATCTGGATGGTTGCTCCACGTACACTTCCTCCTTGATTGGACCATTGAGGAAAGCGCTTTTCACATCCATTTAGTATAGCTTGAAATCATGGTGAGTTGCAAAAGCAAGCAAGATACAAATTGATTCAAGCCTAGTTACGGGAGCAAAAGTTTCATCATAATCCAAACCTTCGACTTTTGCATATCCCTTTGCAACAAGTCTTGCCTTGTTTGTTGTTACAACCCCATACTCGTCTTGCTTGTTGCGGAATATCCACTTGGTTCCCACAACATTTGCGTTGGGTCGCTTTACAAGTTCCCACACTTGATTTCTTTCAAAATTATTGAGTTCCTCTTGCATGGACACCACCCAATCTGGATCTTGTAGTGCTTCTTCTACCTTGCGGGGCTCCAAAGAGGAAACAAAAGAGTAATGTTTACAAAAATTAGCCATTCGAGAGCTAGTGGTCACCCCTTTGGAGATATCTCCTAGTATGTTGTTGACGGGATGATCCCGTTGAACACTTTGGTGCACTCTTGGATGAGGTGGTTGAACTCTTTGATCTTCATCTTCATTGTGACTCTTTTCTTCATCTCCCCCTTGATCCAATCCTCTATCTTGACTTTGATCGTTTTGATCTTGTTGAGGTTGGCCCTTCTCATCTTGAGCTTAATCATGGGAGGGAGACGTATTTTCGTTTGTTGGATGATCATTTGAGCCTTGAGAATGTTCTTGAGGGAAAATTTCTCCAAGTGCCATCCTTTTAAGTGCTTCTTGTGGAGCCTCTTCTTTATCTAGCATACTTTGATCAAATTGCTCCACTTGGGAGCCATTAGTCTCATCAAACACTACGTCTCTTGCTATTTCAACAATTCCGGAAGTTTTATTGAAAACAGGATAGGCTTAGGTGTTTGAGTCATAACCAAGCAAGAAACCTTCATCGGACTTTGAAGCAAACTTCGAAGTCCTAGGCTTCTTGTTGAGAATATAACACTTGATCCCAAAGACACGAAAATATGAGATGTTTGGTGTGTTACCGGTTAGAAGTTCATAAGACGTCTTTTTCAAAAGTTGATGAAGATACAACCGGTTTATGGCATGGCAAGCGGTGTTAACCGCTTCCACCCGAAACCGGTTCGACGTCTTGTACTCATCAAACATGGTTCTTGCCATTTCAATGAGAGTTCTATTCTTCCTCTCAGCAAACCCATTTTGTTGAGGGGAGTAGGGGGCTGAAAACTCATGTTTGATGCCTTCTTCATCCAAGTATTCTTCCACTTGAGTGTTCTTAAACTCGGTGCCGCTATCGCTCCTTATGTTCTTAATTCTTAAGGAGAACTCATTTTGAGCTCTTCTCAAGAATTTCTTGAGCACACCTTGACTTTCTCCTTTGTCATGCAAAAATAACACCCAAGTGAAACGAGAATAATCATCTACAACAACAAGACCATATTTGTTACCGCCGATGCTTATGTAGGCGATTGGGCCAAAAAGGTCCATGTGAAGTAGCTCCAAGGGTCTTGTGGTCATCATGATATTTTTGGATGGATGTTGAGCTCCAACTTGCTTTCCGGCTTGACAAGCACTACATGGCCTGTCCTTATCAAAAACAACATTTTTCAAGCCTCAAATGTGTTCTCCCTTGAGAAGTTTTTGCAAGTTTCTCATCCCAACATGGGCTAGCCGTCTATGCCAAAGCCATCCCATGTTAGTCTTTGCCATTAAGCACGTATCAAGTTGAGCTTTATCCTGGTAAAATCCACAAGGTAAAGCTTTCCCTTGAGCACGCCCTTAAAGGCGATTGAGTCATTGCTTCTTCTCAAGACAGTCACACCTTCGTTAGTGAAAATACAATTATAACTTTTATCACATAGTTGGGATATGGATAGAAGGTTATAATCAAGGAGTCAACATGCAAAATATTTGAGAGAGTATGATTAGGAGAGATAGCAATTTTACCAGTGCCAAGGATTTTCCCTTGGCTATTGTCCCCAAAATATATTCCTTCACTTGGATCTTCATTTTCCTCATATTCAACAAACATCCTTCTCTCTCCGGTCATATGGTTTGTGCATCCACTGTCAAGCACCCATTTTGATCCACCGGAGGAGTATGCCTACAAAATAGAGTTATGCCTTACCTTTTGGTACTCAAGCGGTGTTGGGTCCTTTCATGTTAGTCAAGAGGCACTTGGGCACCCACACACAAGGTTTTGGACTCTTACGGAGTGGCCCAACATACCTAGCATAGATCTTTCTAAATTTGTTTCCCAATAAAACATATGAGGCATCAAAATCATGAAACGAAGGATGAGGTTTATTTTTACGCATTTTAGATGAGTTTGCAATGTTCTTTACATTTTCTTTGTTGGATGAACCTTCCTTGACAAAAACAATCAAGTCTTTTCTCTTCTCGGGAGTTTTATCATGTTGCCTCCACTCCCGAGAATAGCCAAGACCATCTTTGACATGTGGAGGTCTTACATTGGTATATGCACTTCGTGCATATGCCACTTTTTCCTTGTCAAAGATACCACCTTTCGGTGACTGCTTGTTTTGTGCCAACTTAAGTTCATTTTGAGTTTTAGGATTAACTTTGAGTTGCTTCGGGAGATTTCTTTGAGGAGGGTGAAATCATAGAGGAAGAAGGTGCATTGATCTTGAGAGACTCAACTTGTGTTTCAAGGATCTTGTTGACTTTTGTCAAGTTAACAATTTCATCCTTGAGCACAACAGTTGTGTCTTCAAGATTTGAGCAAGTGTCCTTGCTCAAAGCAAGTTCACGCTCAAGTGCCTTGCTTCTTTCCCTTTCAACCTCAAGGAGCTCTTCAAGCTCATGACATCTCTCCTTTTCAAGGATGAGCATTGTCTTCTTGATGGTTGATGAGTTCGTCCTTCTCAAATATTTCTTCCCACAACAATCTCATATTTTTCAAGGTGCTCCTACTTAGATCCTTAAGCATGGATTCATTATCACTACTACTTTCAAAGCTATAATTGAAGAGGTAGAGGAGGATGGTTTAGATTTAACCTTTCTTCTTCCCTCCTTAGCCATGAGACATGTAGACTTGAAGTCTTCAATTGTTGAGAAGAGCTTGATCCTTCCAATGGCAAGTGTTGCCACTTTCTCTTCATCCTCGGAGGATGAGTCTTCGTTTGAGTCCTATTCCTTCCCAAGGTGAGCATGTCCTGATGGCTTCTTCTTCTTGAAGAATTTCTTCTCTTGAGACTTGCCATCTTTCTTCTTCTTACTATCTTCATATGGACAATCCACAATGAAGTGTCCATATTCACTACAGTTGTAGCATGCTCTTTTTGTCTTGGGCTTGGACCTTTCCTTGTTCTTGTTCTCATAATGGTTGCTCCCCTTCCTTCTTCTCATCATCCTCTTGAATTTGTTGATGAAGAGCGCCTCTTCTTCATCGATGTCGAGACCCTCGTCATCACTTGCTTCGAAGTCTTGTGATGAGGATGTTGCTTTGAAAGCAACATCTTTCTTCTTTGAGGAGGCGAGCATTTGGAGGTCGCTGTAGAACATGGCTTTCTTCTCCATCATATCGTTGTTGATGCTTCTTCCAAGCACTTCCTCCGGGGTCATTTGAGCATATCCCGGGCTCTCACGGATCAAGGAGCAAAGAGCAATGTTTCAAGGCATGAATGCCCGAAGCATCCTCTTCACCACCTCATGATCCGTCCACCGGGTGCATCCATAAGATCGGATCTTGTTGAAGAGGATCTTGAGACGGTTGTACATGTCTTGAGGGGACTCACCATCCATGATGGTGAATCTTCCAAGCTCTACTTCAATCATATCGATCTTGGCTTCCCTAATGACTCGGTTTCCTTCATGCGCTGTCTTGAGTGTGTCCCATATGTCTTTGGCCACCTCTAATCCATCAACTCGGTTGAACTCTTCTCGAGTCAAGGATGAGGTGATCACCCCAACTGCTTGAGCATTACGATGAAGTAGAATGGCCTGCTCCGGCATAACGTCTTCTTCATTTCTTGGAAGATGGACACCTGCTAAGATAATTTGCCACAAGCTAGGGTTTAAGGATATTAGATGCATCTTCATATTATTCTTCCACATTGAGTAATCATTTCCATCAAATTGAGGAGGTTTGCCCAGAGGAATAGATAAGTAGTGATTGTTGGAAGTTAATCGTTCATAGTTGAAAGGATATTGGGAGTAGTCTGGTTGAACACTCCTTTCTTGATCCTGCGGCTTCTTCTTCTCTTTACTTGAGTGACCTAGCTTCTCGCGAAGTCATGCCTTGAGCTGGCGAACTTCTTCATCGTCACTCGAGTGGTCTTGCAGCACATCCGTGTCCTTTTTCTTGTCATATGTGTTGTCACCTTGTGACGTCGACAGAATCTCGTATTTCTCCACTCTTGCCATCTTCTCTCCGAGTGGTTAGACTCTTGATGGAGAGACCTGCTCTGATACCAATTAAAATTGCCAAGAGGGGGGTGAATAGGCTAAAATACCTGAAATGACTTAACTAAACAAGATTAGAACTCAGGAGCCGGACTAGTCTGGCTCAGGGGCGGACTAGTCCGATCAACCTGCTGGAAAGATCTAAAACTTGATTTTGAAGGGTTTTTTTCCAAATTTTAGTTTAACAAAATTTGGATGAGACAACTAGCACTTCTATACGACAAGTGTGACAGAATATTGAAATGAATTGTAAGAGTGTGACGATGTATAGCGAAATAATTAAAACAAACCCTAAGCAATCTTGATCTTCAAAGAAATGTACATGCAAGAGAGACACTAAGGATTTTTCCAGAGGTTCGATTCTACTCAGGAATCTACGTCCCCGTTGAGGAGTCCACAAAGGACCGGGTCTAACAACCCTTTCCTCACCAAGTCGCCACTAAGTCCGACCCGGTTCTTCACTATCTCAACGGTGAACTTACAAACTTTTGGGGCTACTCACAATCCGAGGCTCCCACTTGATCACTTCCACAAACTTCACAGATATCACAAGCCACAGATCACACAAAATGCACGAGATCACTCCAAGAGCCTAAATGCGAAATTCTTCCTTCTCCTCTTCTCACACACCCAAATTCACTTAAGAATTGGCTCTAGAGGGTGAGTAGGCAAGAGAGAAGGATTAGGGGGGCTGTTGGATCGCTGTGGCGGCACTAGGGTTCCAGGTTTTTTTAAATGACGTCGGGGCATCTCCTTTTATAGAAGTCCCGAAGCCAACCGTTGCCACCTACCGAAAGTCCGGACTAGTCCGCCTCACACCGAACTAGTACGATCTCACACAGGAACTATTTGTCCGGGTGAGAATGGACAAGTCTGGAGGACCCGGACTAGTCCGGCCACTAAGGCGGACAAGTCCGATCCACCAAGACTTAGCCGTGGGAGCTCTCATCTCACACCCATACGGACTAGTCCGCCTTAGAACGGACTAGCCCGAACACATAGGAACTCTTAGTCCGTGTGAAAATGGACAAGTCTGGCTAGCCCGGACTAGTCCGTCCACTCAGGCGGATAAGTCTGGTCTACCAGGACTTAACCCCAAAAACACTCTCACCTATATATAAACGGACTAGTCTGTCCAAAACAGACAGGTCCGATCTCAGTTAGGAACTCTTAGTCCGCACTAAAATGGACTAAGCCGTAGGACTTCTGGACTAGTCCGACCTCTTCCCCCGGACAAGTCCGACCTGCCCAACTTTACCTCTCTACCTCTCCCCACTAAGGATTTGACACTTCTAACGCTTTGAGCTCTCTTCTATGATCTCAATGCACTTGACACACACACTCTTTCTTTTACATGGCTAGCCTACTAAAGACTCAAGTGAAACCCTAATTTCTACTCTTCGAGTCTTCGACGCCGTTTTTCATCTTTTTCCTTTTTTTGAGAGTTTAGGTGCCCCCCTTGGAAATATCATGTGCTTATGATCATCTCAGCTTATTAGTCTCTTAATTTGTCGTCATCAATCATCCAAAACCCACGGGGATGCCTAGATGCACTTACAGTTATATATCATTCCTCATTCCTCATTTGTCAATTTAAAGAATGGCAATGTTATTTTCAGGATCCAGAGGAATATAAGAGACGTGTTTTGGAGCAAGCTCGACGGTACAGTTTAGATCGATCGATGGGAGCTTCATAGAAATATAAGTCTAAAATGTATAGTTCAGAGGGCACACAATGTGTATAAACTATGAAATGTCAATTGAGTTGCAAATGTTTTATCTCTAAATTGCAATGTGATTGCGGTTCTATATGTTCATTATGGCAACGATACACATTTATTATCTCTGCACGCAAAGTGGCAACGAACAAATATACTAGAAAGAACATAACTTAAATATTTTTTACAGACGGTGTTTAAGTAAGAGTCGCCTGTAAAATCCGCGCCTATATAAGGCCGCTCAGGCGGTTCTAAATTACAATTTATCTCTGCGCGCGAAGTGGCAACGAACAAATATACTAGAAAGAACATAATTTAAACATTTTTCACAGGAGGTGTTTAACTAAGAGTTGCCTGTGAAATCTGTGCCTAACACTTTTCACAAGAGGTGTTTAACTAAGAGTCGCTTGTGAAATCTGTGCCTATGTTAGGCCGCTCAGGCGGTTCTAAATTACAATTTAAAAACCGTATTTAGAACCGCCTGCACTTATACATCTTCACGTGCGTTGTATAATGAAGAGCCTCTTGTTAGGCCACTCAGTCTCCTAAAAAAACCCAACCCTGGAGATTTACCTTAGACGCCATGAGGCTCCCAAAATTTTCCTTTGCCGCCGAGCTTCGTCCTCAGTGCCGAGGTTTGTCCTCGTCGTCCTCGCCGCCGAGCTTCGTCGCCGTCGCCATTGCCATCTATGTACGTCCGTCTCTTTCCTCCCTTCTCTCCCTCCTCCCTTCTCTGTCCCCCATGTTGCGTCCTTCCCTCCACCTCCTCATGCCGCCTCCCTCCTCGCCATCACCACCGCCTCCCTCCTCCCTTTTTTCCCCCTCCGGCACCATCGCTGCCGCACCCCCGCGCCTTAATCCTCCCCGCGCCGCCTCCTCCTTCCCGACATCTATCCCCACCGTGCGCTACCCCCTCCCCACTGTCCCCTGGCGCTCTCCCACTGCGTCGAGCCCCCATTTTAGTTTGTTTAGATTGTTTAGATTACTTGTTTAGAGACCTTGACAATTGCTTAGATTAATTGTTTAGATTTTATTTGAAGGTGTACTAGAGAGCAAATTGTTTAGAGAGCAAATTAATTGTTTACATAAGAAAGCAAAACAAATTTAGCTCAATTGTTTCTTCTACATTTTCTGTGTGTGTTCACACCGACACCAATTAGTTGTTTAGAATAGTTGTGTTAAAGGAGATAATCTTGTTGTGCTAACAGGTAGTCCATGTTATCTTTGTAATCACTAAGTATTGTAACAGGGATACCTGTTGTCTTTGTAAATCCACCATGTTCACTCTATTTTATATAGGACGTGATTTTACATATTAGGATGACTTTGTAATCACTGAGTACTATAAAAAGAAACATCTTCTGTTATTTTTCAAGTTCTAACATGGAAAGACCTAAAAAGACTGGTGCTGGTACACACAATGAAGCCGACAATGTTGAGTTTAGTGACTCCAGCAGTTCAGGCTCGTATCACAGTCCACCGGATCCTTTTCCAAATATAAAAATTAAATAGACTTCAGAGGATCTCGACCCGGAATATGATCCTGCCGGCGAGGTATGGATCATGAATGTTAAATCCAGTAGTTTAAGTTAATGTTGGTTGTCAAGTATATGAAGCCTTATAATTCTTTTCTACCTAGCTTAATTGCCAAGACAACGAGGTGGCTCCCGCTCCTAAAACCGCAGAAGGTTCTCCAATGGTTGAATCCTCAAATTCAGTCAAACGAAAACGTGGGCAACGAGGTCCCAATAAGGGTCCATTGAACCGTATCATATACATAACAAGTGTCGGTCCAGGTGGGCTTCTCCAAGAACCACTGGATTCAGTTACAAAGTACCGAAATGCATGCGTTTATCTTGTTAGAGAGCTCGTGCCGATCACAACCGAGCATTGGAGAAAATTTCTGAGGCGGACAAGAATGAGTTATGGAAGAAGTTAAAGAAACAATTCAAGTTCCCAAAAGGCACAGAAGAAGCTGTAAAAAAAGCAACATTGGTCTCTTACGGCAGGAAGTTTCGTGGCTGAAAGAGTGAAATGAATGCTTATGTTAAGAACAATAAGGTCCCTAACCCGAAGAAGATGGAAAAAATCACACAAGCTCAGTGGCAAGAATTTGTTTGTCAAAATACCACACCTAAGGCTAAAGCCCTAAGTGAATCTAGGTCAGTGCTTGCCAAATAGAACAAATACCATCATCACTTGGGGTCTGCCGGATATGCCCCCAAAGTTGAGAAATGGGATAAAATATTAGAGGAAACTGTCAGTAAGGGCAATCCTGACCCGCTACAAGACTGCGATGAGAGAAATAAATAGTGGGTCTTAGCTCGGTCAGGTTTGACCAGCTAGGGCAAACTTGAAAAGCCCGACTTTATGAACCAAGTAGAGCAAAAATTGAAAGAAGTGATTGAAAAGCAACACAAGGGTCTCTTCAAGCCGAAGAGGGAGAATGACCAACTTACCGCTATACTAGGCAACCCTAAACACGGTGGACAGGTTCAAGCAATCTCTTATCAGATGTCTTGGAGATATGGTTTCCCGAACGATAAAGAGTTACATAGAAGACGTGACAAGTTAAAGAATTGAACGTTGCCTAGAGGGAGAGGGGGTGAATAGGCTAATAAAACCTTAAATGAGAGCTCAAACGTCTATCACCACGTCTCTCCTCTCACAAATCTACAAACCCCTTAAGATCCAATCTTGGGGGTCAAGAGGGTGAGGAAAGAGGCTTAGATGAGCTCTAGGAATGAGTTTTCAGTGCTAGGGTTGTTGTCATCTTCATTCTTAGCCGGAGGGTTCTCCTTTTATAGAAATCTTGGCATCTAGCCATTACCTAGTAAAGTCCGGACTAGTCCGGTCCAAACCCCGGACTAGTCCGTTCTTGAGGGACAACCCACGTCACAAGGCTACCAACTAATGTCTAGTGACCGTTGGATTCAAACGGTCATAAAATTCCGGACTAGTCCGATCTCAGTCAGGAACCTTTGTTCCGTATGAGAACGGACTAGTATGGTAGGGTCGGACTAGTCCGGTCCCAAGGGTGGACTAGTCCGGTCTTACGAGACTTAGTCTAGAAAACTCTCTCATCTAGGACTGCGAACTAGTCCCGCCAACTTCGGACTAGTCTGAGCTCACACAGGAACCTTTGTTCTGTCCTAAACTGGACTAGTATGAAGGGACCGAACTAGTCCGAGGTCACTCAGAGACTTCTTGTCCGGTCTAAAACGGAGTAGTCCGTGTTAGAACGGACTAGTCTGTGCCCTGGTTTGGACAAGTCCGGTCTATCCTTTTTAGCCATACCTATGACTACTTCCTCTCATGATTCTGTCTTTAGTTTGAGCTCTCTAATGACTCTTAAGCACTCTAAAAGAGAAGACCTTGTACACAACTAAAAAATGTAAAACTCAATAGAAAAATTCTATTTTCTACTCTTGCGAGTCTTCTTCTTTTCCTTTTTGCTTCTTGAGAGACTCCACATCCATTCCTTTTGATAAGCACCTGTGCTCATACTCAGTAGAACTCATTAGTATCTTAATTGTCGTCATTAATCATCCAATACCCACGGGGATTACCTAGCTGCACTTTCAATCTCCCCCTTTTTGGTGATTGATGACAACACATTAAGATTCTCGATAAATAGATATGATAGAGTGTTTTAATAACACATGTGTGTATGGTTCACTCCCCCTAAATGTGTGCACAAAGATTGTCAAGGAAAAACTATGCACAAGAGTGAGTTCTTTGAGGATTTTATACATACACGTGTTATGATGGGGTGACTAAGAGTGATGTGATAAAGTGAGTACTAAACGCATGAAGGAAGATATAACATTTACGAACAAAATCATCTCAGTATGGCATAATATGAAGACGTAAAATGCATAGTCATTAAAATAACATAACGTAGCATAATGTGGCATAGTTATTACAAACCAACATAAAGTGAGTGTTTAAAGAGCAAGACTAAAGATTAAAGAGCTAGACTAGACTACGACTAGACTACTTCCCCTTATTCTCTCCCCCTTTGGCATCAAATCACCAAAAAAGAAAAGAAAAGAGAGAAAGACCTAATCGCTATCATCTCCATCTTGATCTTCGTCTTGATCACTTTGAGTTTCCTCGTCCTCATCTTCATCTTCGCCTTTATAGTCATCCTCTTGATGAGTGTGGGAGGTAGGAGGAGCAGCTGAGGAGGATCCAAAGTAGGCAAGCTCGTCCTCGGTGAGAGTGGGAAACTCTGTCACTGCGTCATCGTCTGATGACGGTGGAGACATAGGTATCTCCATTTTGTCGCACATTGCCTTGAAATACTTATCTTGGCGTTTCTTCATGTTCTGCATGCGAACTTCCACATTCCGGCATGAGGAGAAAATAGTCTTGAATATTTTGAGCAGCCCACTAGAGGAGCCACTCGATGATGAAGGGACGGATGGCCCAACTGAGGAGGATGGAGCTGCAGAGGAGCTCCTGCTCAAAGACGTAGGAGGGCGACGAAGGGGAATCAACATCTGGGGACGTAGCTTCCTGTGCATCACATCCTTTGCAAATTCTAGGCCTATGACTTTTTCTATCATGCACATGATGTATGGTGCATATCCACATGACCTGTTCGGTGTGTAGGAGATGTTGAATATATCATTGTATATGTAGTCGAAGATATTGAATCTTTCTTCTTCATTGAGCAGCTTCAACAAGTTCCTGAGATACCCCTGTATCATCCCTGCATCCCCATCTTTTGGAGCTAGAGTCTTCCTTAGGATTCTGTTTAGCACTCCAAAGAAGCGTTTGATGTTGTGGGCTGAGGATGGCTCATAGGTGAGATATGATGGATACATGAAGTCCAAGTCATCCTTTCCCAAGGTCCTCTCATTGTGAACTATGATCTCATAGTTCAAGTGCTCCTCAAGTCCAAGGATCCTAGCAAATTCATCATACAACACCGAGTAGACCACACCTGTTTCCATAGGTGTGGAAGTAGCAGGTGGTGTAGAATTGGACTATCACCTCGATGGTCCAATCATACTGAAAAGCCATTAGATCCTTGATCCCATGGTATTCTGCTGCTTCAATTACTGCATCAAAAGCTTGATGCTTCTTGTTTGCCATATAGGGCCAATCCACCCACTGAGCATCAACTACCGGTGTCTTCATTGGGAGATAGACGTGTGAGACCTATGTGTGCTGAATACATTGTCTTTGACGATAAAAGTTTTGAATACTACCAAAACACCTTTTTAATCAGGTCTGACTCTAGGTCCGAGTTCCTGCAAGGTCCGACGATAGGTCCGACGTAAGATCCGACTTGCTTTGTCTAGGTCTAACTTATTTTGGCTAGGTCCGACTTGTTTTTGCTAGCACTGGTGCTAGGTCCGACTAGCTTTGGTAAGTTCCGTGCTAGGTCTGACTAAGCTTTAGTAAGCTCCGGCGCTAGGTCCGACTAGCTTTGGTAAGCTCCGGTTCAAGGTCCGGTTAGCTTTGGTAAGGTTCAGAGCTTGATTGCAATGGTTCTGCTTTTAACTTGCAATGTTTCGAACTTGCTTTACTCTTATGGAAAGTTTGCTTAGTATTATTTTACTAAGTTTTTGGTGTGTTTTGGTGGTTATGGCTGATATCATTTTGCTATGGTTTACAACATTCTTATGTGAGGTGCTCACATAAGATGTTGCAGTTTCGGAACTAAGGAGAGTCAAGTCGAGGACTTGTGCTCGGAAGTATTGGTTGTTTATTCATGTGCAGGTGTTGCTTGAAGTTCAAGACATGGCTGGTGACGGGATCCATTGAACTAGTCTTAGGGAGAAGATGAGGTTCAACAACCAAGTTTGGGAGGAATTGTGGTTGAGTTGATCGCAATGCATATGAAGATATCTTGGACGTCGTTGGAAGATGTTTGCACGTGTGTAAAGAGTGCATGGACATGGCTGCATGGTTCCAAGGCGTGATGAAGAGATGTGGACGTAAAGAACTGGTCAGAAAGGTTCAACCAACTAGGTTATGGACTCAGGCTGCGGCTGAGTCGGTTATGGCTCAAATATGGAAATATTTGAGTTGGTTATGATAGAATTTCGTGTTAGGCACGAAGTAGAGTTGTTTTAGGAATGTTTGGGAAGTTCCTAAGGTGTTTGGATGACTTAAGATTGCTTCTATCTGCCTATAGAAGAGTCTTGAGCATTGGAAAGTTAGAGTTTGAATCAAAGTAGGAGTAGGAGTCCTAGTTTGAATTGGGTTGGCCTTAGGGTCGTTATATATGCAAGGGGGGCCAGAGCTCGTGGTGCACGACTTTGGGGCTGTTCCTCTTGTGTTATGATAAATAAAATTCGTATTTTAAAGGAACTTTTGTGCCTTGTTCGTCCGACTTGTTTCAAACAAGTTTTTCTCGTCGAGTTTCTGTTCAGCACTACCTTGCTTCGGTCGTTTTATCATAACTCGAGTTTTACAGATCCAATTGATGTGATTCTTTTTGGGTTGTCTTAACAACTTGATTATCTATCATATGTGAAAATTTCACGGTCATTGAATTTGTGATTTATGATATACACGAGTTTCTTTGCAGTATTCCAGAACTATTTTTCTCGCGTAGGACAGATTGACCTTTGTTCGATCTTTCGATCGTAACTTGAGTTTCTCTCAACGGATTTTCATGATTCTTGTTGTGACGTCTTCGTGACTTGATTCTCTACAATCTATACTAGTTTCGTCACAGTTGAACACGTTTAGGTTAGTCGCACACATGGTTTCTTTAACAGATTAGTTTTCTACTGAGGGGTGTTTTGTTGTTTCCGCTGAAAAGTTTTTATCTACCATTCACCCCCCCTCTGGTAGCTTTACATGGGTACTTCGATCCTACAGTTGGTATCAGAGCCAGGTTGCTCTAATCTTTATGATTTGCACGTGTTTTGACTAATCATCATGGAGAAATACTCCGCCAAACCTTGTGCGTTTAGTAGTATTGTTTTTCAGGTTTGGAAGGCACGCATGGAAGCTTTCATCCAGGCGAAAGGCTTTGCAATATGGGAAAAGTTGTACAAGCCTTACGATGTGCCTTCAAACGACTACAAACATGAGAGATGTCGACAACAACAACAGGCTCGGAACTTGATCATACAAGGACTAACTCAGAGCGACTTCGACGTGTTGCACACCTCCGATCGACGTACGATGTGTGGAGAGCACTTTGTGACTACCACGAAGGATCCAACATGATCAAGGAGGTAAGACAAGATATGTTCAAGAAAGAATACTTGCGCTTTGAGATACAACTCGGTGAGTCTATTGATGACCTCTTTGCTCGCTTTAATAAAATTCTCAGCAACTTGCGTAGCGTCATTGTTAATTTTTCAGATGCTGAAAATGCTAGGCAATTACTAAGTGCATTAGACATGTCAATTTGGGAGATGAAAGTAACATCCATACGTGAATCCACTGTCATGAGTACTCTTACATTAGATGTGCTTTATTCTAATCTAAAAACTCATGAAATTGACATTATATCATGTAAGAACCAAAATAAGACTATTGCATTTGTCTCACAATGTGATATGCCTAGCTCCGGCCAATCATCTAGCAATACACTTGCTTTGCTGTCTTCACTAACCCTGGAACAGATTGAGGAGTTTCTAGAGGAGGAGCTAGTACTTCTTTCTACTAGGTTCTCAAAAGCATTGCAAAATGTGAGAACTAGAAGGAGAGGAAGCTTCGGACCTCAACGATGCTTTGAATGTGGTAAGACAGGACACTTTCATACAGATTTCCCTAACCTTTCAGGTCCTTCTAACCGTGATGAAAAGCAGAATAAAGTCAAGTCCTCTTTTGGCAACACCAACAAGAAAAAGAAGGGTTTTACAGGACGCGAACTGATAAACAGTTTCATCACCGCACTTCAAGAACTTGGCTCGAGTGATGTAGACATTGGAAGTGATGAAGATGAAGATGATCTGGCAAACTTGTGCTTCATGGCGGGCAAATCAAAATCAAGTATGGAGGATGCAGAACACAACAGTGACAACGAAGAGGTATATCCTACTTGCGAAGAAATGTGTGATGCTATTTCTCGTGCCACTATTATTGTTAAGAAAAAGGACAAAAAGCTTAGGGACAATGTTGTTAAAATTGAGTCACTAGAATCTGAAATTAATCGTTTAAAATCCTTGATTCCTAGTGATGATTATTGTTCCTCATGTGATTTAATATATGAACAATTGTCCTCTCTAAGAAGTGCACATACCTTCATACTTGATAAACTTGAACTTGAAATCAACAACAACCAAGCCTTTATCCCAAGCCTGTTGGGGTCGTCTAGACATGAAACCCAATATCAATGAAGTAAAAGAGAGGAAGAGTTATAAGAACAAGGGAAAAAGAAAAAAAAGAAAAAAAGAAAAAAAAAGAAAAAAAAAGAAAAAAAAAGAAAAAAAGAAAAAGAAAAAAGAAAAAGAAAAAAGAAAAAAGAAAAAAGAAAAGAAAAAAGAAAAAAGAAAAGAAAACAAGACTACGATTCTGGCACATGGATTGCTACTTTCCATGCGGTCCTATCATGAGCTAAGTCTCTGGATACATTCCAATCTCTCAAATCTCGTTTTACCGCCTCCTCCCAGGTCAACCTTGGTCGTCCTCTACCCCTCCTAATATTTTCTCTACCTCTTAAAATCCCACTGTTAACCGGTGCTTCTAGAGGTCTCCGTTAGATATATCCAAACCACCTAAGTCGATGTTGAACTAACTTCTCTTCAATCGGCGTCATCCCTACCTTATCTCGAATCACCTCATTCCTTATTCGGTCTCTTCTCGTGTGCCCGCACATCCACCGTAGCATGCACATCTCTGCGACACTCATTTGTTGGACCTGTTGCCATTTAGTTGGCCAACATTCCGCCCCATAGAGCATCGCGAGTCTGATCACCGTCCTATAGAACTTCCCTTTTAGCTTTTGTGGGACTTTCCTATCACATAGAATTCCAGAGGCTTGTCGCCATTTCATCCACCCTACCTTGATCCTGTGGCAAACATCCTCATAAATATCGGCATTGCTTTGTAACATTGATCCTAAGTATCGAAAAGAGTCCCTTCTAGGTACTATTTGTCCTTGTAGACTAACATTTCCCTCTTCACGACCAACACCACTAAAGTCACACCTCATATACTCGGTTTTGGTCCTACTAAGTCTAAACCCCTTGGACTCTAAGGTTTGTCTCCATAACTCTAATTTCTTATCAACACCATCTCTAGTTCCATCTACCAGCACTACATCATCAGCAAAGAGCATGCACCAAGGGATATCCCCTTGTATATCCTTCGATACCTCATCCATCACCAAGGAAAAGATGTATGGGCTCAAAGCTGATCCTTGATGTAGTCCTACCGTGATAGGAAATGCATCAGTCTCACTATCACTTACGCGCACACTTGTCCTAACATTATTGTACATATCCTTGATAAGGGTAATGTACTTTGTTGGCACTTTATGTTTCTCTAGTGCCCACCACATGACTGACCTTGGTATCTTGTCGTACGCCTTCTCCAAGTCGATGAACACTATATTCAAGTCCTTCTTCTGCTCCCTATATCTCTCCATAAGCTGACGAAGCAAGAAAATCGCCTCCATTGTAGACCTCCCAGGCATAAAACCAAACTGGTTTTTAGTGACATTGGTCACTTTCCTTAGGCGGTGTTCCATCACTCTCTCCCAAAGCTTCATAGTATGACTCATAAGCTTAATGCCTCGATAATTAGTACAACTTTGAATATCTCCTTTATTTTTGAAGATAGGTACTAATATACTTTTCCTCCATTCTTCAGGCATCTTGTTTGACCGAAAAATGTGGTTGAATAGCTTTGTGAGCCATACTATTGCCACGTCCCCAAGACATCTCCACACCTCAATAGGGACATCGTCAGGGCCGAGGGCCTTTCCTCCTTTCATCCTTTTTAAGGCCTCCTTAACCTCAAACTCTTGTAATCCTCCGCACGAACCGCCTATTGGAGTCATCAAAGGAGTCATCCAACTCAACCATAGTGCTCCCATTCCCATCATTGAATAGCCCATTAAAGTAATCACGCCGTCTATTCTTAATCTCTTCATCCTTCACTAGAATGCGGACAGTCTCATCTTTGATGCATTTAACTTGATTGAGATCCCTCATCTTTCTCTCGCGGATTTTTGCTACCTTGTATATGTCCTTTTCACCTTCTTTTGTCTCTAGTCTCTCATATAACTTATCATAGGCCTGTCCTCTTGCCTTACTCACAGCCCGCTTTGCATTCTTCTTAGCCTCTTTGTACTTAAGCATGTTGCTTGCGCTTCTATCATTATGCCAACTCTTGTAACACTCCTTCTTCTCCTTAATGGACTTTTGTACATCCTCATTCCACCACCAAGTGTTTTTAACTACAAGTTTCTTTCCCTTTGTCATACCGAACACCTCACTAGCTACTTTCCTAATGCAAGCTTGCTGCACTTAATGATAAAAACTTGAAAGATATTTGTTGTTCTACAATTGATTTGCATTGTTCTACTTGCGATGATCTTGATAAGAAACTACAAGATGCTATGAAAGAATTTTCTATATTGAACAATGCTTTACATTCTCATGAAGTTAAATATTGTTCTAATTGCAAATTAAAAGGAAAAAACTTCATATGAAAATTGCCATGATCTATCAAATAAACATGATAATATGCATAGCACATTAGATCGGTTTTGTAATGGGAATAAGAAACTAAACTTGCTGCTGAATTCTTCCAAGTTCTGCAATGATAAAACTGGTTTAGGTTTTATTCACATGCTCATGCTAAGGAACATCCACCTAAAATTGTAAAATCATTAGGAAGTGATTTGATTCAAACGGTTCCTAAACAAAAAGAAGTGGTTTTAAATCTACAAGAGTGTTGTCACATTTGGGTTCAAATAAGCATACTGCATGCTCATCTAGACATGAACACAAAGTTAAATTTCATTTTACCTATTGTGGTAGAGATGGTCATGTCATAGATTTTTGTTATAGACTAGCTAAACAATATAAAAAGGAAAGAATGCAAGCTAGATCTTATAACTCTCATGCAAAATTTGCTGCACATACTAAACCGAATGTCAGGAAAATGCAACCTACTGTTATGAGTTAGAATATTCAAAGTTTACCTCCGAAGCTTCAGTTTTTGCCTCCGGAGCTACTGATTTTCGTGCTACACAAGTAACACCTCATAGGTCAGTAGTTAAGAACAAAAAATCTCAAACTTTGACTCATAAACCTGTTGTTTTATCTCAGCTTTTGCATGTTATTCCCGCTGGACGTTGTGTGACTCAGTACTGGATTCCTAAATGCCTTTTAACTAACCCAAGTATTGAGTCATCGACGTATTGTGCTTCTATGTAGGTTAAACGCTTTAGGAAGGAGAACATTTGGATTGTGGATTCAGGTTGCTCACGCCACATGACCGGTAACAAAGAATGGTTCTCCTCTCTCTCTTTTGTCTCACGTATAGAGAATGTTACTTTTGCCGATAATTCTTCAACTCCTATAATTGCTAAGGGTTCGGTTAGAGTAAATGATCACTACACTTTGAAGGATGTGGCACTTGTCAAAAATTTGAAATACAACTTGCTTTCTGTTTCACAATTGCTAGATGAAAATCTAGAAATTATTTTCAATAAAAACTGCTGCAAAGTTGTAGGTTCAAATAGTGATCTTATCTTTAACATGTCTCAGTTTGGAAGAGTTTTTAAAGCTGATCTTGATATGTCTTCCTCTAAGCATAGATGTCTAGTTGCAAATGATTCCAAAGATTTATATTTTTGGCATCGTAGACTTGGTCACGTAGTCTTTGATCATCTCACGCGTGTTACTGCTCTTGATCACATACGTGGCTGCCTAAGCTTAAAGGGGACAAAGAAATTGTGTGTTCTTCTTGTAGACATGCTAAGATGGTTGCAGATTCACATGCTCCTCTCACAATGACCATGACAACTGAACCCGGTCAACTTTTACACATTGACACCGTAGGACCTTCACGTGTTCAATCCTTCGGAGGTAAATGGTATGTTATTGTGATTGTTGATGACTATTCTAGATACTCTTGGGTTTACTTTGTGGCATCTAAGAATGAAGCTTTTAGTAACTTTAGAACTTTATTTCTTAGATTATCAATTGACCACCCAGGATCTTTAAGAGCAATTAGAAGTGATAATGGAACCGAATTTCAAAATCAATCATTTGATCACTTTTGTGCTGAAAATGCAATAGATCATCAATTTTCTTCACCATATGTACCTCAACAAAACGGTGTTGTAGAGAGAAAGAACAGAACCTTAGTTGAGATGGCTAGGACTATGCTTGATGAATATCAAACTCCTAGGAAATTTTGGGTTGATGCAATTGCAACCGCTTGTTATGTCTCAAATCGTATTTTCTTGCGTGCTAAGCTACGTAAAACACCATATGAGCTCAGGTTTGGACATAAGCCTAGTGTCACACACTTTAGGGTCTTTGGTAGCAAATGCTTTGTTAAGAAACATGGTAATCTTGATAAATTTGAAGCTAGATCTGTTGATGGCATGTTTCTTGGTTATCCATCTTATACTAGAGGTTATTGTGTGCTTTTACTTGATACTAACAAAATTGTGGAGACTTTTGAGGTTTCTTTTGATGAAGCTAGCCCAGGTACTAGTTTAAATATTGCAGGTCCGGATCCATATCCGCAGGGGGAGAGTATTTTCGTTGAAGAAGAGGAAGAAGTGGTGTTGCTGCCCGAAAATTCAGCAGCTAATGACATTGTTCCAGCTCCTGATCTTGATTCACAGCCAGCACCGACGACCACCATTGCTGGTCCAGATCCTCCTCACGTCACAAGCTCATCTATTTGTGATGAACATGAAGAAGAAGAAGCTTGTGAAGTGTCCACTCCCCTCCGGATTCTCAAAAGTCATCCTCCACAACAAATTATTGGAAGCTTGCATGAACGAGTTACAAGATCCAGGTTTTTCGACCCCAATTCTCATGCTCATTCTGCTTTTGTTGCTTCTTTTGAACCCAAAGATATATCACACACACTCACTAATCAATCTTGGATTATTGCCATGCAAGAAGAGTTAGAAAATTTTGAAAGAAATAATGTTTGGAAACTTGTACCTCCACCTCAAGTTCACACTTTAATTGGAACTAAATGGGTGTTTAAAAATAAACAAAGTGAGGATGGGGTTGTGGTTAGGAATTAGCTAGGTTGGTTGCTCAAGGTTTCACACAAATTGAAGGTCTAGATTTTGATGAAACTTTTGCTCCTATTGCTAGATTAGAAGCCATAAGAATTTAGTTAGCTTTTGCTGCATCTAAAGGTTTTAAGCTATATCAAATGGATGTTAGAAGTGATTTTCTTAATGGCTACATAGATGAGGAGGTTTATGTCAAACAACCACCTGGTTTTGAAAATCCAAATTTTCCTAATCATGTTTACAAACTGTCCAAAGCCTTGTACGGTCTCAAACAAGCCCCTAGAGCATGGTATGATAGGTTAAAAACATTCTTACTTGAAAAGGGGTTTACCATGGGCAAGGTTGATAAAACTTTTTTTGTGCTTAAGCATGGCAATGACTCATTATTCGTTGAAGTGTATGTGGATGATATTATCTTTGGTTGTGCTTCTCATGATCTTGTGTCCAAGTTTTCAGCTATGATGAGTTCAGAATTTGAGATGAGTATGATGGGAGAACTCACGTACTTTTTGGGGCTGCAAATCAAGCAATCCAAGGAGGGTACCTTTGTGCATCAAACAAAGTATACAAAAGATCTCCTAAGGCGCTTCAACATGGACAAAAGCAAGCCTCTTCGGACACCAATGGGAACAGCAAAAACACTTGAACTTGATAAATATAGATATCCCGTTGATCAAAAAGAATATAGAAGCATGATCGGATCACTTTTGTATCTCACGGCATCAAGACCGGACATACAATTCAGCGTATGTCTTTGTGCACGGTTTCAAGCCTCCTCACGTGCTTCACATCGTCAAGCCGTCAAAAGGATTCTCAGGTACTTGCATGGAACTCAAGAATTTAGCATTTTTCTTCCTTCTTCCTCAAACGTTACTTTGAAAGCTTTTTCCGATGCTGATTTTGGGGGTTGTAGGATTGATAGGAAAAGTACTTCTGGTGCTTGTCATTTTCTTGTTATTCACTTGTTGTCTGGTCCTCTAGAAAACAAAGTTCAGTTGCACAATCCACATCCGAATCTGCATATGTAGCTGTTGCTAGTGCTTGCTCACGAATTCTTTGGATTGTTCAAACACTTAAGGACTATGGGGTTGATCTAGATAGTGTTCCACTGTTTTATGATAACACTAGTGCCATTTGCATTGCTAAAAACTCCGTGCAACATTCGAGAACTAAGCACATTCACATTAGGTATCACTTTCTCTGTGATAATGTCGAAAAAGGGAACATTGTGCTTCACCATGTAGATACCGAACAACAATTGGCTAACATTTTTACAAAACCTTTGGATTTCACTCGTTTTTGTTACATTCGTAGTGAAATAGGGGTTATGCATCCTCATGGCTTAAATTGAGGGAGAATTTTGAAACTTGGAAAGTCTATGTGTGAATCTGAAATTAAAATAATATGAGCATAGTATTTCATGCATCTATGACTTTGTGATTCCTTTTTCATGCTGAAAGTTCTTACTACACTACTCGTGTTATACATTTTGTAGTTTTTACCATGTCTAGTAATTGGAATATTTACTTACACTAAATCTGGTCATGGTCGAACTTTCTTGCTATTTTGAACTTGTTGCATGCTCACAAGTGCTTTTAATCATAAAGAATTAATCAAGCAATCAACTCACATGTTGAGTTTTTATGTTCAAATAAAAAAATGAGAAAAGATCAAGAGAATATGCATGCATCACACTTCTTCTTTTGAGATGGCGTATCATTGCACTTAGATATGAACTTGAAAAGAGTTGTGTATGACTAAAACCATGTCCTTAAGTTTTTGACTGTCACATGACATAGGCTTGGCTTGGTTGGTTAGAATAAGGCTGATGCTGCATATAATCTCTTGCAAATGTCATAAGATCAAAATTTGGGCTTTAAATGATAAATAAAATGCAGCAACAAGTGTCATGCTTTCAGGTCTTGAAATAATTAAGTTTGTGAGATCATTACTTGCTTAAATTGAAAATTACACTTGATCTCTAGCATGGCTTACACTACTTTATGTATTTCATTGATGTGATAGTGTAAGTTACTTGATAGTATGATTTGGATGAGCTTTGTTTTATATGTATATGTTATAATGTGCTCATAACAAATTAAAATTTCTCTTTTGTACCTTGGTGAATACATTGTCAAAGGGGGAGAAATTGATCACACATTGCACACATTCACAAGTGTTTTGGCACGATTCTTCTCAGGGGGAGAATTTTTGGTATTTTTGTTTTTCTTCTCATTTTATTTCTGATTTACAAAGGGGGAGAAATTGTTTTCAAAACTTTTCATGTGAATAAGCCGATGTTTGGATTTTAAGTGGTGTTTCGAATGCATTCATCAAGGGGGAGATTGTGAGACCTATGTGTGCCGAATACATTGGCTTTGACGATAAAAGTTTTGAATACTACCAAAACACCTTTTTAACAAGGTCCGACTCTAGGTCCGAGCTCCTGCAAGGTCCGACGATAGGTCTGACGTAAGATCCGACTTGCTTTGTCTAGGTCTGACTTATTTTGGCTAGGTCCGATTTGTTTTTGCTAGCTTCGTTGCTAGGTCCGACTAGCTTTGGTAAGTTCCGTGCTAGGTCCGACTAAGCTTTAGTAAGCTCCGGCGCTAGGTCCGACTAGCTTTGGTAAGCTCCGGTTCAAGGTACGGTTAGCTTTGGTAAGATTCGGAGCTTGATTGCAATGGTTCTGTTTTTAACTTGCAATATTTTGAACTTGCTTTACTCTTATGGAAAGTTTACTTAGTATTATTTTGCTAAGTTTTTGGTGTGTTTTGGTGGTTATGGCTGATATCATTTTGCTATGGTTTACAACATGCTTATGTGAGGTGCTCATGTAAGATGTTGTAGTTTCAGAACTAACGAGAGTCAAGTTGAGGACTTGTGTTCGGAAGTATTGGTTGTTTATTCATGTGCAGGTGTTGCTTGAAGTTCAAGACATGGCTGGTGACGGGATCCATTGAACTAGTCGTAGGGAGAAGATGAGGTTCAACAACCAAGTTCGGGAGGAATTGTGGTTGAGTTGATCGGGAGGTTGCGCAGTATGTTTGAATCAAGAACAATGCATATGAAGTTATCTTGGACGTCGTTGGAAGATGTTTGCACGTATGCAAAGAGTGCATGGACGTGGCTGCATGGTTCTAAGGCGTGATGAAGAGATGTGGACGTAAAGAATTGGTCGGAAAGGTTCAACCGACTAAGTTATGGACTCAGGCTGCGGCTGAGTCGGTTATGGCTCAAATATGGAAATATTTGAGTTGGTTATGATAGGATTTCATGTTAGTCATAAAGTAGAGTTGTTTTAGGAATGTTTGGGACGTTCCTAAGGTGTTTGGATGTCTTAAGATTACTTCTATCTGCCTATAGAAGAGTCTTGAGCAGTTTTGGAAAGTTAGAGTTTGAATCAAAGTAGGAGTAGAAGTCCTAGTTTGAATTGGGTTGGCCTTAGGGCTGGTTATATAAGCAAGGGGGCCAGAGCTCGTGGTGTACGACTTTGGAGCTGTTTCTCTTGTGTTTTGATAAATAAAATTCGTATTCTAAAGGAACTTTTGTGCCTTGTTCGTCCGACTTGTTTCAGACAAGTTTTTCTCGTCGAGTTTCTGTTCAGCACTACCTTGCTTCGATGGTTTTATCATAACTCGAGTTTTACAGATCCAATTGATGTGATTCTTTTTGGGTTGTCTTCACAACTTGATTATCTATCATCTGTGAAACTTTAACGGTCATTGAATTTTTGTGGTTTCTGATCTACACGAGTTTCTTTGCAGTATTCCAGAACTGTTTTTCTCGCGTAAGACAGATTGACCTTTGTTCGATCTTTCGATCGTAACTTGAGTTTCTCGCAATGTATTTTCATGATTCTTATTGTGACGTATTAGTGACTTGATTTTATACAATCTATACTAGTTTTGTCACAGTTGAACACGTTTAGATTAGTCGCACACACGGTTTCTTTAACAGATCATTTTTCCACTGAGGGTTGTTTTGTTGCTTCCGCTGAAAAGTTTTTATCTAGCATTCACCCCCCTGGTAGCTTTACACGTGTACTTCAATCCTACAAGACGAGCCGGTAGTAGTCACAATGGAAGTCACACCTGAAACGAGGGTCTGGTGTGGACTTCTCATATTTGTAAGCTTCCTCTTCTCTGAACCTTCGGGCTTTGTCAGCTCCTTTCCCTTTGAAGGTTGCACTCGCCAAATTGGGTTGGCGGTTTGGATTGTGCAGAGGAGGTGCCCTTTCAAGGGGCCCAATAGGTCCTTGTGGGGGATTCTCACTTCCCCGTCTAGGGTTGTCACGAATGACGAGTCCCCTGTTGGCCAAAGCCTTTTTCTGGGAGGATTAGCTACTTTGCCTTTTCCTTTGTCTTGGGTTGATCTTTGGGACTCAGCATGTTGTTCCTCCTTCAGGGTCACTAGCCTCTTCCTCCTTGGAGGATCAACGAACTGAGAGGCTTGTGCTTCCCTGTCAACCCGTTTCTTTGTCCGAGCCTCCATTGCTGCAGCGCCTCTGCCTCGGCTGCCGCATGATAAGCGGATTGGCGAGCCGCTTCGGCCTTGGGATTTAGAAGAGGACTGTCGCCAGATCCTGACATGATCTGGTGATAAATGAAAAGAGAGACTTAGATGTTAGAGCATTACGTTTGAACTAGTTTACACCCCCAAAATTAGGGGCTAAAACTATATCAGCCGGACTTGTCTGGGCCAGGGGCGGACTAGTCCGCTCTGGCCGTATGTGTCTTGTTGAAGTCCAGACTAGTCTGGACTGTACAGTTTTAAACCCTAACTTAGGTGATTTGATCACTAATTCAGCAAATTAGATGCAATACTATGAGGGATTGCAACAATATGGCGTATGAACATCAGAGAAGGCCTAAGGCACTAAAGGTATGACCTAGAAATAAGAGTTTCGTAAAAAATCAAGGTTAGGTCAAAAAGTACCTTAGAGTGAAGAAATTTTATGAAATCCGCGGATCGAAGGAGAGGAGATGGTCGGAGAAGGATTCCCCGTACTCCACAGGCCTTGAATCGAGGATTCCTTCGAGTGATTTGAGGGAGAACTCCAAAATCGCCAATGGGGGCAAGTTTTGGAGGAGAGAAGTGGAGTGGAGGTGAATGAGAGAGAGGGAAGGGGGTTAGCCCGACCCTTGGAGGTTAAGTCTCCAGGGGCCGGACCAGTCCGGTCCTCGGTCCGGACTAGTCTGGTCTATCGGACTAGGTCCGGACTAGTTGATAGTCCGGACTTGTCCGGGTGCCGTCCGGACTAGTACGTTGTGGACTTGTCCGCTGCATCTCGGGCTATTTAGGATACCCATACTTGTCCGACCTCTAGGGCGGACTAGTCTGGCTCTTAGAGGCTGAGAAATTCTTATATATTAGAATTTTGCCCATAATTGAGGAGGATTTACTTGCACCTTCTATTAGGTATATATATATATATATATATCAAAAACACACAATTATATGATGACCATAATATAGCCAAAAATGATATGAGAGAAGAATGAGAGAGAGGGAACAAGTTTTTCACAATCATACATATTTCTGAAATTTGTGAGAAAATTTTGAAAGACTTCTAATTATTAGCATTCAGATGTACAAAAGTTCAACTCATATTCCTAAAGTCTAGGATATTTAGCTCATTTCAAAGTTCACAAAATTGTTTTTCATCTAGTGGTTTGGTGAAAATATCGTCTAGTTGTTTTTCGGTTCTTACATGTGAGATAGTTATGTCCCCCTTTATAAAATGATCTCTCTAAAATTGATGTCGGATGTCTATATGTTTGGTCCTAGAGTGGTCAACAGGATTATGGGCTATCTTAATGGCACTCTCATTGTCACATAGGAGTGGAATGTGGTTTAATCCCTTGGAGTTTGTCGCATCCAAAGAAGTTGAGCACAACAACTTCCGGCTTCGACATACTCTGCCTCGGCTGTGGAGAGAGCTATGGAGTTTTGTTTCTTGGATGACCATGATACTAGGGACCTACCCAAAATTGACAAGTCCCTAAGGTGCTTTTTCTATCTATTTTACATCCGGCGTAATCCGCATCGGAGTACCCAATGAGATTAAACTTAGATCCCTTTATATACCATAATCCTAGGTTAAGTGTGTGAACTAGATACCTTAGGATCCTTTTAAAGGTTGTTAAATGACATTCTTTAGGTGGTGCTTGAAATCTTGCACACAAACATACACTAAGCATGATATCGGGCCTAGATGCACAAAGATAAAGCAATGAACCAATCATAGAGCGATATACCTTTTGATCCACGCTTGGTCCATCTTCATTGAGTTCAAGGTGCCCGTTTGTTGTCATTGGTGTCTTGATGGGTTTGGCTTTGTCCATGTCAAACTTCTTGAGTATGTCTTGTGTGTACTTTGTTTGACTAATGAATGTGCCTTCCTTGAGTTGCTTGACTTGAAATCCTAGGAAGAACTTCAACTCTCCCATCATGGACATCTCAAACCTATCCGTCATTATCTTACTAAACTCATTACAAAAGGACTTGTTAGTCGAACCAAATATAATGTCATCGACATATATTTGACACACAAAGAGATCATTATCTACATTCTTTGTGAAGAGGGTATAATCTGCCTTGCCTATCTTAAAGCCATTATCAATGAGAAAGTCTCTAAGACACTCATACCAAGCTCTAGGAGCTTGTGTGAGGCCATAGAGAGCTTTATGCAATTTAAACACATAATTAGGATATTCTTGATCTTGAAAGCCGGGTGGTTGCTCCACGTACACCTCCTCCTTGATTGGACCGTTTCGGAAGACACTTTTCACATCCATTTGATAGAGTTTAAAATCATGGTGAGTAGCATAGACTAATAGAATTCGAATAGACTCAAGCCTAGCTACGGGAGCAAAGGTTTCATCGAAATCCAAACCTTTGACTTGAGCATATCCCTTTGCCACAAGTCGGGCCTTGTTTCTTGTCACCACTCTGTGTTCATCTTGCTTGTTGCGGAATACCTACTTGGTGCCTACCACATTTACATTTGGTCTTTTCACTAGCTCCCATACTTGGTTTCTTGTGAAGTTGTTCAACTCCTCTTGCATGACCATCACCCAATCCGGATCCTTGAGTGCATTTTCCACCCTAAATGGTTCTAAGGACGACACAAAAGAGTAAGTGCACAAAAGTTAGCTATTCGAGAACGTGTTGTTACCCCTTTATGATATCTCCAAGGATGTTGTCAACGGGGTGATTTCGTTGAATGCTTTGATGAACCCTTGGGTGAGGCACTTGATTTCTTCTTCTTCTTCTTCTTCTTCTTCTTCTTCTT